>JARQOC010000004.1:513337637-513419560 GCA_033576535.1 Allobates femoralis
TTGTATTCAGTTTAAAAAAATATATTTTTTTGAAGCAATGAAGTGCAATTGTTTTAATTACTGATCTTTCTGGATATAACAACATTTTTGTTTTAAATATATAAAAAATCTGTAGTCCTGTTATATGTATTTATCAAAAAAAGTGGTGCTTGTCCCTTAGGCCGGGTTCACATCACGATTTGTGGCTGTCCGTGGGGATCCGAATCTCAGCAGGATCCCCACGGACAGCCACAGATCCACACGGATCCCTGCACTCGGATGGCAAATAGCCATCCAAACCGAGTCCATGCAGGATCCGTGTGGACCCTGTTCTCCCTGCCTGTCCCTGCTTCTTCTCTATCTGTCCCTGTCACTCCCTGTCTCTCCCTCCTTGTCCCTCTTCTATCAAGGCTCTTCCTCTCCTCTATCCTCCCCCCCGTCCTCCCCCCTGTGTTCTCCCCTCCAGCTCCATGTGACAGTCTCCTGACCTTCTGGTGGCTGCAAGGACCTCTCGTGAGGTCACAGAGTCGGTCACCTGAAGTGTCAGGTGACCGGCTCTGTGACATCACCACAGGCTATTCAGCCACCAGGAGGGGACTGTCACATCCTCGCAGCCGGCGGAAGGTAAAGTATCCTCTGGGAGGATTTTTCTTTTTCACATACCGGAGGGGAGAGGACAGGGGGGAGGATGGGGGGAGGATATAGGAGAGCAGAGATAGAAGAGGGACAGGCAGGGACAGACAGGGAGTGACTGGGAAAGACAGGGTTAATTATGCACTGAGCACTGCCTCTGGGCATGCTCAGTACATAAGCACGGAGCTGACATCAGATCCAATTTAGAATCCGATGTCCATAGGCTCCCATGTCATCGGGGCTCGGATCGGCTCGGATCCGATGCTGTCTGATTTCACTCTCGGACACAAAATCGCAGCAGCCTGCGTCTTTGTGTCGGTGCCTAAATCGGACAGGATCGGATGGTGCCAAAATCGGATGGCAAAAGGCTCACATCCGATCCAAGCCCCATAGGGATATATGGGATCCGATTTTGGATCCGAGTGTATCCATTGTGAAACGGATACACTCGGAAGCTCCAAAATTGTGATGTGAAACCGGCCTTACAAAATGGAAATGAGCTTTTTCTGAGAATTTCTCATCCATTATTTTTTATGGTTTATAAGCATTTTTTATATTTAAATTGGAGCAGGTGCAGCAATATGCAAACATTACAATTAAAATCAATCACACCTTTTAGTAACTAATGAACATTACACTGAAAACATTATTTAAAAACAAAATAAGCTTTTCACTACGTTGATTTTAAACACACTTCAGTAACCAATAAAGCAATTAAAGAACAAACTATCAGGACACTCTGGCATGAATACTTCTGAGGAAGATTAGAAAAGACAATTATCATAATAAATCTACACAAGCTGCTTCCAAACAACACAGATTTAAGAACACCTCTGTTTCTCAGTTTAATAGGTTTACTTCACTATTTTGATGTCAAATTAACTCATTTACTAGAAAAAAATATTGAACTTTTTCTATCATATGTCCTCCTTTCAAAGCAAAGAAAAAGCTGAGCAACAAAAAAAAATAAATGCAAATTTAAACATTAATAATGGTTTGGCACACCTCAAAATTGTATATCTATCATTATTACTATTATAACATTTATTGGAATATTGGCATAATGGAAATGGTTTTAGCACACTGATCAGAAAAAGGGTAACAATATTTTGGACTTTTGACTTTCAGGCTCCATATCTCACCATCTACTACAGCTTTGAGCATAAGACTACCTTCATTTTATAGACAACCATCTTAGCTCATACATACAATGACTGAATTATTTAGCATGTGAGATGTTATGCCGATTCTTGTCAAGTCCCTGCATTATAAATATTTTGCTCCTAAAATCTAAATTTAAATGTTTATTATTTTGTTAGGATTTTGTAAGCCAACCTTTGGCTTTCAACACTGCCTGAATCTTTCTATGTACGCTCTTGATCATATCAATCATGTCTCAACTGAAACCTAACCCAGGGAATCTTCCACAAGTTCCCAAAGTGGATGCACACAATGCATACTTGTCGACTGACTTGGGTATACTTGTATATTACAACTAGGAGTGTGAGGTGGAGATGTTAAAAAGGAGCTAGCTAAATTGGAATGCCGGTGGATCGTAACCTTGTGTATGGTGGCACTGGCAGGTCCCAATGAAAAACATAGTTTTGCCCAGTGCTTTTTTTGTGGGGGTACGTGGTGGTACGGCATACCGGAAAATATGCAGCGTGGGGCGGAGCTATATGGGGACTGCCGTCCACTGCATGCTGCCCACTGCCTAGTGCACAGGATCTCCCGGCCGCCCGACAGCACCCTCTTGTTTCTTAATCACGGCCGCCGTCATCTCTTAACACCATAACCCCCCCACTCCTCGAGCCGCCGGTGCCTGACAGCACCCTCCCACCGCTCCTCGCCTCAGAGTACTGGCAAATATTCTTTTACAAAAAAAGCAAAATATTAGTCTTCTTCCACTGAACTTGACAGTTCCTTCACTTTTTCAATTTGTTAGCTCTCGTTTCCTTTGTTTCTTCCAGACACATATACACACATCACACTATAGTCTATTGCCTTTCACCTCATCATTCCAAATCAGCTATTTTCAATATTCTACTTTCCACGTTTGATACTTGTTTGCAAACTCTAGCCAACACTTCCCATGATGTATAATGCCTGCACCTCCACCACCCCCTCCCCTGCAACCTGCACCCTGTTTCATGCCAGAAGGCTGAATAAAGAAGCCTGAGACCAAGTTTACATATGGGTGAGTGCCTCCTTTCTTTATACATTTGGACTTCACATGATGATATTGAAGTCAAAGTTCTTCACCTTTTTTCAAGACATAAATCCAAACTTGTGTAAATTGTGTCACAATGTGATTACAAAGATATGTTGGATCGCATGCTTCATAACAGTGAAATCAATCTCCACTGACACATTTGTTGTTCCAGAACTGATAGACCTTGTGATGAGCCAACTTTATGACTATGACATTTTGACTCAACATCCACCTTTTGAATTTTTAATGGATGAACATATTTTATTTCATATTCTTCTATCAGGGTTCTCCCAGTTGCATAATTGCAGTTTGGCAATTTTCTTAGCCGAGAGACTGCTATCAGTGAACTGGATGATTAAATTTCTCTTTACCAGAGAAATCTTCTACATGGCTTTTCCATGATTCAAAACAGTGACCTTTCACTTAACAATCAACCCAATAACAAACTAAGCTATTAGGGAATGTGAAAACAAGTTTAGTTTGTAGTATACAGGAAGAAAAAGATTTTTCAAACACCAGGAGCAAAAGTGAACAAATGCATAGATATGAAAATAAAATAAAGTTTATCTCATGATAAAAGTTGTAGTGACTGATAAGATATGAAACCTAAATGCCAAACATTCAAAACATTTGTTACCCTTTTGCTCCCTGGATATGGTCCCTAGATATGATGCTGGTGTGGCTCAAGGGCCTTATTGCTATATAAGAAAATGCCAGTGATATAAGTGTGGATCATAGATTGTGATGATTTGGCTCTTTAAGCATAGAATGAGACCAAATGGTTCCCCATTCAGTGATGGCCAGTTGATGTAGTCACATGTAGATGTCATTTTAATAACTTTTGGCTAAATGCACACTGTGTTGACTTAGCCTAAAATATATTCAGAGGGAAATTCTTCACATATACTATATCATTCCCATAATAATAATAACAATAATAATCTTTATGTCACGTCCTACTGACGGACCCCACACGTGGACCCACTGGACCTCGTAGCGCGGATGCTAATACCGGGATGATAGAGAGGCGGACCAGTACAGTAGAGTCAACAGGTTTATTGAACAAAACAAGAACCCACACGGCCACAGCACCGGAACACCACCAAAGGAGGCCTCGGAGCGCTTAACCCCTATACAGGGATACTGCCGGTACCAACCTCGGAAGGCCAATGAAGCGGACAACGGTGTTAAACCGACCCAAGGCAACGTGGAAACAACACCGCAACCGGGTATAAGATAGGAGTCGGGAACCGGGAACACGGGGAATCTGGAGCAGGACTTGAGACAGCGATCTCAGCATGGAAGAGATCCGGGTAGCAGGCCAGGAACACAGAAGTCAGCAAGGAGTCGGCAGGGAGGAGATCTGCAGGAAGGAACACACAGAAATCAGATATCAAGCAAAATAAGGAACAACCTTACCAGACCAGGAATAGCAACTTCACTAAATAGAAATTGCCCTGGCAAAGACTGACAGGAAACAGGAAGCTTATATTACAGCAGGGCAGTCTTGATTGGCAGGACACAGAGGCATGGTGATTGGCTGAGGGGAGGAGCATGCTCCCTGCAGTTCTCCAGAAGATACTGATTTCATGTGCTCAAACAGTAGCCCCGGAAGTGAGGAGACGAGCAGCGCTACTCAAGCAGAGGGTGCTGGAACCCTGCGGCTGGGGACGGGTGTGCGCACCCAAGGAGCATACGGCAAGGAAGACGAAGCCCTGGAAGCCGCAACCCGACCGACCAGTGGGCGGCGGCTGCTAGCGCCCCGGAGCCGTCGGCGGACAGACGACAACCAGGATCCTGGACACCGGACAGGAGCAGTAGGAGCCGGAGGAGTGGAGGTAGCAGGCCGAGGAGCACGGGCAGCAGACCCCGGGTGGTTACACTTTATTTATATAGCGCCAGCATATTCCGAAGCACTTTACAATTCAGAGGTTCGTATACAGTCATAAGTAGCAGTTATAAAAAAGTGCAATAATTACAGCCAAATTATTGATAACCCTGCTTGTTAGAGCTTACAATCTACAATTAAGGAGTGGGTGACACAAAGTGCAGGTTCTTATTTACAATGATGGCAAGCCATCTTGAGGAAATGGGGTATAGATAAAAGTTGCAAGAGGTGTCACCAGCCACAAACTGGTGGAGTTTGACAGAGAGTTATGTTAAGAGAAATAGTTGATACTCTACATATAAAGGACTTTGATTAGAGAACATGATAGGCTGCCCTGAAAAGATGTTTTTGAGTTTTTTATTAGAGTCATGTGGTACCAAACTACAGTTGTGGCCAAAAGTATTGACAGCCCTGCAATTCTGTCAGATAATACTCAGTTTCTTCCTGAAAATGATTGCAATCACAAATTCTTTGGTATTATTACCTTCATTTAATTTGTCTTCAATGAAAAAACACAAAAGAGAATGAAGCAAAAAGCAAAACATTGATCATTTCACACAAAACTCCAAAAATGGGCCAGACAAAAGTATTGGCACCCTCAGCCTAATACTTGGTTGCACAACCTTTAGCCAAAATAACTGCGATCAACCACTTCCAGTAACCATCAATGAGTTTCTTACAGTGCTCTGCTGGAATTTTAGACCATTCTTCTTTGGCAAACTGCTCCAGGTCCCTGATATTTGAAGGGTGCCTTCTCCAAACTGCCATTTTTAGATCTCTCCACAGGTGTTCTATGGGATTCAGGTCTGGACTCATTACTGGCCACCTTAGAAGTCTCCATTACTTTCTCTCAAACCATTTTCTAGTGATTTTTGAAGTGTGTTTTGGGTCATTGTCCTGCTGGAAGACCCATGACCTCTGAGGGAGACCCAGCTTTCTCACAGTGGGCCCTATATTATGCTGCAAAATTTGTTGGTAGTCTTCAGACTTCATAATGCCATGCACACGGTCAAGCAGTCCAATGCCAGAGGCAGCAAAGCAACCCCAAAACATCAGGGAACCTCCGCCATGTTTTACTATAGGGACCGTGTTTTTTTCTTTGAATGCCTCTTTTTTTCTCCTGTAAACTCTATGTTGATGCCTTTGCCCAAAAAGCTCTACTTTTGTCTCATCTCACCAGAGAACATTCTTCCAAAACGTTGTAGGCTTTCTCAGGTAAGTTTTGGCAAACTCCAGCCTGACTTTTTTATGTCTCTGGGTAAGAAGTGTGGTCTTCCTGGGTATCCTACCATACAGTCCCTTTTCATTTAGACGCCGACGGATAGTACGGGTTGACACTGTTGTACCCTCGGACTGCAGGGCAGCTTGAACTTGTTTGGATGTTAGTCGAGGTTCTTTATCCACCATCCGCACAATTTTGCGTTTAAATCTCTCGTCAATTTTTCTTTTCTGTCCACATCTAGGGAGGTTAGCCACAGTGCCATGGGCTTTAAACTTCTCGATGACACTGCGCACGGTAGACATAGGAACATTTAGGTCTTTGGAGATGGATTTGTAGCCTTGAGATTGCTCATGCTTCCTCACAATTTGGTTTCTCAAGTCCTCAGACAGTTCTTTGGTCTTCTTTCTTTTCTCCATGCTCAATGTGGTACACACAAGGACACACGACAGAGATTGAGTCAACTTTAATCCATGTCAACTGGCTGCAAGTGTGATTCAGTTATTGCTAACACCTTTTAGGTGCCACAAGTAAGTTACAGGTGCTGTTAATTACACATATTAGAGAAGCATCACATGATTTTTCTAACAGTGCCAATACTTTTGTCCACCCCCTTTTTTTGTGTTTCGTGTGGAATTAGATCCAATTTGGCTTTAGGACAATTCTTTTTGTGTTTTTTCATTGAAGACAAATTAAATGAAGATAATAATACCAAAGAATTTGTGATTGCAATCATTTTCAGGAAGAAACTTAGTATTATCTGACAGAATTGCAGGGGTGTCAATACTTTTGGCCACAACTGTATGAATTTTATACTGTATATCCAGTATAATTTTCTCTAACATAGAAGTTGAAAGTTATTTGGTGCATTTATAGTATTGATATGTTTTGTATGGGAGTTACTGTAAGGGGCTTAAAGCTAATATTGTCTAATTCTGAAGCATGTCTTGATCCACTATATTTTTCAAACGTATTTTGAGTATTTGAGAAATATTTATTTATACTTACTCATATGTTTGTTTAGTGCAGCCCAAATATTGCAGTTTGAACTTACATTATTGTAGGTAGATCACATACTGGAAGAACAATTTGAAAAGCTTGAATCTGAAAATTTGCCTATGAAAGTACAAATATGAAGAATTTATGAAATTCTACCATTTGATTTATGAGAAATTAATGGACAAAAAAAGTGCAATCTGGTTTACTAAAACACAATGTAAGATAGACAACCACACCACGTGAGCACCACCTTGTCACTCTAATTAGATAGCCGCTGTAGTTCAAGTATCAGACGATACATAAACACTAAGATGAACAGAAAAGTCCCTAGCTGCTATCTATTGAAAGATGACATATTCCTTTATTCTTCAAATTGTGATTTATTTATTTTGTTTCGGAGAAACTCTCCTTCATCAGTGATAAAAATCCTGATGAAGGAGATTTTCTCCGAAGCGCGTTTCCTATTTATCTTTACCATTTTTTTTGGCATTTTCTAGCAAATGTCAATGACATAAAATATTTAATATTCTGGCAATGACCTCCTAGCAAAAACCTGTAACGTTAGAGGCATTATCCCATGAAAAAATAACTTCGACATTTGGAAGTGCTAAAAAAAGTTTCTGTGCTGAGATAATCATATAAATAGCCAATACACAGTACATAGCAGGGACCTATGTCTAACTGTACAGGGACATGGTCTGATTATACCACATCTCTTAGGCAGGGGAGAAAGCAAAGGAGTTTACAGTATAAACAGTACAGCATTGAATCATAGCACTTTCTATGATGTAAAACCTAGTTAAAGAGATCCTGTCACCTCCAAAATGCCTCCTAAGCTAGCAAAGCATGTCCCTGCAGCATCCTATCACTAATTTCACACTTCTTTTGTCTCCTAAAAGCATCCTGTGAAAGTGCATAAAAACATTTTAATACTTACTCATTATTGATTATAATTAGCAGGGGCTATATTCTTTAATCACCAGGGCGGGCTGTTTTGTAGGATCCAGGATCCACCCTCTCTCTCTGTGCTGCTGTGATGTGCAGCTGAAGGCAGGACTAATGATTTGCATTCTGTGAGTGATAGAGAGGGGGGAGGGTAAAGCCTGCACAAGCAGAGCACACAGACAGAGAGAGGGTGGATCCTGGAGCCTGCAAAACAGCCCGCCCTGGTGACTAAGGAATATAGCCCCTGCTAATTATAATCACTAATGAGTAAGTATTAAAACGTTTTTATGCACTTTCACAGGATGCTTTTAGGAGACAAAAGGAGTGTGAGATTAGTGATAATATGCTGCAGGGGCATGTTTTGGTAGCTTAGGCGTTCTGGAGGTGACAGGATCCCTTTAAAAACATGCAGAATCAGCTATGATCCTGTTTTTTTCACCTCACTTCTCCCCATCTCCACAGAGTATTAAAGGAGATGTATACACCAGGCAAGGATGTCAGTCCATCTAATTTAAAACAAGGTGGATTTGAGCTGTTTTGTAAGAGTGTATACTTTTATAGCTGTAAAAGAGAGGGATAAAAAGCTCAAATAGGGTCTTATCGGGGATGTAAATTTAGACACCAACGTGTCATATGCTATTAAAGTGGTTGAGACTACTCACAACCACACAAGGTGAGCCTATCACTGCTGCAAGAGTCCCCAGAGATAAATGTGCAAACCAAAGGTTGATCAAGGGTTAATGACCAAGATTCCACCAGACATCGGATGATGAAATATAGTATTGGTTTAATAGTCTACGCATTTCAGAGATCTCTGGCTCCTTCCTTATATATCATACTGGTTTGAGGAAGGGGCCAGAGAGCCCTGAAATGCGTAGACTAATAAACCAATACTATATTTCATCATCTGATGTCTCATGGAATCTGGCAGTGCAGTCATTAACCCTTCTTCAACCTCTGCTTTGCACATTCAGAGTGGAAAGTGAGTTCAGGAGGTAGATGGAGGGCAAGAATGTGCTTGGCTCATTCATAGGTGGAGAAAAAAAAGCAGATTTCTCCGTTGGGAGAGATTTCAAAGTTTTTAATATTCACTGACACTGCAAATTTATTAAGATTATTGAAACATTTCCCTTTTAAAAGAAAAATGTATATTTTTTAGAAGTAGTATTAAACTAAGTAATCTATCTGCACTGAAAAAAAATATTGAATGAGTGGAACAAATTAAAGTCACAAAACGTTTTACAACAGAATCCCCCCTATATGAATATAAAACTTCTTAATTTTGAAGATTTTTTTTAAACAACAATTCTGAAGCCTATTAAAATTGGACAAATGTGATCGATCTTAAGAGCTATTTTATTTCCAATTTAACTGACTAAATTTTTTTACTTTATCTTACGTATTATTACACATGATTTTATATTTTGCTTCATGATTTTATAATCATTTAAAGTACGTTTACATACATTTTTTGTGTGAAAGTTATGAAGGATAAAGCAAAGTTGTAATGTGACTACATTTTCCTTCTCCGTGCAGCAACTGCTTTGAAGGTTAAAGCTCTAGGAGAAATATAAAGCCTATAATCAAGCTTTTTATTGAATTTTATTTGTTCATTGACCGATAATATACTATTCTTTTCAGTTAAGCCATTCATTTTGCTCATCATTCTTCTAAAAGTATTCAATCACTTCACATGTAAAACCAAGTACTCATAATTCTTTCCTTTCTTTTCAAATTATATCTCCTTTTTGGCAGCAATCATGAATATGCAAAACACTATTGAGACATTTATAGAATCATGAAAAAACCTTTTTCTTCTGTTGTCATATAAAGGCTCATAACAAAATAATTCCAAAATGCTTTTTAATCCAAAAGAAACAAAACTGAACAAAGCTTAATAAACAAATATAAAAGAAATCCTATTCGAAATTGCTCCTACTGTAACACAGCATAATGTCGGTCTGTGAGTGGATACCTGGAAGTTCGAACAATGGCCACCATACATAGGTTTAATGCACAATGCAATGTTTACCAGATCCCAGAAGTTGACCTTGACTTTACTACTTAACAGCAAAAATAAGGGAAAAATAGCACTTACTTTGGGCACCAACTTCAACTCGGACTCCGCCATTGTAAACCTTGTCTTTCAGATCCACCGATCCAAATGAGGGATAGAGTCGGTACTCACCAGAGAAAGCCCAGAACCAGGCAAAAAATCCAGTGAAGCATAATATGGCGTTCTGTGAAACACGATCCTTTAACATTTCAACATTTATTTCATACCTTAAAGGTGCATACAAGCATGGCAGTGCAGGAGAGGGAGCCTTTCCAAGATCAGTTTTTACTACAGTATTTGCAAGGCATCATGCACACGATGAGTATTTGGTGAGTTTTACTTCAGTATCTGTAAGGCCATGTGCAGATGATGAGTATTTAATGTGTTTTACTTCAGTATCTGTAAAGCTATGTGCAGATGATGATTATTTGGTGCATTTCACTTCAGTATCTGTAAGGCCAGGTGCAGATGATGATTATTTGGTGTGTTACACTTCAGTATCAGTAAAGCCATTTGCAGATGATGATAATTTGGTGCGTTTTACCTCAGTATCTGGAAGGCCTTGTGCAGGCGATGAGTATTTGGTGTGGTTTTTAACGCAGCATCTGGAAGGCCTCATGCACACTCTGAGCATTGTGTCACATTTAGGGGACTACAACAAGAGTCTCCATTTTTCCCAAAAATTTGGGCCCAGACACCACTTCAGTGGCATCAATTGCCCCACGGTTGCAAGCTGAAAGTGGTTGGTGAGGTGACTTTCATGCAACACATTCCAAAATCCAAAATCCACAAGCCTTTAGTCTCCCCATGTTATCTGTAAGATTTGTCACCAAAATGTAAGTAGCGGACAAAAAATCTGGCTAACTATGAAAACAGCAGGAGAAGGGGCTGCTGTCCAAGTCTTGCCATCCTCATGAGTTGTGCGTCAATCCTCTGTATGTAGAAGTTCTACCATTGCTTCTGCCTCCTCAACCTCGTGTCGGTCCTCCACCTGCACCCAAAGCCTGTCTGGTAATGCCACCCGCGTTCTAACTGCACACAAGGAAACCTGCACACCTCCTTACTATGAAGGCAGCAGAGCTCAACGGCATCAGGCGGTCTTTATCTTGAAATGTCTGGGAAATGTGAGTCACACAACTGAGGAGTTGTGGTCTGCTGTGGAGACCGAGTTTCATCAATGCTTGTGTCCACTGAACCTGCAGCCAGGGAAGGACGTGTGCGACAATGCTGCAATACTGGGTTCAGCCCTCCGCTGGGGCAATGTGACACAGGTACCTTGCATGGCTCAAGTCTTAAACCTGGTTGTACAGCTAATTTTTTCACACTATCCCTCCCTAAATAGTCTTCAGCAGAGGGCACGGTCGCTGTGTGCTCACTTCAGCCGTTCGCATCCCGTAGCTCAACGCTTTGCATTTCTACAGAAGTCGTTCAGCCTGTCAGTTCACCGGCTGAAATGTGATGTGCCGACACGATGGAATTCAACTCTGCACATGTTGCAGCAACTGGAGCAGCACCGACGAGCCCTAGTGCAATACGTCATGACGTATAACCTGGGCCTATGGGATCCAGAGGTGGGGCAAATCGCACTGCTGTAGTGGTCTGAAATCAAGGACCTATGCACCATTCTGTACAGTATTGAAATGTCGACGAAGATGTGTAGTGATGATTATGCCATTATCAGCATGACTATTACCGTCATTTACATGCTGAAGCACACTTTAAACAGTATTCGGAATCAGGTGGTGGCACTAGAGGAGGGGGAGGAAGTACAGGAGGACTCGTATGTGGAAGGGCTCACAAGATCTCCAAGGTGCAATTGACACTTTATGAATGAGGGTCTACATTATGCTTGCTCAGAGTCTTCTTTATCTCCACTGATGACCAGAAGCTTTTGGAGTCGGATCCAGGCCCAGATAATTACTTTGTCTTGACTCACAAAAGCTTTTGAGCAGATCTCTCATTCCCAGGCTATAGTATGAGTAAAGAGCGATGCATAGTCAACCATCTGTCTTACCCCATACTCAGATGGGTGGCTGGAGACTTGGGAGCTGTGCGGAAGCAAGTGAGATTGTGGTGACATCTCTGAGGACTGGTGTATTTGGGAAGTAGAAGAGGAGAGCCCACTTGCTGAAGCATTTGCTATCCATTCAAGCGCCTGCTCTTTTTGTGCCTCATCGAGGATTGGCATTGATCGTTGTCTGAGTCGTGTCCGTACGAAAGGGATCATTTCAGAATCTCCAAGAAAAGAAGTAGACATCTTACTTTGGCTGGAAGATGCTCCTGTTACTCTTGCTTTCCCACGTACTCCACAGACCCAAACTGTTTTTCCCTTTTCACCACGCCTATTCCCCTTTCCACCAGCAGCAGGCCTTTTGCCACTCATTTTGTATGTGAACAAATTGGCAACTCTGCAGTTGTTGGCACAAAATATTCTGATGGAAATCGAGCACAGCTGATTGGCCAGACAGTGGTACTAAGCACACAAAATTACGTTTGCTTGTTCCAGTTAAATAATTAGTAGAATGAACTACACTCAAGGTGTATTTGGTTGTTTTAAACGTGGCCTACAGTGAAGGTTTAGTGAACACTGCTTTTAAGCAAAAAATGACAGGTTTGCTTATTGCAGTAAGAAATTAGTAGAATCAACTACTCTGAAGGTGTAGCTTCTCTCACAAGTGGGCTACACCACTGTGGGACACTGCTAGTCTGCTACTAGCCTGAACAAAGTGCCTGGACTAGCTGCAGCAAAGAAATGCCTAATTAAGACAGGTGGTGTAGCTTTCTTCACAGCAGTGCTACACTACCTGCCCTGATGGATTCAAAGAGCTATATTACTGTGGCCAGATGCTGTGAGAAAGACTTGCACAGCATTGGCAAACACCTGACACACCCCTGCCTGGCAAAAACTAATAGAGACTGCTCTAACCTAAAACTGATAAGGGCTGCAATTAAACCTAGTCCCTGCTTCTATGAAATAGCCCTGAAAAGGGCTGATAGACTACAAGTCCCTAGTCCCTATCCCTAATCACTACTCCTATGGAGCAGCCATAAAAAGGGCAGATATTACTAGTCCCTACTCCCTAAACCTATCTATCTAACTTTATATTCGCTCACTAGTTGACTAAGAGAACACAATTTATTTTGCACTGTTTAGCGGTCGCACACAGCAGCAACCGCGGATGACATCTAACACCTGCAGCAGCTATCAGCATAATGGTGGCGATATTTAAGATGACCGAGTCTTATAGGGCTAGGACATGCGACAGACACAGCCAATGAAGACATTAGTTGTGTGAAAAAAATGCACTTTGCAGTCTAGCACTGTGATTGGCTAGCAGCCTGAACCGCCCCACTGTACATGCTTTAATAGAAAAAAAAAAATAAGAGTGTGACCTTATTGCTGCAGCTCTGATACAAGCGCCCCCTGCACAATATACACACAAACTGGATATTAACATTCATTTGCAGTATTAGGGCTAGGTTTAGGGTTAGGAAGATTAAACTTTTGTGTATCGAAGCATTATTGAACATATACTAGAACTGCCGAATTTCAAGCAAATTGTTCTAATTCGGCGGATGACTCAAGCACCACCAAAAACAGCTTGAATTTGAGATTGGAGAACAATTCAAATCGAACATCGCTCATCTCTAGTAGGGTTACGTGATGTGGAAATCCCTCCGTGCACCAGGTGGTTCTGTGACACTTACCCGCAGGAGTGCAACATATGAAAGAATGAAAAACAAATATTGATATAATAAATACTATATGTTCCAATATTTTTATTAGGGTTTTGAAATTTAACAACAAAGGAAAAAAAAAGAAATAACATTACACATATAGCAACTGTAACAAACTATGTGGAGAGAGGATGGAGGATGAGAGTGCGGGTAGGAGAATAATCAAAACACCGAGGAAAAATAAGGAAAGTTTACCCTTTAAAAGAAAAGGGAGGAAGTGACAAGCATAATTATATACTTACCTACACACATGCATGTTTACTTACATTGTAATTAAATCATAGCAATATACATGTTTACTGTATGAAACAACACCACTATAAATTTGCTGATAACTATAATATTAATATAGGACTAAGTCTATTTTGTACACAAAGAACGTTGCTTGTTTAATAATCCAGTTGTATATGTTGCTTCTTGTCAGATGCTCTGTATTAGTCCAAAAGAAAATGTTTCTTAGTCCATAGTTTAAATCAAATTAGTCCTATAATAAGTGATTTAGTCTTTATGAACTTGTAGAAACAAAATAAAACAAAACATTTTAGGGTAGTTTCACACTAGCGCATGTAAATGCAGTGTACCAAACGCAGCAAAAAGCATGCGCACTGCGCTCCTATGTTTAACATGGGAACGCATAGTACCATTGTTTGTCTGTGTTCTGTTGTGGTTGCATTCGGATGCGCATAATTTATGCACCCTCCAAACGCAGCCTGTTGCATATTTTGTGCGTTTGAGGGAGCTGGTTTTATCTCAAAGCTCCCGCAAGCGCACAGACAATGCATGGGAGTCAATGGATCCACAGTGTCCTCTGCATGAGAGATCAGAAGAATGCTGCGTATCTCATTGAAATCTCTCCCGGTGGCCACCGCTGATCTCCCAGGACATCAGTGGCAGCCGCCGGGAGATCAGCGGTGGTCACTAGGAGACCAGCGACGGTCACCGGGAGATCAGCGGTGGCCACCGGGAGATCAGCTGGAGCAGCTGCTGATCTCCTCTCCTGGCCTCCACTAATCTCCCGGTGGTGTCGGCGAGGAGAAACAGCTGATCTGGCAGCTGTTTAAATCTCACGCGCCGACATCTCCTCTACGGTGTCGACGCTGGAGATTTAAACAGCTGTCATATTAGCTGTTTCTCCCTGCCGACACCGGCGGGAGATCAGCGGCGGCCGGGAGGAAGAGATCTCTGCCACTGATCTCCGCCTCCCAGCCGCCACCGAGACAGCTGATTGGCTGGCCGGCCAGCATACTGATGTGAACGCATGCGGAGATTCTTCCCTGCGTTCACATCAGTATGGCTGCATTTGCTCTGCGTTTGCGTTTGTGTCTGCATGTGGAGGGCATGCAGATGCAAATGTGAAACCAGCCTTAGCATGCATATTTATACATGTTGCTCAAGAACGTAGTTTCTTTTTGCTTAAAGCTTGCCAGGGTCGGGACCAATAAATACTACAGTATATGAATAGCAACACAATCATATAAATAATGAATAATTATGAGGACAATGCCTGTAGAATAAGTTAAACTGGTTATGCAGAAGATCTCATAAAAGAGATAGGTCCAAAATTATTTGGACAATCACCTTCATTTTGACATTTTAGCAATTTAACAAATAATGTTCAAGATACAGCTTTCAATACAGGCTTAAATTACAGACTCTCAGATTTACTTTGAGGGTATCTTAACTGGAGTAAGGGTTCAGGAATTACTGCTCTTTAATATGTAGCTGGCACTTTTTCAAGGGATCAAATGGATATGGACAATTCTCTCAAAAGCTCCTTAATGGGTTGTATTGACCATTCCCTCATTTATAATTAATGAATTAAGCAAGTAAAGAGTCTGGACTTGGTCTCAGGTGTGGTATTTTCATTTGTAAGCTGTTTCTGTGAACCTACAAAATGCGGTCATAGGAGCTCTCAATGGAAGAGGAACAGACCATCATTAGGCTGAAAAAAAAGAAGAAATCTATTAGACTGGTAGCAAAAATGTTAGGAGTGACCAAATTAACAGACTGGTACATTCATCAAAAAAGCACACCGGTGGGCTTGGGAACTCAAAAAGGTCTGGAGGTCCACGTGAGACAACAGTAAGGCATGATAGCAGGATCCTTAATATGGTAAAGAAAAACTTCTTCACAACATCCACCCAAGTTAAGAACCATCTCAGGAAGTAGGTGTTTCAGAAACTAAGGGCCACGTCACACACACAGATAATTGTGCAGATATTGTTGGCAGATCTCTGGTTGCAGTGAAATCATGGACACCTTGTTCATTTGTATACGGCCACGAAATGGAACAATGTGTCCATGATTTCACTGTAACCAAAGATCTGCCAACAATATCTGCACAATTATCTGTGTGTGTGATGTGGCCTTAAGTCTACCATAAAGAGAAATCTTCAAGAGTGCAAATATAAGGGGTTAACCACAAGATGCAAACCATCAATTAACCTGAAAAATAGAAAGGCCAGATTAGACTTTGCCCAAAAAAATCTAAAGAAATCAACTCAGTTCTGGGAAAGCATTTTGTGGCCAGATGAAACTAAAGGCCCCATTACACGGCACTACATCATTAACAATATCGCTGATACGTCACGGGTTTGGATTCGTTCCAGCGACATCATTACAACCTTGTTGCGTGTGACTCTGCAAAGTTGTAACGTGAAATCGTTGGATCGCTGATCGCAGGTTTGAGAACATGTTCTCAAACCACATGATCAACGATCAGCCAACCTGGTATATGGTTGTGTTTGAAACCGCAATAACGATGTTGTTTACGACTTCGCCCATTGACAGCAATGAGCAGGTATCGTTTGTTGGGTTGTGCGAACGATATCTGCTCACAACATCGTTGGTGAGTCGTCCATTATATCTAGATGTCAAAGAAGGTAATATTGTTGCGCCACTCTGTAATTGTCATCGGGGGCAGGTTATTTGAATGGGAACCTCACCTGTGCTTGTTGTGCTGTCTGCACAACAAGAGTTAGTGCATTGATGTTTATCTCCCTGTGTCCTCGGCTAATGAGCGGCTGTGGATGATAAAGATTTTGCTGCGTCCTTAATCCCAGCACCTCACATGTGAGTCGTCACGTGGTGGGTCCGTGGGCGTGTTCAGGACGTCATCCAAGGTCCTATTGCCCGGAGCTGCTCCATACCTCACTCTGCATAGCGGAGGAACGAATGTATTTCAAAAAGAGTAATAGGTATTTGTGTGAGCGCTGGGGAATCAACCGGCACCAAGGCTATTATGAATAATTACCTCTCGGCTTTATTTGTACAATAAAAAGGCAGGGTCCTTTAGGCCACAACGCGTTTCTACGCTCTCCAAGCGTCTTCCTCAAGTGGAATTCCCACGAGATCATTGCCGACATCGTTATTTGTAAAATATAAATTCGTACAGGGTAATTTCCCTCTCACACATGATGCTATTGTTTGTAACACTTTAATATGTATCCTAATTTTGGAGCTGACAGGCACCATAAGAGTTAAGGAAGAACTCTCATTAATGAAATAAGTCACAGATGTGTTTTTACTTTATAGGTATGTTGTGTTTTAATATTAGATGTGCTAATGACTAAGGGGACCAAGTCCCTGAAACGGATATAGCGTGCCCTTCGAGGTTTTCTGTGATGTTTTTTATTAAAGAATAAAGAAGAAGAAAACCGCAATGTGGCACCCAGTATTTTCTCTTTTTCATTGTTGTCTTCAGGCGGTAAGGCAACCGCCTCTGGTTGCCTGGGAGTCCACCGGATATTGGATCAAGCCCTTTCCCCATCCCTCCCCTTTTCTAAAGGATAATCTCCTTATATACTGGTCCTAAAATTAGAGGAAAACAATCCACTGTCTCCATAGTAACTGGAGAAGCTCTTTTTTGTGCCTTAATGCCATGTTCTCTGACAAATGAAGAGTCCATAAAGTTATCTCCTGAGCTAGAGTAAATCATAGCAGCGCAAGAAATCCACTGCCTGACCACAAGATCATAATAGAGAGTGAACAGTGTGAATTCCTTTCCACTTGCTCTTTAGAAGTTGCAGTCAATGATTGAGAGGGGAATTCAGCATTTAGTGGTAAGCTAGTCACGGAGATATCAGACTCGGCATTAAAGTTATCATATTCCCTTACCACTGCTAGCACTTTCTTAGGCCACTTGAGACACTTGGGACAGTTATTAAGAAAGTGATCTGATTGGCCTCAAGAGATGCATAAACTCTCGCTATTTTGAGTCGACCTGCATAGGAGCCACTTCAGCCTCCCCAAAGATTTTATCTGTCGATTCTTTAGATAGAAGGTAAAAGTTAGTAATTTGATTTAAAGCTGCCTATTTCTCCAGTCTATGCTCAGTAAGGCAAATGTCAGTGCATTCACAATGTTGTATAAACATTTCTAGCTCCTGTGGAGACTCAGCATGAGCCAACTTATGTTTGAAAATTCTAGACAAGCCGTTGCTAAAGATGGGCAATTAGCAGAACACTCCCAGTTGGTTTCTACTGCTATAACCTTCTAAATTTGGTAGTATATTCTGTCACAGAGGGTTTACCCTGGCGTACAGTCTAAGATGAGGTACAACCATTAGGATCATCAAACATCAGCGCAATTGAAGCCAAGAAATCATCAAAGTCATTCAAATGGGGATCATGACTCTCAATCGTAGAATTAGCACAGGCCAGTGTTTGTGAAGTAAGTAACATGATAATACAGTAGTGCTTAAAAGTTAACATTCCCCAGCAGATTTTTTGCTTTCCTGGCCTTTTTCAGAGAATAAGAATGATAACACAAACTTTTTTCCACTCATGGCTAGTGGTTGGGTGAAGCCATTCATTGTCAAACTTCTGTGTTTTCTCTTTTTAAATTATGACAACTAAAAACATCAAAATGACCCTGATCAAAACTTCACTTACCCCAGTTCTTAATACCGTGTATTGCCCCTCTAACATCAATGACAGCGTGAAGTATTTTGTGGTAGTTGTGGATGAGGCTCTTTATTTTTTCAGATGGTAAAGCTGCCCATTCTTCTTGGCAAAAAGCCTCCAGTCCCTGTAAATGTTTGTGCTTTCTTGTATGGAGAGTGGCTCAATGATTTTGAGGTCAGGAGACTGAGATGGCCACTCCAGAACCTTCACTTTGTTCTGCTGTAGCCAATGACAGGTTGACTTGGTCTTGTATTTTGGATCATTGATATGTTGGAATGTCCAAAAACGTCTCATGCCCAGCTTCCAAGTCAATGAGTGCAAATTTGCCTTCAGTATTTGCTG
The DNA here is from genome assembly GCA_033576535.1 of Allobates femoralis. Lineage (NCBI taxonomy): Eukaryota > Metazoa > Chordata > Amphibia > Anura > Aromobatidae > Allobates > Allobates femoralis. The sequence goes on from JARQOC010000004.1 coordinate 513,356,553, forward strand.
ATAACATGCTGCATTCATCTTTCATTAAACTTTGCCAAGTTTCCTGTGCCATTTTAGCTTGCACATCACCACATCATCAGCAATCCACCTCCTTTCTTTACAGTAGGTATAGTGTTCCTTTCATAATAGGCTTTGTTGACACCTATCCAAATGTAAAGTTTATGGTTGTGGCCAAAAAGTTTGATTTTGGTCTCATTACTCCAAATCACCTTGTTCCAGAAGTTTGGAGGCTTGTCTATGTGCTGTTTGGCATATTGTAGGCAAGATACATTGTGGCATTTGCATAGTAATTGCTTTTTTCTGGCTACTCAACCATGCAGCCAATTTTTCTTCAAGTGCCTCCTTATTGTTCATCTTGAAACAGCCACACCTTGCTTTCAGTGAGTTCTGTATTTCAGCTAACGTTAATTGTGGGTGTTTCTTTGCTTCCCAATCAATTTTCCTACAAAAAGATGGAAGCGTGATGTATGTTTGGGCGCTGAGGTAATGAAGATCTCTGATGCTGGCTTCTTTTCCGGACTTTATTAAAATAATTGCAGTTATAATTATTCAAGCTTAAGGCTCTCAAAACCCACGATGCATTTCGACGTGCACACACGTCTTTCTCAAGTGAAATGGGGAGAGTGGTGGAGTGAGCTGCAGAGGAGGGAGAGGACCTGAGAAGACGTCAGCTGGATCAGCCCCTTTACTAGACACGTGACGCCGCCCGGCACTAGTGTTTCCCCGGAGAAGACCTCGTAGGAAGCACGAGGACGGAACCGGAGGATTCCGCTGCTTCATATTAATAAGCTTATCTACGGGCTGTGGTTTACAACCAGACCAGGTGAGTTTAAACGCAAAAGAACCGCCCGTTAACAGCCCCATGTGTACAGGCGCACTACAAGCTGTTGTTGTTTTTTCTTTACAATCAATTTTCCTGGCAGTTGAAACTTTATTTGGTTTACCTGATTGTAGTTTGTTTTTTACAGAGCCCCTTATTTTCCATTTATTAATCACAGTTTGAACACTGCTTACTGACATTATTAATTGTCTGGATTTCTTTTTGTATCCCTTTCCTCTTTTACATAGTTCAGTTATCTTTTCCTGTAGATCTGTTGCCAATTTTTTTGCTTTCCCCTTGACTCACAATCCAGAAATGTAAGTGCCTGGATAAAAGATGTTAGGGTCTATCTGGATCCCAGAAACTCACTCAGCTTTTATGCACACACACTAATTACAAGCAAACAGCTCAAAAATGAAGATGTTACCTTTATTAGCCATTCAAACCCAGTTGTGTCAACTTCTGTGTATGCTATCAGGCCAAAATCACCAGGGTATGTGAACTTTTTATCAGGGTCATTTGGATGTTTTTGGTTGTCATTATGATTTAAAAAGAGAAAACACAGTAATTTGACAATAAATGGTTTCAACCAACCACTAACCATGAGGGGAACAAATGTTTTTGTGTTATCATTCATATTCTCTCAAAAAAAACAAAGAAAGCAAAAAAGTCTGCTAGGGGAATGTAAACTGTTGAACACAACTGTACACAAGACCTTAGATCAGTGGTTCTTAACCTTGTTTGAGGTACCCAACCCACCAGTTTCATATGCACATTTACCGAACCCTTCTTTAGTGATAAATCTACATGCAGCCATCGGGAGTTGACCTCTTTGGTGGAGGCTCCGCCGAAACCCTGAGACCAACACACCATACTCCTGGTTAAGAACCACTGCAAGGCTTAGATCTATCAGTCTGGTAATAGGCGGCATGTACATAAAAAAAATATGCATTGATTGACAAATCTGCAAAATTGATTACGGTCGCCATTAAACCTGAATAATGGCAACTTGGGCATAGTTGCAGGTGGCCATTGTCCTGTAGGTAAGGCTTCCAGAACTTTCACTCTAGTGTGCAAGTCCTGACTCCTGAAGTGCCTGTCCAAACACATGTACTTTACGATTGGTCTGTGACTCCATGTTTCCAAATTTGTTTTGCAGGGCCTCTACCACATCCTGCAAGGAGTTAATCATAGTAAACAGTTTCTCGATCTGTATCTCAGTCATTGCCCCAGCTCATTCCTCTTATTACTTTACTATCCTGTGACACCTTTTCTGGATACCTCAACTAATGTGATGGTGTAGGGCAGGAATAGACAAAAACAAGTTCAAGTTTAACTCTGTATTTGTAAGCAAAATATGAGCATAGCCAATACACAAGTCCTCCTGGAAAGATACAAAAAAATCTGTGCTCCAAAATCTAAATGCCCCCCCTTCTTCTGACATTCACAATGTGCCTAAACCACGGTTAACGTCAGCATGTTTGGCATTGTTGTTATTAGAACCCTGCTTAATTTACAGGATGTAGATTTCCAGAAGCAAGAGCTGGGCACAATGTACGGGCATTACAATGTACTGGGTATGACAAGGGCTTACTTGCACTTTTTAGTTTTGCAACATTCACTGCATTCGACATGATTGGTGTTTTCCTAGAGGGGTGTTTTTCCAAAATTTGCTCACTTGAGGGGATTTCCTCTGCTCTGGCACTTAGGGGCTCTGCAAGTGGAGTCCAAAAGCTATTGTAAGAAAATCTCTGCTCCAAAAATCAAATGGCATTCCTTCCCTTCTGAGCCCCGGCGTGTGGCCAAACAGTACTGTACAGTCACTTGTGGGGTATTGCTACATTCATGAGAAAATGTGTAACACATTTTGAGGCTTTTTTACCTACCGTATATACTCGTGTATAAGCCGAGTTTTTCAGCCCAAAAATTGGGCTGAAAAGTCACCCCCTCGGCTTATACACGGGTCAATACGGTAACTATTTTGCTGGGCAGGCTGGAGGAGGCGGGGGGAGGCTGATGAGTGAGCGGCCCGTCACGTGGGGCCGCTCATTAGATATGCATGGCTCCCCCCGCCCATCACAGCGGCAGGGGGAGCTGTGCATACAGCCCACCAGTGTATACAGGCAGCCCCCAAGTGTATACAGGCAGCCCCCCAGTGGCACTAGCCCCCCCATCATGGAAAGAGCCCCCACACTTTGCAGAGCCCCCCGCTGCTTTATCTTACCATCCAGTGTCTTCGCCGCGGGTCCTGCGCGCTGTGTTCCGGTCTCACGTGACCCTGCACGATGACGTCATTCCACAGCGACCGCCGGGTCACATGAGACCGGGAAGACAGCGCGCGAGGATGGACTGGAGGACCCGCGGTGAAGAAGACCCTGGATGGTAAGATAATGCAGCGGGGGGGGGGGGCTCTGCAAAGTGTGGGGTCTCTTTCCATGATGGGGGGCTAGTGCCACTGGGGGGCTGCCTGTATACACCTTGGGGCCTGCTGCATACCTTTGGGGCCTGCTGTATACCTCTGGGGCCTGCTGTATATACCTTGGGGCCTGCTGTATACCTTTGGGGCCTGCTGTATATACCCTGGGGCCTGCTGTATATACCTTGGGGCCTGCTGTATACCTTTGGGGCCTGCTGTATACCTCTGGGGCCTGCTGTATATACCTTGGGGCCTGCAGTATATACCTGGGGCCTGCTGTATATACCCTGGGGCCTGCAGTATATACCCTGGGGCCTGCTGTATATACCCTGGGGCCTGCTGTATATACCCTGGGGCCTGCTGTATATACCCTGGGGCCTGCTGTATACCTCTGGGGCCTGCTGTATACCTCTCGGGCCTGCTGTATATACCCTGGGGCCTGCTGTATATACCCTGGGGCCTGCTGTATATACCCTGGGGCCTGCTGTATATACCCTGGGGCCTGCTGTATACCTCTGGGGCCTGCTGTATATACCCTGGGGCCTGCTGTATATACCCTGGGGCCTGCTGTATATACCTTGGGGCCTGCAGTATATACCCTGGGGCCTGCTGTATATACCCTGGGGCCTGCAGTATATACCTTGGGGCCTGCTGTATACCTCTGGGGCCTGCTGTATACCTCTGGGGCCTGCTGTATATACCCTGGGGCCTGCTGTATATACCCTGGGGCCTGCTGTATATGCCTCTGGGGCCTGCTGTATATGCCTCTGGGGCCTGCTGTATATGCCTCTGGGGCCTGCTGTATACCCCTGGGGCCTGCTGTATATACCCTGGGGCCTGCTGTATATACCTTGGGGCCTGCAGTATATACCCTGGGGCCTGCTGTATATACCCTGGGGCCTGCAATATATACCTTGGGGCCTGCTGTATACCTCTGGGGCCTGCTGTATACCTCTGGGGCCTGCTGTATATACCCTGGGGCCTGCTGTATATGCCTCTGGGGCCTGCTGTATATGCCTCTGGGGCCTGCTGTATACCTCTGGGGCCTGCTGTATACCTCTGGGGCCTGCTGTTTATACCTTTAGGGATGCTGTATATACCACTGGGGAGGCTGCTGTATACTACCACTAGGGAGGCTGCTGTATACTACCACTGGGGAGGCCTGTATACCACACTGCTGGGGGCTGTATACCTGTGCTGGGGTCCACCCTCGGCTTATACACGAGTCAATAGGTTTTCCCAGGTTTTGGGGGCAAAAGTAGGGGGGTCGGCTTATACACGGGTCGGCTTATACACGAGTATATACGGTATTCTCCTTGTCAAAATTGGAAATCTGAGGTTAAACCAACATTTAAATGGTAAAAATGTAAATAATTTTTGGTTACTGCCCAATAGTATTCAGTTTTGTGACACACCAGCAATGTCAGTATACTCACTGTATTCCTGGATGAGCCATTTCCACTATTTAGGAACATCAGGGGCTCTTCAAAATCAACATGGATTCCGCTATCTTATATATTAATAATATACTGTATATGTCCAAAATTGTCATATTAACAAGGCATTCCTCTTCAGATTTTGTGCGGTATGTGTAACATAACTAACTGCAGTGATTTAACCTGTCTATTTACCCATAAAGCTACTCATAAATAAAATACATCCAATCAGACATGTCTCTCATTGGGACATTTAGAGTCACAAGGCAGTTTGTTATAATAGAAAGAGAAATTACAGAGATAATTATTTGGGGATTTAGTTTAAATCTCAGTGAGCAAATAATTGTCCCTATCCTCATAAGTGAATGAACTTCACTACAAGAAATTGTGAAATCTACAGCAGGAAATAAAAAAAAAAAAACCAGTTCTAATATTTCCTACAATCCACTAAGCAAAGATGGAGATGTGATTCTACAAACCACGAAGGATTTTGCACATTTTTAAATTTGAATACTTATTCATGGTGGCATTATGAAGTTACATTATAACTTATAACATATACATTACATATATATATATATACATAATTATGTAACTTCACAATTCAACTCTCTCTCACTGTATTTATTATTATTATTAAATATTTATATAGCGCTATTAGGTTCCATGGCGCTTTACATGTGTAAGAGTAGACCAGGACAAGAACGTAAAATGACTACAATTAAATCATACAGATACAGTAGGGCAGAGGATTCTGTCCTCGAGGGCTCACAGTCTATAGGGGATGGGTGGGGAGACAGTAAGAAGGGGAGAGGTGGGGGTAAGAGGGTGCAGCGGATTAGGTCTCAGTGTGGGTTGTAGGCTTGAAAGAAGAGGTGCGTCTTCAAGTTTTTCTTGATGATTCCCAGGGTAGGGGGGTGTCTGATGTGGTGGGGGAGAGAGTTCCAAAGCATGGCGAATGCACGAGAGAAGTCTTGTATGCGGTTGTGTGGGGAGGAAATGCGAGGGGAGAAGAGAAGGAGCTCTTAAGAAAGCGCATATTGCATGAGGGGAGGTATCGGGAGACCAGGTCGGAGATGTGTGGAGGGGACAGGTTGTGTATGGCCTTGTATGTCAAAGTTAGGGCTTTAAACTGGGATCTCTGGGAAGTGGGGAGCCAGTGAAGGGCTCAGCAAAGGGGGGTGACGGGAGAGTAGCGGGGAGACAGGTGGATGAGTCAGGCAGCGGAATTGAGGATGGTTCGGAGAGGTGCAAGGGAGGTAGCGGGAAGTCTGGTGAGTAGGAGGTTTCAATAGTCGAGGTGGGAGATGATGAGGGCATGGACAAGTGTTTAAGTAGTGTCTTGTTCAAGAAAAGAGTCGATTTGGGTAATGTTTTTGAGCTGGAGTCGGCAAACGGTGGGGAGGGCATGATTGTGGGGCTTGAATGAGATGGAAGAGTCAAGGATTACCATGAGGCACTTGGCGTGGGGGACGGGGGAGAGTGAGCAGTCATTGACAATGATGAATACGTCGGGCAGGGGGAAAGAGTGACTGGGGTGAAGACGATGAACTCAGTTTTGTCCATGTTAAGTTTGAGGAAGCGAGCGGAGAAGAAGGATGAAATGGAGGACAGGCATTGCAGAATTTTGGATAGTAGGGAGGAGATGTCGGGGCCTGACAAGTACAGCTGGGTGGCATCGTAGTGGTGGTATTGAAGGTCGTGGGACTCAATGAGTTGGCCTAGGCCGAGGTTGTAAATGGAGAAGACTAGTGGTCCCAAGACCGAGCCTTGGGGAACTCCAACAGATAGGGAGTAGGGCGAGGAGGAGGAGTGGGAGTGCGTGACACTGAAAGTCCGGTCTGTTAGGTAAAGGAGATCCAGGAGAGGGCAGATCCTGGAGAGGGCTAGGTCAGTGCTGCCAAGAGATTCTAAAATTTAAAGTAGGAGGGAGTGGTCGACTGTGTCAAAGGCTGCAGAAAGGTTGAGAAGGAGGAGGATGGAGTACTGTCACATGCTCTTGGCGGTCAATAGGTTGTTGGTGACTGTGGTTATGGCTGTTTCGGTGGAGTGGTGGGGTCGGAATCCAGGATTGTAGGCAATCAAAGAGGAAGCAGGAGATGGAAGGACAGTTCGGAATAGACGTGTTGTTCAAGTAATTTTGAGGCGAAGGGGAGCAGAGATATGGGGCGATAGTTGGAGACTGCTGCAGGGTCGAGGGAGGTTTTTTTGAGGATGGGTGTGATTAGGGCGTGTTTGAAGGATGAGGGAAAGACACCGGTATTAAGTGATATGTTGAAGAGATGGGTTAGGGTAGGGATGAGGACTGTGGTGAGGTTAGGGATAAGGTGGGAGGGGAGTGGGTTGAGGGCACAAGTGGTGAGGTGTGATTGTGCTAGAAGGGAGAAGAGGTGATCTTCTGTCATGGAGGAGAAACTACTTTTGGGCGAGGGGGTTTGGCAATGGGATTGTGGATCAAAGCTTTGTCTGATTTTGTCGATCTTCTCTTTGAAAAACTTGGCGAAGTCATCGGTGGAGATAAGGGGAGAGGGGGGTGGGGGGAGGGGCGGCGTAGAGAGTTGAAAATTTTGAATAGATGCTTGGGGTTGTGGAACAGGGCGGTTATTAGGGAAGAGAAGTAGTCTTGTTTTGCAGTGGCCCTCTCTCTTGCTATATGTAAATACAGTTGTGGCCAAAAGTATTGACACCCCTGCAATTCTGTCAGATAATATTCAGTTTCTTCCTGAAAATGATTGCAATCACAAATTCTTTGGTATTATTATCTTCATTTAATTTGTCTTCAATGAAAAAACACAAAAAGAATTGTCCTAAATCCAAATTGGATCTAATTCCACACCAAACATAAAAAGGGGGTGGACAAAAGTATTGGCACTGTTAGAAAAATCATGTGATGCTTCTCTAATTTGTGTAATTAACAGCACCTGTAACTTACCTGTGGCACCTAACAGGTGTTGGCAATAACTAAATCACACTTGCAGCCTGTTGACATGGATTAAAGTTGACTCAACCTCTGTGTACCACATTGAGCATGGAGAAAAGAAAGAAGACCAAAGAACTGTATGAGGACTTGAGAAACCAAATTGTGAGGAAGCATGAGCAATCTCAAGGCTACAAGTCCATCTCCAAAGATCTGAGTGTTCCTATGTCTACCGTGCGCAGTGTTATCAAGAAGTTTAAAGCCCATGGCACTGTGGCTAACCTCCCTAGATGTGGATGGAAAAGAAAAATTGACGAGAGATTTCAACGCAAGATTGTGCGGATGGTGGATAAAGAACCTCAACTAACATCCAAACAAGTTCAAGCTGCCCTGCAGTCCGAGGGTACATCAGTGTCAGCCCGTACTATCTGTCGGTGTCTGAATGAAAAGGGACTGTATGGTAGGATACCCAGGAAGACCCCAATTCTTACCCCGAGACATAAAAAAGCCAGGCTGGAGTTTGCCAAAACGTACCTGAGAAAGCCTACAACGTTTTGGAAGAATGATCTCTGGTCAGATGAGACAAAAGTAGAGCTTTTTGGGCAAAGGCATCAACATAGAGTTTACAGAGAAAAAAAGAGGCATTCAAAGAAAAGAACACGGTCCCTACAGTCAAACATGGCGGAGGTTCCCTGATGTTTTGGGGTTGCTTTGCTGCCTCTGGCACTGTACTGCTTGACCGTGTGCATGGCATTATGAAGTTTGAAGACTACCAACAAATTTTGCAGCATAAAGTAGGGCCCAGTGTGAGAAAGCTGGATCTCCCTCAGAGGTCATGGGTCTTCCAGCAGGACAATGACCCAAAACACACTTCAAAAAGCACTAGAAAATGGTTTGAGAGAAAGCACTGGAGACTTCTAAGGTGGCCAGCAATGAGTCCAGACCTGAATCCCATAGAACACCTGGGGAGAGATCTAAAAATGGCAGTTTGGAGAAGGCACCCTTTAAATATCAGGGACCTGGAGCAGTTTGCCAAAGAAGAATGGTCTAAAATTCCAGCAGAGCATTGTAAGAAACTCATTGATGGTTACTGGAAACGGTTGATCGCAGTTATTTTGGCTGAAGGTTGTGCAACCAAGTATTAGGCTGAGGGTGCCAATACTTTTGTCCGGCCCATTTTTGGAGTTTTGTGTGAAATGATCAATGTTTTGCTTTTTGCTTCATTCTCTTTTGTGTTTTTTCGTTTAAGACAAATTAACTGAAGATAATAATACCAAAGAATTTGTGATTGCAATCATTTTCAGGAAGAAACTGAATATTATCTGACAGAATTGCAGGGGTGTCAATACTTTTGACCACAACTGTATATAGATAGATAGATAGATAGATAGATAGATAGATAGATAGATAGATAGATAGATAGAGAGCAAGAGAGAGAGTAATAACTTTCTTCCTTTGTGGGGAAATATATATATTTCTTTACATTTGTGTATATTACATATATGTTGCATACAAGGTATTCAAAGCATATTAAGCATCACTACAAGTGAAAAATATTTTCAACTACATTGAAATACATTTCAAAATAAGACTTCTTATTGCAAGAAGATTGTGCAAGCCCTTCAACCGTACGATATTGTATAGGCGATGTGGCAGGATCGTGCTGTGTGATAGCGCAACTACGATTTGGAGCGCAACTTTCCCTATTCACTCCAATGTTAAATGGTCGTTTCCTGGGTTGCTCATACTCAGCGTGAGAAAGGGGCATGCACCATCGTAGTTGCGTTGCCTGCCGATATCTCCCTGTGTGACATCTACTATGAGATCTTGGACAAGTGCCCAAAACGTGCGTGCTCCCATGAAATTGTATGCAATATCGGAATGATATTGCGACGTGTAAAGCGACCATAAAAGGGTACTGTTACACGTTGCAACATTGCATGCAATTTCACTTGCAATTTGCTGGTTGCAGTGAAATCATGGACACATTGTTCCATTTGTACATGGCAACAAAATGGAACAATGTGTCCATGATTTCACTGCAACCAGCAAATTGCAAGTGAAATTGCATGCAATGTTGCGACGTGTAATGGTAACCTCACTCTGGTATAAATTGCTGAAAAATGTGTCAATTTTTTAGTACAGCTTTGTATTTTTCCTTTTTTGTTTTCACATCAGCTTCAGCTTTTCCAAAACGGATGAAGTTGTGGTGGGCCTTCGACTCAGTAGGGGCATTAAATAAAATGTCAAATTCATGATGAGCTGTGGCATTATGTATACCAATCTTAGGTTGCCTTCACATCACGATTTTTGCACATCCGTGGTGATAATTGAATTTCAAGGATCATACGGACAGGCACGGATCTGTTGCATAACATAAACAAGGAGTATATACTATAGACTTGAAATATATCATGAAAAATATCAAATTTATTTAGTTTGACAAACAAAGACAAGGAGGGGAAGATCACAAAGTGCTCCATGCAGGTAGCCACAGTACGGTTCACATATATTGCACTGTATCAGACACACAAACCATGTCTTGTCCATATATGTAAAAGCTGGTGTCTGCGCAGAGACCCATATACAATAAGCCACTTGTGTGGGCACCTAATACATCATCACCTACACAACCATATGGATAAAGGTTTATACTGACATTGCAACATGTTCCATCCATATATCCCTTGTGGTATTGTGGATCAGAATAGAAGAGGCATACCCATGTATCATACCCAGTCTATGGGAACAGAGCGCTACACATATGGGGTATTGCTGACAGGCAGAGTCAGTGTGTCATGTAGCTAAGAGGCATAGTTACCAGAGCCGTCACTGGCCATCTCGCATGGGGCAGCAGGGGTGAGGGGTGGTCTTTGATTCAAATTTCACCAAGAATGACATCTGTTAAGAGTTTGAATGTTCCTAGTGTGGTGGCGTAGGTTTTCTCAAGGTATTCCTTCTACAATCCAAAAGACAAAGAAATAGGGAATTTACTGTAGATTGGCATATAGGCTTATAGTATTACAGACTGTGCCCAGCCTGTGTTAAAGCAAGAAGTAGCCTTTCTCCTGGGCTCAAGACCGTGAGGAAGGTTACTCACCAAAACACATAGTCTTGTTGGGTACAGCCTGTAATACTATATGTCTATTTGTCGCACTGACAAACCCATTACTACAAGTGTATTTAAAAGAAAAACATTTTCTAATAAAAATGAATTTTTTAGATATGGATGCTCAGCTGGATTATCTGTATGCTTCCGTTCTCTAAGGGTGCCGTCACACTGTGCGACGGCACCGCCGATTTCTTAGGAGATGCAGGGGCATGGCCTATCAGCACCGATTTCGCCCCTGCATCGCCTAATGTAATTAGGCAATGGCGACGCCTTTTAGTGGTCGCCTGGTTTCAGAGCAGTGCTCTGAAACCAGGCGGCCGATCTGGGGCGATGTGTACACATCGCCCCATGTAAAAGGGCGACGGCAATCTGCCAGGCGACGGGAGCCATAGGCTTCCATGTTAAGGCATCGCCGCTGGGGTTTTAAGAAACCCTGGCGGCGATGCCGCGTGTCATATCTCTGGGACATCGCCGGAGGTGTCGCCCATGCAAATGGGGGACGGCAACGCTGACGGGGCCGGCAAAAACATGCACGCTCCCACCTGTCGCCGCCGACATCTCCAATGCCGTCGCACAGTGTGACGGTACCCTAAAGGTACCTTTACTGCCGCAACTGTGGTGTAGCAACTGAGAGGCAATCGGGTTTTTTGTCACGGTTGCCTTGAAATTGCTACAATGTTGCGGTGTGTAATTTGGGAACCCGCTGGTGATTTTCGAAGTTGCTCCCGGTTGCGGTTTCAGAGCATTGTTCTAAAACCAGAGGCAACCCAGAAGGTGAATTGCCCTGGTTTCGGTGTGTGAACGGGCGATAGGGATGGAATCTGCGTCGCCTAGTGATTTCTCAGAGGCGTGCCACAGCGTGCTGGATACCGCGCCCCATCAGTGATGATTGGTGGGGGCTACTGTGTTTCCATTGGCTGTCCCTTCACAGGGTGCCGTATTTGAGGAGCTGTCCATTCACACTACACAATTGCAATGGCGTCATGTATTAGCCAGCCTTCCTGCGCAGGCTGGCCAATCATGACGCTAATGCATTGTCTAATCAGCGTGTTTGGGGCGCGGAATACACAACTCTGTCACGCCTATGTTCTTGCGGCGCTGAAGATGTACGCCAACATTCCCTTAGTGGTTGCGGCGTGTGAAGCGGCGACGGAATTCAACCGGATGTTTACCGCAGGATCAGTTTCAACTTCCTGGGAACCATGTTCCCTTAGGTTAAGAGCGCAATTGCGGTGTGTACATGCGGCATTGGCGTTCGGAGGCAACCGTCAAAAACATGCACACGCATGTTCGGTTGCCTCCGATCGCCGGTGATAGTTGCGGCGTGTAAAGGTACCTTAAAAGATCACCTCATTCCATCTGTGCTTTAACTTCCTAGGGAAACCGGGATCGTGACATACGCCTGAGAGGTTAAGCTGGCTTGACTTTATTATTTTTTCGTTGCTTGATCTCATATACGTGATATTTCAAAGAGGATTCACTATGTATATAATTGTATATAGAAAAATATTTTGGTTTCAAATTTTCTGTAGTAATAATATATTTACAACATCTTTAAAATAAGTTTATTTGTCTGTGTATTAAAAATGTACTATATTGTTATATCTTTACACATAAGATATAAAATGGTAGGAGCTCAGTATAATAATAGAACACAATATGAAGTATTTTATCGTATGTTGGTTGGCAGGAGACCCTCGCTGAGTATTCCACAGGAATTATTTTACTCACCACAGGCAGATCTATTTACTGGAATACCATTTAAACATCCCTTTTCTGAAAATTTATTTCATCTTTACTCTGGAAAGCGGAGCAGTAATTGCTATTTTGCTTTTTATTTCTTGTAGGGAGGGGTACTGAAGTTTGGGTTGAACTTCAAGCACACTCCGGTCGACTCAGGAAAAATTAAATGCCTTTCAAACTAAACAGACAGCTCTTTCATCATTTTGGATTCCTCAACCTGACCTGTATGAGCAATGACATTTGAAGGCAGACTGCCCCTTACCAGTAATCTTGAATTACAATTATCATATTTATTAGATGCACTTTTCAAGGTCTTCGGTATTTATTATTTGACAAACAATGCATAACTACCTGCATTATAGCTTCATTGTCGAAGACTTTTAAAAACGAAAAAATAACGTTTCCTTGAATTGAAATGTTTGGCGATGGCAACATGCTATTTTGCCTTGTTATAAAACTTTAGGGACTGCATACAATTTTAAACCAACTGTAAATATTTTGCGCATTAATAAATGCCAAGAAACCGCACACTGTAAATTCAGAAATATTTTAAAACAAACAAATGTATTAAAAAGTTAATAGTGTTTCATTAGTTTGGAAATAAAGCAGCACAATTTTAAATCACTTTTAGACATACTCCCATTTTTGACAATTTTTTTTATACCACAAATAAACCATTAATATCTGGCAATAAGCTTGTACAAGCAGAATTATCAATCTAATCAATATTGCAAAATAGATATAGGGTACTAAAAAAAGAATCTTTGCTGTTATAACCACTGAAAAGACATTGGATTATCAGATTATCTTTAATCTATGAGCTGTTTTATATTTTTAACCCCTTTAAGACCAATTACGTACATGTTACGTACATGTTCATCATTGGTCATGAGCCTCCTTTGATGCCTGCTCACACACCGAGTTTGCATCATTTTCTGTATGTGTCCGCTGATCTGAACAGATGACATTTGCAGCTAACAAGTGCAGTTAGATCAGAGATCTGCTCACCAGGGGCGGACCTACCGTGGTGCAGCTGGTTCAGCTGCACCAGGGCCCCGACCGGCTAGGGGACCCCTCAAGCCTGCAGGGGGCCCCCAGCTGACCCCCGTAACCCGATGTCAGAGGAGAGGAGGGTCAGGCAAGGGAAGCAGGAAGCTTCCTGCTTCCCTTGCCTGATCCCGTCCCTACTCTCTTATGCCCCTCTGCTGCCCCAGCTCAGCGCAGGTAGGAGAGCCGCACCACCAAAAACTGCCCCCCCACGCCTCGCCGACGGCCGCCAGCACCCAATCCCGTCCCACCAGCTCCTCACCATGGCTGCACCAGGGCCCTCTGGGCTCAAGGTCTGCCACTGCTACTCACCCCTGTTAACTTGTGCTGTCAATCTCTGGTAGCATGATTAAACACATCTGCCGTAGATCGCCCGTTTCCCTGCTCCCATTGGCAGCTCCATGACAATGCGGGGCGCCATTGGGTTGTTATGATAGCAAGAATTTAGAGGACGTTCATCATGACAGAGACAGGGGTCATCAGATGACATCTGGCTGAGTGCAGGTGTTCACAGGAGATGATCATTTCTGCTGTACAAAACTGTATTGATGAACAACTAAGTACAGCACAAGCTTTCATGCAATGGGTGCTTCAAGTGACCTAAGGTGCAAATTAAAAACAATAGAAAAGTATTAAAAAATAGACTTAAAAAACAAAAGTTTAAATCACCCCCTTTTGACCCATTGATCATAAAACAATAAAAAAAAATTAATATTTGATAATGTTATTAAAAAATTCCCGGTTTATCAAAATATAAAATAAATTAATCTGATCAATCAACTACATAATGGAATAAAAGTTCAGCCAGAATCATAGTTTTTTGGTTACCGTCAAGACGATCAAAAACAACTAAACGGCACAATTACAAATGTCAGCTCAGGACACCAAAAATAAGCCCTCACACAGACACAACTTAAAAATGATGTTATGTGTCTTGGAAAATGCCAACAAATGTACATTTTTTTGGAATAATTTCAGAATTGTTTGTCTCTGCTTAAAAAAATAGAAGTAAACATGTTTGATATATACAAACCCATACTGACCTGAGTAGTCATACTGATAGCTCAGTTTTACCATATGTTGAACATGGTATATATAAATTAATAAAAAATAAAACATTGTGGAGTTACACTTTTTTTGCAATTTTACCGCCCTCATATGACTATATTGATGGAAAAATATAAAAAGTTATGTCTTTTGGAAGAAGAAGAGGGAAAAATTAAAACCAGAAAATCACCCAAGGGTGAAGTGGTTAATGTTTATATTCAAAAAAAATGTGTGCTAATTAATCATATTGAAATTTTGGCTTGCACTTGATGGACTTTAAAAGGGCAGAAAAGCATATGCCATACTTTATCACCAGTGTTATACAATCTTGAAAATTGCTATGGTGGTAATTCATCAAACTGAATAAAGTTTTAAAAAGTAACAATTTTTAGACTTCCGGTTCTGGCGCCTCCATGTGCAGCCGCGTCTAAAGGCTGCTCCGCTCCCCGCCTCGGCAAATCCGCCGACATCCAGCCTCCAACTTGACATCAGACTCCCAGAACTATAGTGGCGACTGCAGCAGCACTGGGAGCATCCATCACGACCGCGATGGATCGCTTCGTTACAAGGAGTCGGGAGGGAGAGAAGAGAGCGGCACACCACGAGGACACCGGTAATGGCGGGCAGGGCGGTCACAGCGTGCAAAGCGCGCAGGCAGACTTAATGGAGGAAGGAGGGATGTGGAAGCCCGGGACCGGGACCGGAGCTAGCGAGGCTAGTGAGAATGGTGTGGAGGAGGAGAGGAGACCAGCACAAACAGCCGCAGTGACTCCACAGGGAACTGCTCCAGAACAACTGAACACTGCAGCAGCTGCCATGAATACTCAATCCAGGAGCTGCCCCCCTTCAGACCAGGAGGCTATAGGGGACAAACAGGGTCCAGGGGACAGGAGAGAGACTATAGAGGGCAGATGGGGAGCCCCCCACTTTGACTATAAGGCACTGGCAAAAGAACTTGCAATTCACCTGGCTGATGACTTCAAATCAGCAGTGGCTGAGATGGTAACAGCCACAACAAAAGACTTATCAGCCAAAGTAGAGTCACATGATCAGCAACTTATTGAAGCTGAATCAAGAATCAGTGCAGCAGAGGATAGAATACAGGAGTTGGAGGAGCAGATAATGTCTTTACAACAACACTCTGAATATGCACACACAAAATTAGAGGACATTGAAAACAGAGCGAGGAGGAGTAACCTTAAAATAGTGGGACTCCCTGAATCCATCCCTGCGAACCAATTGGAAGAAATCTTTGAGGTGGATCTTCCCAAAGCTTTGGGGCTCACCCATAGATGCAAGACGGAACGCTCTCACAGGATTGGCCAGATGAGGGAGGCACAGGAAAAGAGGGTGACACCAGGATCTACCGTATCCGCCACCTCCAAAGAGCCTACTAAAGCTAGACATGCCATAGCGAAATACCTTAACCACCGAGACAAGGAGGAAATATTACGCGCTTACAAAGCCAAAAAGCACCCCCTATTAATACAAGGTCACAGAGCTCTGGTATTTGCGGACTACTCTATAGAAGTCACACGTCGCAGGAGGTCCTTCAGTGAAGCGTGCTCAATACTTCACAGAAGAAACATTCGATTCCAGCTGAATTTTCCAGCGATTTTGAGGTTCAGGTCCAGAGAGGGAGTCATGTTGACCTTCTCCGACCCTGACAAAGTAATGGCAGCTATCCGCGACAACACGAGTTCTCCGGGATCTGTGGCATCCTCGTCATCACCCCACCATCCCACCGGATCTCCTGTGAAATTCAATTCCACTATAGATCTGGACTCCGAGGCTGACAGAGGTTCTGTAAGATCTTATAGACTAAGATCAAATTCTCTGATAGATGATGGGGCGGGGAAGAAACCACCATTAGAGACTCCACGACAACAAAGACAATCGGGATCCCGTTGGCAGAAGAAGAGATGAGAGAAGAGAGGGAGACCATTGACATCAAGCAACAACTGTAATGACTATTTGATGGACAAAACGGACATAAGGGCGATGAAGTTGCTATGAGAAGAGAGATATACAGGAAAAGCGGGAGGAGATATGTATCAATGTCTTGTTTCTTTCTCTCCCATTTAGCTCTTCTCTCTATTGTCTTTGCCTTTACGTTTTCTCAGGTTTCGTACTTTTTCTTGATAAGATGTGCAAAACTTGGTAAGATAACATAGAGAATTAAATAGCCTCCTTAATGTTAAATGTTCAATGTTAAATAACAGGAGAACTGAATATGCCACAGCCAAGGGGTTAATATTACTCAGCTCCCTATAGTGGAGGTTATACTGTTATTGTTATTATAAGTTTAAGAAGATGGATATATACTATTTCTGATGTGATGGGACGTACAGCACTGAGAGTCGGGGGGAAAAAAGGGCTCCTAGAAGAACGTCAGGTTGGGGACCACTTCGATTTGATCAGACATGTTTATTAAGTTGGGGAGAGGGCTGAGGCGGGGCGGAGTTATGTTTGTCGACTGCACTCGAGGGAAGAAGTGAAGTATTCTTCTAAGACAGATGGATGGAGTGGAGGTGTTAGCGAAAGGGGGGGGAGGGACAAGGGGGGGTAAAAAATTAGGAATTATCTACAAACCTATATCCAACACAATATGCATCTCCTGTACTTTATCTTTCTTACTTCGGTGTACACCTGAGCTTACAACATATGTGTGGACGGTGACCAAAAAAAAAGCAGAAGCCCCGTGTGGGGAGGATTCTGATGGTTAGGTGAGCCTCCTGGAACGTTAAGGGGCTGCGCTCCCCAGCAAAGCGCATGATGGTTCTCCGCCATCTCAAAAAATTGCACATAGATATTGCTTTGCTCCAGGAGACCCACCTGACGTCGGAAGACTTCTTCCGCCTTAAAAAGCTGTGGGTGGGGGAGGTCCTTGGGTCCACTGCAGTGGAAAGGAAGGGGGAGTCTTGATCTTAATACACAGGTCCTTGGCCCACTCAATTATCTCTACCTCAAGTGATGGTGAGGGTAGATTGTTTCAAATGACGATACAAATCCAAAACGATGTCTTTACCATTTATAATGTATATGCACCGAATGCAAATCAGAGACCCTTCTTTCAGCATTTACAGAACAAATTACTTCAAGACCCGGGAGCTAACAAAATAATGGGAGGAGACTTCAATACAGTAATGAGAATAGAAGAGGACAGGCGTTCCCCGACACATACGAGGAAGGGAAATCAAAATGAGAGGGGCTTGAAGGCAGAAAGTACACTAGAATCACTGGCGAAACTTGCGGGGTTGTCAGACACGTGGAGAGTGGCTAATCCCTTGGGTAGAGAATTTACTCACTTTTCACATCCCCATGGATCATGGTCCAGAATTGATATGCTTTTTGGGTCCACTAAGATATTACAAAGAATGATAAATATTAAAATTGAAGATATGGTTATCTCAGACCATAGTCCATTGGTTTTAGAAATTAAAGATAATTATGAGAAAGGAACCGATTATCTGTGGAGGTTTCCTGACACATTCACTAAAGAAGAGAATTTCACTAAATTATTGGGAGAATGGTGGACGCACTACAGTGTGGATAATTTGGGCCATAGATCTGATCCGGGATTATTCTGGGAGACTGCAAAAACAGTCATGAAGAGGACATATAATGGCATACAGCATGGGGATCAAAAGAAAGGCTAAGGAAAAGTTTGTGGAAACCAGTGCAAGGGTGAGAAAAGCTTATTTACAATATAAAGACACCATGGCGGCTCCTGACAGAGAGATATGGATGCAAGCTAAGAAAGAATTTGATGAATGGGCAGAAAAACGGGAGAATATGTTTAAAAACAGACTAGAGCTAGAATTGCACAAATATGGGGACAAGGGTGGGAGACTGTTGGCAAGACTAGCACGAGGCAGATATACCTCCTCATCTATTCAATCAATAAAAGACAAGCAGGGCAACATATGGAATGACCCTAAGAATATTGTAAAAACTTTGGGCAGGTTCTATGCTTCTCTGTATACAGACAATACGCCAAATAGCACAGAAAAGCCTTCCTGGCTAAATAAAATCAAAATGCCATCCATCGCCCAAATCGATCTCAAAGGCTTAAATGATCCAATTACGATTGGAGAAATTGAAGCGGCAATAAAGAATCTAAACCCTGGCAAGGCCCCAGGTCCAGATGGATATAATGGAGCCTTTTACAAAGCAATGAGAGAACAGATCTCCCCGATCCTTTGCGATCTATATAATGAAATATTACAGGGATCACCTATTCCAGACAGGATGAATTTAGCGTACATTAAATTAATCCCAAAACCAGATAAAACACCCACCGACCCAGCAAGCTATAGGCCAATATCCCTGATAAACCAGGACCTGAAACTCTTGTCTAAGATACTGGCCGATAGATTGGCAATGATTTTACCCAAAATAATATCTCCACATCAGGCAGGATTCATTAAGGGACGATCGACAACTACAAACATCCGAAAGACGATGCTTCTGATGGATATTATGGGGAAAAAAGAGAAGCTGAAAGAGGGAAACCCAGCCATGATCACCTTGGACGCTGAGAAAGCATTTGATAATGTCAGGTGGTCATGGCTGGGTACAGTCTTGGATATGGTGGGTCTAACGGGTCCCTTTCGGCAATTTATACAGAATCTCTATAGCACTCCTAAAGCCTGCGTGAGTATACCAGGTTTCCTGTCTGACTCCTTTACCCTTCAGAAGGGAACGAGACAGGGTTGTCCTCTGTCCCCCCTTCTCTTTAATCTGGCAATAGAGCCTCTGGCACTATATCTGGAGGAATGTAATCCTTACGCAGGCTTCACAGTGGGAGCTAGGGAGATTAAACTATCATTATTCGCGGACGATGTCATCTTATATGTCCAACACCCTGAAAGAGATCTTCCAAAAATTCTGTCAGATATAGAGATGATAGGCAAACAAACTGGATTTTCCCTAAACAAAAATAAATGCGAAATTATGTTTATAGACCCGGGGAATAGGATGCAGAGAAAACAATGCCTTTGTGGCATACCAATAAGAAAAGATAGTATTAAATACTTGGGAATACATCTAGCCAGAACACCTGAAATGACATACAAACTAAATTTTTTACCAATCATACAACAGATAGAGCAGGAATTGGCAAGATGGGTAGGACTACCTCTCTCTCTGTTGGGACGTGGCCATCTACTAAAAATGGTCAGCTTTGCTAGATTGCTTTACCCCCTTCAAACTATCCCCATGCTGTTGAGACATAGTGACATAAATAGAATTAATAAAGCTTTCTCTAAATTTTTATGGAGAGGAATGAGACCCCGTTTAGCATATGCAACCTTGATTCAGTCCAAGCACGAGGGAGGATTACAGCTCCCGGATGTTCGGGGATACAATCTAGCGTGTATCCTACGCAATGTCCTCGATTGGATCAGAGGCACCAACAGATTCTCAGATACCACTTTGTAGGGGGAATGGGCCAGACCTTGGGATTTGGTAGCCTTATTACACTCACCAATGTCCTTCCTTCCCCCTACTTTAAAAAACACGGTGATATATAAAGACACTATAGCGACGTGGAAGGAGGTCAGGAAAAAACTCAAGTTAGCATGGAAAATTTCGAAATTGCTTAACCCCTGGAACTGCCCGTCTTTTCCCTTGGGACGTGAGAACTCATTGTTTAAATTGTGGAGAGACAAAGGTATCAAAACGTTGGGAGATCTCATGAATCTGGAGGAAAAAAGGTGGATGACAGAGACAGAAGTCTTGCATACGTATAACTTATCCCAATTCCACGCATTACAATATCGTCAGTTGAGACATCATCTCCTATCACATTTACGAGATATATCAGGGGAAATAGAGAACTCCTTGTGGTCTGAATTGACATCTATGAACAAAGATGAGGTATCCATTACTTCACTTTACGCCAAATTAAAACAGGTTCTTAGACCGCAGGGAAAGAGGGGCCAATTTAACAAATGGCGAAAGCATTTCACAGATCCGGAACTTTCAAAGAAAATCCTCGAGGGGTGGGACACGATCAGACAACATGTTATTAATGAGAGATGGGAAAGACTCTCAATTTAGGATCATGCATGGCACCATTCAGGGCTTTAACATTCCTCCCTCTAAGACCAATCAGGAGAGAAGGGTCCATTGCCCAAAATGCAAAACACCCATGTCTGATTTGGAACACGGTCTGTGGTCCTGCGCCGAGACTCAGAGGTACTGGAGAACAATAGAAGCATGGACTAAAAAGTTCTGTGGAGATATGGGAGAGCTAGACTAGGGATGGGCGAATCTACTCACTAGGACTCGTTACTCGGCGAGTAGTAAGGGACTCGCAAGACTCGGTACTCTGCGAGTTTCCCAGTGATTACTCGCACGAGTCCAATGCAAATCAATATCAATCCTAGTTTTGTCAGAAACGCTGAAAAAACTAGGATTGCCATTGTTTGCATTAGACTCGGCTACTGTGCCAGTGATAGCAGGGAAACTCGCAAATAACTGCTGTTTCTTTGCGAGCCGAGTCCAGCTGTCTTCTCTGTGCAGCTCCAGGGTCCTAGAGCCCGCCTGCTCACACACATGATGTAGCAGTGCTGAGATTGTTCTCAGTCTGCTCATTCCCTGTGCATAGACATCTATATTTATGCACAGGGGATGTAGCAGAGAGGACATCGCGTTTTGGACTGCGTCGGACGGAAGAGGATTTTTTTAATTAAAGATGGAGTCCCTAATGGCTTTTTTTCTATTTCAAATAAAAAATTTTCTCTGTGTTGTGTTTTTTTAACCCTTTATTGGAGATTCTTAGTGGCTGGGTCAAACGTGGCCTGACATTAAGAATCTCGGGCTTAATACCAGCCCCCAGCTGCTTAGCTGTACCTGGCTAGACATAGAAATTGCGCGGAGCCCCACGCATTTTTTTTTATTATTTAATGAATTTCAGAGTCAGAGGCTCAGAGTCAGAGTCTCGGAGTCGGAGTCTCCTCAGAGTCGGAGTCTCCTCAGAGTCGGAGTCTCAGTGTCGGAGTCTCAGAGTCGGAGTCGCCTCGGAGTCGGAGTCGTCTCGGAGTCGGAGTCGTCTCGGAGTCGTCTCGGAGTCGTCTCGGAGTCGGAGTCGTCTCGGAGTCGTCTCGGAGTCGAGTCGGAGTCGTCTCGGAGTCGGAGTCGGAGTCGTCTCAGAGTCGGAGTCGTCTCGGAGTCGTCTCGGAGTCGGAGTCGTCTCGGAGTCGGAGTCGTCTCGGAGTTGGAGTCGTCCCGGAGTCGGAGTCGTCTCGGAGTCGGAGTCGGAGTCGTCTCGGAGTCGGAGTCGTCTCGGAGTCGGAGTCGTCTCGGAGTCGAGTCGGAGTCGGAGTCGTCTCGGAGTCTGAGTCGTCTCGGAGTCGGAGTCGTCTCGGAGTCGTCTCAGAGTCGGAGTCGTCTCGGAGTCGGAGTCGGAGTCGTCTCGGAGTCGGAGTCGGAGTCGTCTCGGAGTCGGAGTCGTCTGAGTCGGAGTCGTCTCGGAGTCGAGTCGGAGTCGTCTCGGAGTCGGAGTCGTCTTGGAGTCAAAAAAATGCGTGGGGCTCCGCGCAATTTCTATGTCTAGCCAGGTACAGCTAAGCAGCTGGGGGCTGGAATCCGCAGCGCAGGGATGCCCAAGCTTTCTGGGCAGCCCCCGCTGCAAATTGCAGCCCGCAGCCGCCCCAGAAGATGGCGCGTTCATTGAAGCGCCATCCTCTGGCGCTGAACCCCGCTCTTCCAGCGGCCCTGGTGGCGGTGGCACGCTGGGTAATAGAGGTTAGGGCCAGCTTTGTATTATCAGCTGGCCCTAAGCCCGAAATTTATGGCGGTCACGCCAATATTAGACATGACCGCCATGAATTTCTATTAAATTGTTTTAAAAAAAACACAACACAGAGAAATTTTTTTATTAGAAATAAAAAAAAAAGCCATTAGGGACTCCATCTTTAATTAAAAAAATCCTCTTCCGTCCGACGCAGTTCAAAACGCGATGTCCTCTCTGCTACATCCCCTGTGTATAGATATAGATGTCTATGCCCAGGGAATGAGCAGACTGAGAACAATCTCAGCACTACTACATCAGGCAGCAGGCGGGCTCTAGGACCCTGGAGCTGCACAGAGCAGACAGGACTCTTATCTGTGCGAGTTTCCCAGCCAGCGATTACTTACAAAGTAAACGAGTCCAATGCAAATAAATGACAAAACTAGGATTGCCTCAGGCTGAAGCTTCGGAGACACATCTGCGATTTGTAAATCTCACACTACTCGCTATTACTCGCTTCCCCATTCATTAACATTGGACTCGCTAGACTCGCAACGAGTAGCGAGTCCTGGGCTCGGACTCGCTAGAGTCAAGCGATTCCGAGTAATTTAGGATTCGCCCATCACTAAGCTAGACCCACTGAGATGGATCTTTCATTATCACCCACCTTCCCAGGGGGTGGGGCAACCCCATGTGTTATGGCATTACATCGCGCTAATAGCAAAAAGGCTCTTACTCCAGTACTGGCTCAATGACAGGCCTCCAGATCTTGCTCAAGTGAAAATGACGTTGCACCACACACTATTACTTGAATCCATAGACACGCTTCGCAATCCGAGTAAATTGGCCAAAAAATTATTTTTCAAATGGAGACGTTTCATTGAACATGAGTTTACGGATGCGGAGATTAGAAATTTTTTGCTGCCCTTCAGATCATCGACATGGTATGCCCTGGAAGAGTTAGAGGGTACATTGGGTAGGTTAAGGTGTTAGGTGTAGGAGATGTAATAATCTTTGGTACTCGGATGATAATATTTGAAATATTTTCTTTATTTGGTTGGATATTGGTTAATATATGTTGTTAATTTCATACGGGATGGAGGGAGGGAGGGATATGGGGACAATACAATGCATTATACAATTCGAATGATTTGATTTATAATTCGTTGAATTACGCAGGTTTCTTGTAAAAGGGTTCAATTTGTATGATATAATTGATTATTTTCCTGATTCTGTACAAATGTTTCAATGACTAAAACCCAATAAAAATGATGATTCAAAAAAAAAAAAAGTAACAATTTTTTGGCACGATGCTAGAATGCTCAAAATAATGCAACTTTTGTTGGTTACACATCATTTTTGCCCCAGCTCTGACAAAGTAGGCAGACCTGGAGCATGGTAAGATGACCTCTCCTTTTCAAACTCATGACAGGTGGTAAAGTTTGCAGCGCCACAAATCTTACTCCAGCAATGGCTGTAATATAATTTGTAAAAAAGTGCATGTAGGGGTGCATGCCACATTGTTCCTCACCTGATTCATTTAAAGCGGTGAATGAATCAGGAGCCTCTGCTCCAACAGATCTCTTAATGAATGGTGTGCAATAGCATGTCACTAAGTGTGCCTTGCCACAAGACTTTCTGAAGCTTCAGTTGAAGTAATATTTAAGGAGTACTGAATACCGCAAGCTCGTCATGAATTTGTCAAGCAGGGGTTGCTATGTTCTATAATTCCCTCGTCCCAAGCAATCTCTGCCCACTTTGTCAGAGCTGGGGCACAGGTAGCTTTTTTGCACTGCATTGAATTTTGCCAAAAATGACAAATTTTGTAAGTTTTGTTAGCCAGAAATCTGGTGAACACAGATGACAGATGGGATTGCTTGCCAATCATAGTAATACCTTATTCATCTTTGAAAATGGCATTACTGGAGTCATGTGTACAGGGATAAAAAGGGTGGATGGAGGATCGTGCTGCCATCAGAGAATAAATGTCTCGCCAAGTCCCAAGTATCATAGTTCCAAGGATTTTATTGCTCTCAACGCATTTCATGAGCACTTCTTCAGAAGTTAAAATCATATTACAGACAGTACAAACATCCACCTCTATACAGGTACAGATGGCCGGATAAAAGGCGTACATAGACACGAGGCAATAAAAAAAAAAGACTGTTGCGTTTGACTGCAGCCTGATAAGTGCTGTGTATTTACTATGTACGGTACATCTTCAAAGTGGACTGCAGTGACGTATCAAAATCATGATTTATATCAGGACACATAGACATACATAGAGGTACAAGCATAAAGAGACAAGGACTACAGTGTATGACAGCAGTGCATCATTGCAGTCCACATTAAAGACGTACACAGTTAAAACATAGCGCTTTTAGATATGATATATAAAGATAAAATTACTTAAAAGCAATCAGAAGCAATGATTAGTGATGAGCGAGTATGCTTGTGACTACTCGTTACTCGCGCTACTCAGCGAGTACCGAGTAATTTCGCGATACTCGTGCTGTACTCGGGGTCCTCATCCCTGCATGTTGGCGCTCTTTAGAGAGCCAGCCCACATGCAGGGATTGGCTGGCAGTCACTGCAATGCCACAGCCCTGTTAGTTGTGGCACTGCAGTGATTGGCCGTCCCGCACAGCGTGACTGAGCCTTTATAAGACCCGGCCACGATGTGCTCTGCACACAGCCATCCAGACAGTCAGTGTAGGGAGAATGTCTGCTGCTGCTTAGGGACAGATTTGCGGCCCTCATAGGTAGATCCGGAGCAGGGCTGCAAACTGCTGCTGACCAGAACAGTCCTTCTCAGGACTAATCTAGGAGGATATAGGCAGGGTGATCCAGATCAGAGTCCAAGCTTTCCAGTGACCAGAACATTCCTCAGGAGACTGTTGGAGCTGACTAGCTGTATACAGGCAGGGTGTAATATCCATATCCAGCTTTCCTGTGACCAGAACAGTGACCAGACTGTTGTAGCTGATTAGCTGAATACAGGCAGGGTCTAATATCCATATCCAGCTTTCCTGTGACCAGAACAGTCACCAGACTGTTGTAGTTGACTAGTTCTATACAGGCAGGGTCTAATATTCAGCTTTCCTGTGACCAGCACAGTCACCAGACTGTTGTACTTGACTAGTTCTATATAGGCAAGGTCTAATATCCAGCTTTCCTGTGACCAGAACAGTCACCAGACTGTTGTACTTGACTAGCTCTATACAGGCAGGCTCTAATATCCAGCTTTCTTGGGACCAGAACAGTCACCAGACTGTTGTACTTGACTAGCTCTATACAGGCAGGCTCTAATATCCAGCTTTCCTGGGACCAGAACAGTCACCAGACTGTTGTAGTTGACTAGCTCTATACAGGCAGGCTGTAATATCCAGCTTTCCTGTGACCAGTGCAGTCACCAGACTGTTGTAGTTGACTAGTTCTATACAGGCAGGGTCTAATATCCAGCTTTCCTGTGACCAGAACAGTCACCAGACTGTTGTAATTGACTAGTTCTATACAGGCAGGGTCTAATATCCAGCTTTCCTGTGACCAGAACAGTCACCAGACTGTTGTACTTGACTAGCTCTATACAGGCAGGGTCTAATATCCAGCTTTCCTGTGACCAGAACAGTCACCAGACTGTTGTAGTTGACTAGCTCTATACAGGCAGGCTCTAATATCCAGCTTTCCTGTGACCAGCACAGTCACCAGACTGTTGTAGTTGACTAGTTCTGCACAGTCAGGGTCTAATATCCAGCTTTCCTGTGACCAGAACAGTCACCAGACTGTTGTAGCTGTATACAGGCAAAATGCGCAAGGGCATTGGCAAGGAACAAGGAAGTGGACGTGATGGTGGTGCAGGCAGAGGCCGAGGTCGTGTGCAAGCACTAATTTCGCAACAACAAAGTGCCACATCTACTCGCTCTTGAACCAAGACCAGTGTCAGCAGGTTGTTACTTGGATAGTGGATAATGCTTCAAGTCAGATTGGCACCTCCACAAACACCCTGTCTTCCACACGGTCAAGTGTCAGTAGCCGTGATACTGCACCGCACATTTCCCAACCTGATCCTCCTTCCCACCACTAGGCCGAGTACACGTCCACGGACATTACTGATCCCACACTTGGACACTCGGAAGAGCTGTTCACGTATCCATTCGCACAATCTGGCCTCTCGCCAGCTCCTGTTGAAGTGGGTGATGAGGAGATGGTATGTACAGATGCCCAAATATTTGAGCAGCCACGTTCTCACGAACGGAACGTTGGCAACGTGTCTCAACAAGGGGTGGACGATGATGAGACACAATTGCCATGAAGTCAGGAGGAGGATCAGGGTGCGGAAGAGGAAGACGACGTGGTGGATGATCCAGTAGCTGACCCAACCTGGCAGGAGGATATGCAGAGCGAAGGACAGCAGTGCACAGGGGGAGGGAAGCATAGCATCCCAACAGGCAGTAAGAAGCAGGGTCGTGTCCGCAGGCAGAAGGCAGGCAACCGTTCCCCGGAACAACAACGCGACACAAGGTGCCTGTGCAAATGTTAGGTCTTCCCGAGTCTGGCAGTTTTTTAAGTTGGCTCCAGATTACTCTAAAAAGGCCATTTGCAACACCTGCCATGCCAGCATCAGCAGGGGTACGAAAACTAGCAGCCTGATCACCACCAGCATGATCAGGCACATGTCAGCCAAGCACCCGACTTTGTGGGAAGTACAACAGAGTCGAGGAGCGGTGCTTGCTGATGTCACTGCTACGTCTTCGCGTGTTGTGCGTGCGAGCCAATCCCCTGTCCATGCTGGCCGCGAACAAGCCACCGGCCCTGCACCTGAAGTTTCCCAAGCACAAATAACACCACCATCAAGCACGTCCTTGTCCCACATGCCACAGTCCTAAATGCTCAAATTTCGCGACTGCTTGCGCTAGAAATGTTATCTTTCCGGCTGGTGGAGACAGAAGCATTCCGCAACCTGATGGCAGCTGCTGTCCCACGTTACTCGGTCCCCAGCCGCCACTATTTCTCCAGATGTGCCGTCCCCGCATTGCATAACCACGTGTCACAAAGCATCACACATGCCCTGAACAACGCTGTTTCAGCCAAAGTCCACCTAACCACAGACACGTGGACAAGTGCTTGTGGGCAAGGCCGCTACATCTCCTTGACGGCATACTGGGTTATTTTGTGGAAGCTGGGACCCAGTCTGAGCGAGGGGCGGAACACGTCCTTCCCACACCAAGGATTGCAGGCCCTACCTCAGTCAGTGTTTCACCCACACTCTACAGATCCGGAATGTCATGCTCCTCAGCCTCCTCCTCCTCCTGCGCATCCTCATCCACTTTACCCTCCAGTTGTTGACTACCTGCATCACCTAAGCCGTCGGGAAATGGGTCAAACTCCACACATAACACCTGAGGAGTGGAGATGGATGTCCGACCTATGTACCGTCCTCCAAAACTTTGAGGACTCCACCAAGATGGTGAGCGGCGATGACGCCATTATTAGCGTCACCATACCGTTACTCTGCCTTCTAAAACGGTCTCTGCTGAAAAACAAAGATGATGCATTGCAGGCGGAGCGCGATGACTTGGAGCAAGAAACAGTAGTGGGTGTGGGTGATAACACACAGCCCAGCCTCATCTCATCACAACGTGCAGTGGAGGACTATGACGAGGAGGAGGAGGAGGATGAAGACATGGAGCAACTCTCTGGCCAAATTGAGGATATGACATGCACACCAGTCATACCCTCGATTCAGCGTGGCTGGCCAGAGCACAGGGGAGATGAGGAGGAGGAGGACAGCATGTTCAGTTATCGTGTTGGTCAGGATACTGAAGTGATGGCTGTTAAGTGTCTGGCGCACATGGCTGACTTTATGGTAAGCTGCCTGGCTCGTGACCCTCGTGTTCAGAACATCTTGGCCGACAATCACTACTGGTTGGCAACACTCTTAGACCCACGCTACAAGGAGAAATTTATGTCTCTCATTCCTGAGGCGGAGAGGTCAGCCAAAATGCAGCAGTTCCAGAAGGCCATAGTCACGGAAGTAAGCAAAGCATTTCCCTCACAAAACGCTAGCGGCATAGGTCAGGAATCGGTGGACAACCAAGGCGTACGGCCGAGAGGGGCACAAGTCCAATCCACCAGAGGTAGGGGAACAGTCTTTACGATGTGGGACAGTTTTCTCAGCCCCTCACGTACCACAGCCCCTGAGGTGCGGGGTAGTGCCACAAGAAATGCTAAGTTTGGCCAGATGCTGAAGGAGTACCTTGCAGATCGAACAACTGTACTGCGAGATTCCTTTGTGCCTTACAATTATTGGGTCTCCAAGCTGGACACGTGGCATGAATTGGCTCTCTACTCCTTGGAAGTCCTGGCCTGCCCTGCCGCTAGCGTTTTGTCAGAGCGTGTTTTCAGTGCCGCAGGTGGACTCATTACTGATAAACGCACCCGCCTGTCAACTGAAAATGCTGACAGGCTGACTCTGATCAAGATGAACAAGGGTTGGATTGGGCCAGACTTCACCACACCACCAACAAATGACAGCGGCATTTCAATTTCATTATGGGAATTTGCCATGTACCTCCACTTACCCATGGGTACACACTTCTGGACTTTGACTAATCACTGGACTGCTCCTCCTTCTCCTCATGTGCCACCATGATGACCGTTACAATAGTTAGGCTGTTGTTTCGGGAATACCCCCAGTGGTAAATTTTTTCGCCCATTCTTTTAGAATGGGCATTACAACGACAGGAGACCCACTCCTTTTCAATGGGAAAAATGTTTTGAGGCCCTCCTGCACGTCTCTATCCAGGGACAATGTGGAGCCTCCCAATTTTTGGCTGCCCTGCCAAAGGGCTATACTACAATACACCCACTTCAGGTTTACAGGCCCTCGTGCATGTCTGTATGCATGGGACATTGTTGAATCTCCCAATTTTTGGCTGCCCTGCCAAAGGGCTATACTACAATACACCCACTTCAGGTTTACAGGCCCTCATGCATGTCTGTATGCATGGGTCATTGTTGAACCTCCCAATTTTTGGCTGCCCTGCCAAATGGCTATACTACAATACACCCACTTCAGGTTTACAGGCCCTCATGCACGTCTGTATCCAGGGGCATTGTTGAACCTCACAATTTTGGACTGCTCTGGTAAAGGAAAATACTACAATATACCCACTTCCTCAAAATGGGCACATTATGTCAAGACAGGGCTTCATGTACGTCTCTTCTCAGGGACATCGGAGTGCCGCACAATGTTTTCACGTAAAATCTTTCATGTAATCACAAAAAGTAACATACACCAGCTGTATCTCACTATTGGGTTTGTGCCCTTAACATTTCCACCCTGAATATTCATTTTGGTGTCATTTTGGAAGGTTTTCTAGTGACTCCGTAAAATTGGCGTGAAACTCGGACAACATTGTTCACAGCTGTGACTTTTGAGTGAAAAATGCTTACAAGAGTCTTCCCCATGGTGTTGCCATGTCATTTGAGCACTCTTCTGAGACTTTTGTGACATTTTTAGGGTTTCTACATGCTGCCGGCGGTCATTTCATAAAAATACTCGTGTCTCCCATAGGATAACATTGGGCTCGGTGCTCGGGCCGAGTACACGAGTATCTTGGGATGCTCGACCTGAGCATCGAGCACCCGAGCATTTTGGTACTCGTTCATCACTAGCAATGATATAATAAATAATCACACCGATTAACACAAATAAATAAAAATATAATTTTTGTCTTATTTACTTGAGATTACTCATCAATGCATCCCGTATGGTACTCGTACTCATCAGTACGAATAAAACACTTCGGCATATTGCCGGTGAATTTCTTCGTTGTTGCAAGCCTACCATACCACAAGACCTATAATAATAATCTTTATTTATATAGTACCAGCATATTCCGCAGTGCTTCACAATACAGAGGTTCATGTTTAAACAATGATAACAAAACAGTTATCAGAAAGTACAATACAATACAATACAATACAATACAAAGCATAATACAATACTATAATTAGAGCAAAATAATGACAGCCCTGCTCATAAGAGCTTACAGTCTAACAATGAGGTAGGGGTGACATAAAGCACAGGTGCTTATTTACAATGATGGTATAGTCAACTAGCAAAGATAGGGAACAGATAGGAGCATTATAAGTGGCCGCCAACCATTATTTGTGATGCATTTGAGACTGGTGGAGTGAATAGGCTATGTCTGGATGACTTTGACTAGGGATCATGATAGGCCGTCCTAAAAAGATGTGTTTTTAAGGATTGCTTGAAACTATGTAAGTTGTGGATACCTTCTGAGAGAGCCATTTAAGTGATTTACTGCCAGATCGGGACAGGAGAATGAGGAGATTGGGGACAGTGAAGAGTGTAGGTATGTATGAGGGTTAATGGCCTGTAGATTACTGAATGTGTAATAGGTCGGACTGTGCTGGGGTGGGTGAGGGTTTGTATTTGTGAAGGAGAGAATGTTGTGGTCAGAAAGTGGAAGTGGTGAATTATCTAAGGAGGAGATTGAGTAGAGCCGGACAAAGATCAGGTCAAGGGTGTTACCATCCTTACGTGTCTCAGAGGTTGAGAGCTGAGAGAGGCCAAAAGATGTGGTTAGAGATAGGAGCTGGGATGCAGATGGGGAGATGGGGCTGTTTATGGCGATGTTGAAGTCTTCCAGAATGAGGGTTGGGAACTCTGAGGACATGTAATGTGGCAGCCACGCGGAGAAATGGTCGAGGAACTGGGTGGGTGACCCTGGGGGCCCAGGGTCACCCATAATTGGGTTCTGGCAGGTTAACAGTGTTACTGCCATAGCTTAGTCCTGTGGTCAGCTATCAGATAGATAAAGATCACATATAATTAAATGATTTAATAGTCAGCCACAAAAATAATAATTGTAGTTAACAAAAAATGTCATGAACTTTATCTCTCATGAATCATTTGTATTGTATGCAGAAGTTGATAATACTACTGCTCTGAACGCATAAATGCTGGCATGTGCTCACCAATACAAAGAGTAGCAGGAAGCAAACGGCAGGTGGCCCAAAAACAAAAAGTACCCAGGAGCCTGATTCAGAGCCCTGCAGGAATAGTCCATTTGACAGGGTCATGGTATTGTCATAGACTAAAGCGTGAGGAGAAAGAGGGAGGCAGAGCAAGTTGGATGTCCCTGTGGATACAGAATATAAGGAGAAGAGAGAAAGAAGATGACAACCTATCTATATTGGACAGTGAGTGCTCTATCTGCGGGACAGAGAATCACATGATTCAAATTGGTGGGGTCAGCAACAGACACCATAGAAAGTACTGCAGGGAGACCATATGAAAGAAAAAAAAAGAAAGGAGAAAAGGGTCAATGTCATTACACCAAAGGGAGAAACCGAGTAAGTTATTTAAACAGATATGATACCTCATTAAGGCTGGGTTTCTCTTTATCAGCCCCTAGCTAGCTCTAACCCAAACCTTCCTCCCTCCCTCCCTGTCACTGTATAACCAGACACATTAGGTGGCTTGCCCGAGGTCGTGGCCCTGGAGGTCAACTGAAAGTAGGGGGTTATTTACAAGGATTATGTGCAAAGTTTTTGTATCCGTGACGCCACCTGCTGAGTCTGGGGATGCTAACCAGCGCCGCCACAGTCCTCCGATGGTCGGTGGTATTGCGGCTAGATGGACTAGTCCCCGCAGGCCTGACTAGACCACCAAACAGTAATGCTGTAAAGCAAACAGTTTATAAAGGAATGGATGCAGCTGAGTCGGGACTTCACTTCACCAGGTAACTTTACTGGAAAACTTTCATCAGCATTACAGTTCAGCAGTTAGTCAGATGGTATACTGGCAAATGCTCCAGGTGCTGCAATTAGGATTCCTGGCGGTAAATGGAACCCTCCTTATGTTCCTTTTCTTGTTCCTTTCTCCCTTTTGCCTCCAAGTGGCAATGATTCTATCTCCTAAAAACGATCAGACCTCCAGCTCCTTCTCTCCTTTCACCCTCCTTTGCCTTTTTCGGGAAAACCTTCTGTT
Source organism: Allobates femoralis (assembly GCA_033576535.1). Classification (NCBI taxonomy): domain Eukaryota; kingdom Metazoa; phylum Chordata; class Amphibia; order Anura; family Aromobatidae; genus Allobates; species Allobates femoralis. The sequence continues at coordinate 513,388,850 of JARQOC010000004.1, forward strand.
AAGCTTTAAGCAGCGTCCTGCTATTCCTAGCTTCTCTGGCTCCCTTTTAGCTTTAACTCACTCAGAAGACTGGGGCTGTATTTGTAATATCCCCGTACATCAGATTCTCTGTGAGCCTTGTAGGATCCCACAGTTACGGGCTCCGGTACCCGTGTTCCTTCCTGAACTAGCTCTTCTCCTGAGCTTCTGTTCCTTCCCTCTGGTTCTGGGATTTTTTCTTTTTTCAGGCCCCCTCAGTCGAGGAGACCCTTCTTGCTTCCTCTCAGGCTGACTGCCTGTCTCCAACTCCTACTCCATCTTCTCTCTCTGACTCCACTCTCTGACTGAGCTCTCTGGTTCCCTATAGAGGTCTCTAAGACCCTCTCGGAGTCCCTCCCACCCACTATTTTAGTGTGTGAGTGCTGCTCTAGGGTTCCATCTAGTGACCATAGTCCCAATTGCAGTGCAGTACTACACCGCTTTTCTGGGTGCAGTACCCCTATTGTGGCACCTATGTAGTGGGGTACCACACCATGGTAACGAGGGAAGCTAGGAGCCGCGCATGTGCAGTGGAAGCCGGAGAATGCGGTAATGGCGGCGGCCACTTCTAAACATGAGGAGGAGAGGTATTTGTTGATATATAAGATCCATGGGCATAATTATACTTAATTAGGCGGACACATGTGTACTAATTAATGATTTCTCCATATCCAGAAGTAAACTGGAGTGACTGTAAATACAGTATTTAACCCACTATGTGTATTGATAGTGCACTATCATGTATGATGTAAGGATAGGGTAATTAAGAGTTACACTGTATTATAACAAGTTGTAAACACTATAATTGAATAATTTTGATGTAACAAGGTACATGTATAAAAAGTCCAGCATAAGCTGTATGTGACTGCTGGAGGAAGGTCATGTACTGACCGAAACGTCACCACTATTTACCTTAAGGCCAATAAAGGCATGAAAAGAATTGCATGAGAGCTTTGCTTTTTTGAAAACGCTGCTCTATTTTTTCTTTTTGTAGATAGATAGATAAAAAAGAAAAACGGAACAGCACAAATAATACTTTACGGTTTTTGGTGCTTGGCACCAGTTCACATTTTGTCTGTGAGTGCTGTGCAGTTTTTTCTGTTTTGTATCATATGGAGTTACTGGCTCCATGTCTGCAATTTGCACCCTCATCACCTACAGGTGGTCTAGGGTCGAGATGGTGTCCGCCCACTGAGAAGTGGTATAGCGAGGAAAAGGAGGGCAGGGATGTCAGCGTTAGGCCTCATCAGACCTGAAGTCACTTTGTCGCAGTTGATGAGCAAACAGACATTGGCCAATGTGTGTACTAAGAACTTGAGAAATAAAAAAATAAGAATTTTTGAGTTTTTTAAAAAAAAACATAGGTTTTTAAACTTTTTTCTCAAAAATATACAGCTTGTTAGCATGTGTACATCACTGGTAGTAGCTGAGTGCTGCAGAGAAATTTTTCTATTTGTTTAACTCAGTGTCCCTGCTTGGCACCAGTTCACATTGTGTCTGTGAGTACTGTACAGTTTTTTCTGTGATAGATAGATAGATAGATAGATAGATAGATAGATAGATAGATAGATAGATAGATAGATAGATAGATAGATACATGAAAAATAGAGGCAGCACTTCCTTCAAATTCAGTTATATGGGCTTTATTCCCAGGAACCGCGACGTTTCGACCGTATGGTCTTTTTCAAGCAGTGTCACGAAAAAGGTCACGAAACACCTGTCGGGGTCGCCCCCCAGACACAGCGGGTCACTTGCAGATACTCATGGGTGAGTTACTGCGGTAATGAGGTTTTATAATGTTACCCGTGGACATTGTGATTACTACACTTGTTTATCATGTTACTGTGCAATAGTCCTTGGATGTGATACTAACTAGTCTACCTCATTGTACTACACTCTGCACTTTATACTTTCCATGTATTAATGTTTGTGACCTCTGTGTCGGTCTCCTTTGGTGTTATCTACCATCCAATCTGTACGTTCCCAGTTTTTTGTACTTGCAACTGGCCTTGTTATTAAACTTTTGCACTAGCATAGCCATTGTTGTATGCGACTGTTTACTGGGTTTATTACGGAGGTATTATCACTTTATTCTCTTGTTTAAAATATTAGTTAAGTGTACCTCATGTTTACGTCCATGATTCCATGGGTTTTTTGTTTACATCATGTCCACTGATGCAGAAATACAGTAAGTGTCAAGATCCTATTCAGGAAACCAAGCCTTGGAACACAATAAGGCATCAAGGTGTTTTAAATATCAGCTGAAAAATAAGTTAAACCTCACCAAGGCCAAATAATCATCAGTCCGGGACCAGCACATACTGATAAACCTGTCAAGCAAGTGTTAAAGGAGGATAGGCATACCCAATCTAGGCGCTGTATTGACCCAAAAATAATAATCAAGGTCAGTAAGTTAAATTAATCAAGTCCAAAAGAAGGTTCCAAACAATTATTGAGAAAGTCCAGTGTGCCAGGAGTGCAAAAAAAGGTCATTCATAGCTCAGTCCATTATATTGCCTGCATCGAAGAGATACAAATCCAGGAGGTGAAGCGTCAATCTCCAATAATCAAACGGCCAAGTATATGTGTAAAGAATGTCAACAAGGACAGACAAATTCCATCAGTTTCAACTATGGTATGTTATCCTCTTCATATACGTCTACAGCAAAAGATCCAGTATCAGCGATTATCCAAGGTCATCTTCAATCCTGTTCATTCAGCCACTGTTGAACATCTTTTCAACCTGTTGGATATGAACGACAGACATTTAAGATGGTTCAAATTTGTTTGTAGAAGTCATTGTACAATAACTCCTCATTAAGGCCCAGAGGAGACAAACTCTTCAGCTCAAATATCCATTTAGCCTCCAATTTAAGAAGTTCAAGGGTTACGTTACCCCCTCTGATATTGGGTCGTAACTTTTGTAATCCCAATACTCGTAGGCCATTTGAATTTGAGTCATGTACATTCAAGAAGTGTTTGGCAATTGAGATCAGGCTTTTACCTTTCTTGTAATCCTTTTTGGCGGTGTTAATGGTGGAGATATGCTGTTGGAACACAATTCTTGTGTCGTTTGTCCAACGTATATTTTGTCACATCCACAGACCAAGGCATAGACAAGATTCCTTGTGCGGCAGTTAAAGTATGTTCCAGACTTTAATAAAAAAAGGTGTTTCTGTTAAGTTCTGTACATCAGAGGCAATCATAAAAGTTCAGGATACACAATCCCCATAGGCATATGTGCCCCTTAATCTGGTTCCACCCCCAGTGCGTCTACTCGGCCTAACAAAATTACTTCTTGTCAGTATATCTTTCATATTTGCAGCTCTCATGGCATTCATCCCCGGTGTATCAGACAAAAACTGTCTGGCTTTGGTATCTTCCATAAGGATATCCCAATGCCTCTGGAGAATCAACCTAATGTCACAGCACTGATTATTGTAAGAGGTAGTGACATTGATCTCATTCCACGGCTTTTTCGGTTTCTTCTGCAGTGTCTCAGCCCTAGGGATGGACTTGAAGTATTGAAAAGCCCCTGAAACTACCTTACGGGGTAACCATGTACTAGAAATCCTTCAGTTAGATTGTGTGACTCCATAAAGAAATCTGGATCTTGACTGCAATTGCGTCTAATCCTAAGAAATTGTCCTTTGGGGATACCACGACGGAGGTGAATGGGGTGACAGCTCTCAAAGTGTAGCAAACTGTTGGTAGCCGTGGACTTGCGGTATAAGGTAGATGCAATTCTGCCCTCTTGTTTTTTGAGTAACAAATCCAAGAAGCTTACCCCAGTGTTTGAAATCTCGCTTGTCAGTTTGATATTGAATTCATTGGTATTCAGAATAGAGACAAATTCCTTGCACTCATCAGTTGTCCAAATAAAGAAAAATGTCGTCGATGAATCAAAACTATTTCAATACCTTGTCGGTAAAGTAAACCATCATATACACTGTGGTTTCTTCCCACCACCCATAAAAATATTGGCATACGAGGGCACCCATTTCGCCCCCAAAGCCGTTACCTGATGCCTGGATGTAATATTGGCGGTCGAAAACAAAATATTTTTTCTCTAAGACCAGTTTGAGCAATTCAAGCAGGAATGAGTCGTGCAACCTATTACTCAGAGTTTGTTTCTCCAAAAAGTATCCAACAGCCTGTACCTCCAGATCATGTGCAATATTGGTATATAAGAACTCAACATCCATAGATACCAGAAGAGCTTGTTCAGGAATGATAAGTCTTACCAATTCCTGTATCAGATGAGTGGAATCTCTGATATAAGATTTCAACGAAAGGGCCACTGGTTGCAAATAATGATCCAAAAATACACAAGGACTTTGAAATAACCCCCCGTTACCCGAAATAATGGGCCTACCTGGTGGTTCAAGTATATTCTTTTTAAATGGAATGTACGACTAGCAGGATTCTGGGAAGGTTGCTCAGAAAAGTAGCAGAGCAGGGAAGATGGAACACCTGAGTAACCCAACAGCTCCCAGAATCAAAATAGAAATCAACTACTGACAGCTCAGTACAATGGATACCAAATGCAGCAGTATATATTATTGGGCCCGAGATTTAAAATGGAAACCTGCGCTATTAATAAACTACTGACAGCTCAGCACAATGGATACCAAATGCAACAGTATATATTATTGGGCACGAGACAAACTGCACCTAGGAATTGTGCCACCTTGCAAGTTTATTTGCTAAAAGTCAGCTGAAAACATGCGAGGCGGGCAATCGACCATGGTGCATGAGTACCCGGATACTTAATGGAGTATTGAAAGTCTCGAACACCCAAATGCTCGATTAAGTACCAAGCATGCTTGCCCATCACTAATTGATTTCCTTTTACTCATCAGTTTACATCCATTCTTGACCTTTATAGTAATGTGATTTTGTGAATGAGGAGAGTTATCAATTGCAGAAACTTGACTAAGTTAATAAGAAAGAAATCATAACCACTATCTGCAGTGAAATCATGATCAATTAGATTAAATTAATTAGAACAGTACCATATGTAGTTTCAAGAAATACTTGTAAGAAGAAAATGAATGCCTGTACCATAGGCAATCTCAAACTCTTGGAACCTGCATCTCTTCAAAAATGTTTCTTCTTTCATTCCTTTTAAAATTCCTTAATTAATTTGCAATACTGAATCATTACATGACCAGAACCACTTAAACATAAATAGAACTGAACAATTGTTTCAAGTTCAGTTCCCTTTTTTGGTGTCTTTGGTGAAGTTTTGCAAATTTGTGGTTGTAGTGTCAACTGGTAGGTAGGAACATGCCACTAAAATGACATTAAAGGTTTACCAATATCAACTTTTATGGAAGATTATTATTATTGGTATTTATTTTATTGTGATTTATTCCATGACGCTTTACATGTGAAAAGGAGCATACAGTACAAAGACAAGTACAAGTGAAGAAAGGACCCTGCCCGTGAAGGCTCACAGTCTACAAGAGAAGGGTGAGGATACAGTAGGTGAGGGTAGAGCAGGTTGTGCAGTGGTTGGTGGACTAATGCTCACTGAAGGTTGTAGACTTGTCAGAAGAGGTAGGTCTTCAGGTTCTTTTTGAAGTAGGCGAGAGTCTGATGTGTTGCAGCAAAGAGTTCCAAAGTATGGGGGATGCACGGGAGAAATCTTGCATGCAGTTGTGAGGAGAAGAGATAACAGGGGGTAGAGAAGTAGATCTTGAGAGGATCACAGATTGCTCTAAGTAAGTAATGGGAGACCAAGTCACAGAAGTATGGAGGGAACATGTTGTGGATGGCTTTGTATGTCATGGTAAGGGTTTTAAACTGAAGTCTTTAGGCAATGGGAAGCCAGTGAATGGCTTGGCAAAAAGGAGAGGCTAAGATAGGGTGATTAGTTGGGCAGCAGAAGAGTGCTAGAGGGGAGGCAAAAGAGCAGGAGGTTGCAGTAGTCAAGGCAGGAAATAAGGGCATGCACAATTGGTTTTGCAGTTTCTTGGTCAAGGAATGTACGGATCTCGTAAATATTTTTTTTTAAACAATAGATTGTTATTGGTTTTCCAGTTTGCAGACAAAAACAAGACAGTGTAACTGTCAAAACAATTTACAACAATTCACGACAAGGAACATGAGGGGGGGGAGGAATATAGGGGGGGAGATGGAGGATATAGGGGACAAGGGGATAGTAGGTAGGAGAACCCTACGGAAAAAATATATAATATACACATATATGTGGCTGAATAGGAATTCCAGTACAACACCACATTAAGAATAGCAAACAGTAATGAAAATAATGAAGAAAAGAGGCAGCCAGAGCACGGCAACCTCGTATCATAATTGTTTGGCATAGGGTGAGGAAGACCATAGATCCCAACCGTTCAATACTCTATTTTTGACATTAAAATCATGCGCTAGGATAATCTCATGTTGCATGTGAAGGTTAAGTTGCGAGATTACTTCCTCCTTTGTGGGAGAGGATGGTTTCTTCCAGTGCCTAGCTATACATGTTCTAGCTGCTATTAACACATTAGACAGTATGGGTCTAATTAAAGAGGGGACATCATCCAGACCAATGCCCAATAGGGCCATTGGGGCATCCAGAGATAGGGGAATGCCAGTGATCTCTATTATTAAGGATGTAACCTGATTCCAGAAGGTCTGTATCAGGGGACAGAACCACCACATGTGTTCCATAGTACCGTTGTGTTGGCAGCCTTTCCAGCACAAACTAGAAAGAGCTGGGTTGAATTTGTGTAGTCGGAGGGGTGTTAAATACCAGTTTAACTGGAGTTTTTTGGCCTGTTCTAGATGGTTAAGGCATGAAGAGTATTTGGATGCATGGGAGAACGCAGTATGCCAAGACTTGGCAGGAGCAGTAAAAGAGAGTCGGCGTTCCCAGGCCTCCATATAGGGGAGCTTTCTTCCATCTAAAGGGACCGTTAAGGCCCGATATATAATAGAAACGCCCTGTTGAGTAGATGATGTTTTAAAATACCGTTGGAGAGAATCTTCTCCAAGTGGGATTACCCGAGGGGGCAAACAGACCGTGTTCAGTAAGTGGCGGACCTGAAGATATTGATAAAATACCTGGTTAGGAAGTTTAAATGTTTGTGCAAGATCAGAAAATAACTGAACGCCACTATCATCCAGGATGTCCCTTAGGAAACGGACACCTCTGGTTTTCCATTGAGTCAGGGAGATATCGGGGATCAGCGACTCTAGTGCCTCGAGGGAGATATAGTGAAATAGAAAGGGGAGATGAGATCTGCCCAATGAGTGCCAAAGTCCCAAAAGTGCACCCATAGTGTGCAAAGGAGCGTTACGGTCCAGCCTCTGTAAAAGGCCGGCCTCCAACTGAAGTCTCAGTGACCCAGTCGGGGCATAATGAGACTCTATTTGCACCCAGCGGGAAGGAAGGATCTCCCCCGTCCACCAAAGTTTGGCTGGATCTAAAAGAGCAGCCTTATGGTAAGATAATACATCAGGGACACCTAATCCTCCCTGTTTGTAAGGAAGAATCATAATGGCATGAGAAACTCTGTGTGGTTTGCCACTCCAAATAAATGAATTAAGTATGGACTGCAGTCTAGATATGCACCTACGCGGAAATGATAAGGGGAGACATCTGAATAGGTATATTAGTTTAGAAAGGATAAGCATTTTGATCAAATTTATTCTGGCAATCTCGGAAATATTTTTGAGTGGAGTTGTCAAGTGGCAGGTAGTGGAAAGGGCTTCCGAGGTCTGGTGGTGTGGTAGAGTGAGATGGGGGAAAGATGATGAATTCTGTTTGTCCATGTTCAGTTTTAGAAATTGAGCAGAAAACAAAGATGAAATAGTAGATAAACATTGTGAAATTTTGGTTAGTAAGGAGGTGATGTCAGGTTCAGAGAGGTAGATCTGTGTGCCATCAGTACAAAAACGATACTGAAGGACGTGGGACTCTATGAGCTGTCCCAGGCTGAAGGTGTAGATGAAGAAGAGTAGATGTCCTAGAAATGAGCCTTGGGGAACACCGACAGATAGAGGACAAGCTGAATAGATGGTGGAGGGGAGGGAAACGCTGAATGTGCTGTGTGTTAGATAAGATGTTCCTGAATGTGTCTCTGTCTTTCAGGCATCCATTCAAATGAAGCGCCAGTGTCATATATTCTTCCAGAGACTGCGGGCAGAGATTGTAAGCCATCATGTCCCTAGTGTGACCCAAAAGTACTTGAGAGAACTGATTTCAAAAGCAGAGTCATTCCAGGAGGTGTCTTCTGCTAAATGTCTAAATTGTGAAAAGCAGTCCTCACCTCTCTGGCCTCCTTGAATCAGCTTTTGGATCTTGTTTCAGTAACAGCTTTTCATCTCATGTATGATGAACCTAACAAAGTATCTAAGAAAAATGTCTCAACTTAGGAAAATTCTAAGGAATCCTCAGGAAAAATAAATGCTCAGGTCTATGGATCCCAATGCAGCAAAGAAAATACAATGTCCACTCGTTATCTCTCACACCCAGAAGAGGCATAATGGAGGCAAAAGTACAATTTGAATGAGGCATAAAAAATTAAAAACTTACTTGTACCCTAGTCAAAGCACTCTGGCAATTTTATCATGGGTTTGAGTGAGATATTTAGTAGTTTTGTGGCAAAGGTATTAACAGGTTTTTTTTAATAATGTATATACCCACTGAAATAAGGGAAAAGAGAGAAATTGGCTGCAGTGTTGTAGGCTCTAACTCACACCCTACTGGTTACTTTACGTACTAGAATATCCCTAGCCGCACAACTAAAAACCACAATGCTGTGAATTGGCTCACTGAAAGACCATCAAACTGTTTCTTGCTCCTCTTTAGAAACCAGAGGGGCGGCTGTTTGCACGCTTTCCCTATCTTGGTTAGTTGTGCATGAGGTAGATGGGCTAAAGCAGGGGTGGGGAACTCCAGTCCTCAAGGGCCGCAAACAGTGCAGGTTTTCAGGATTTCCTTAGTATTGCACAGGTGATAACATAATCACTTGCACTGGTGATGATTCCAATCCCTGTGCAATACTAAGGAAATCGTGAAAACCTGAACTGTTTGCGGCCCTCGAGGACTGGAGTTCCCCTGGGCTAAAGGCTGAAAAAACCTAAAGCACATGTACAAGGCAGAAAAAGGAAAATAATAAAAGAAACTAAGAGGCATTTCCCACCAATCCGAGGACAGAGGAAAGGTATTTAGAAAGTAAATGAGAAATCACGGAACAGGTCTTTACGTAGAGGGCACAAACCCTTAGTTGCTAAGGCCAAAACTCCTCAGCTGAAATCCACCTAGGTATATTGCCAGCAAAGAAGGCTGTTGCAGAGCAAGTATAGCCCCGCCCAAACTGTGATAGAACAGAGACAAAATAGGAATAGGAGAAATACCTGACCACTAGCAAAGCAAGGGAAGAAAAACAAAGGTAAAGAGAGCCATCAGCAGATGGACAAAGCTCAACAAGGCTGTGGCTCAGCAGGAAAGAAAACTGACTACACCACAAGAATTCACTGGAACATTTTCAAAAACTGAGGCATGACAAGAACACAAATTTTGTATGATTTATTTTATACTACTACTTCTACACTGGTGAGATTAGAAAAATAACAGATATTACTTTTAGCAGTCAATTATTTTTCAATGGAAAAATAAGTAACCATCTAGACTCAAATAGTCTAGAATTTCATCTCATTTAACAGGGTTTAGGTTTCACCTTTCAGACCATTTTAATGTACTAAAATCTCCCATTACAGACTTATTTCTTATTTTTTTAGATAATTGGTTCTTTTAATCTATAATAGAGCATGGACTTATGAACAGCCGCGATTAAAATTAAACCTTATTTGTCTTTTAATATGGAGCTATGTTCTTTTATAATTAAGTGAGGATCGATGCCAGCTTAGTGATAGACAGTAAGCTTATCCAACATGACGGAGATAGATTTCTGGGAAAACAGGATTACTACTAATGTGTAAGTCTAGGCCATATCAGCAACATTTAATTATTTTGCAGGTAATTATTCATTTCAGAAACATGTTCCAGAGTAATATTAGAGAAGAAAAAAGACAAATATAATTACTGTTTGTTTCTCACAATATGTTGTTTGAACTGTTGGAAGGAAATTTATTGTAAGCTGCTTAAATAATAGACCTGAAGAGTAAATTTTGTCCAATGTTTTGTGACACAATATATTCTGACATCATAGGAATTTGGAGCTTGTTCAACAAACCAGATCTTTTAAGAATCTATATGGTAAAATAGATTTTTTTTAAAAATTACGAATAGTGATGGGAGAACCCGCCGATGTTCGGGTTCAATGAACTCTTCCAAACTTTTTTTAAAGTTCGGGTTCGGGGTGGAAAGTGGCTCGAACTTGAGTCCGAACCCGGAACTCAGAATGTAAAGTTATGGGATGGGGCTAGGAGGCTGTAAAAGAAAGAAGATAGTTATTAAACAACATTATACTTATTGGCGTCCACTCGCTTGTACTTCCGGGATCGCTCATTAACTTCCTGGATATTGATTGCAGAGGGACACAACAGCCAATCACCGATGCTGTCACAGAGAATTGGCGCACCAAAACCATGATGCAGTTTTTGCCGCGGATTTCATGCTCTTTTGGTGCAATTTTGGCACAAAAATGCAGGCATTGGGTTCAATGTGTTCATCTGCATCTCCTAGCCCAAAAAAGCACCGAAACCACAAAATATTTTATCCCATTTTTATAAAATTATTCCTTGAAATAATTTTTAAAAAAAATTACATGATTCTTCACTGTATTTTTGTATGCCATCCAGGCCCAGCAGGCAGGTTCAGGCAGACCCCTACCCCCAGCTGCCTATTTTTACCTGTCTGGAAACAAAAAATATAGGGAAGCTCTTTTTTAATTATTTCATGAATTTCATGAAATAATTAAAAAAAAATGACATGAGGCTTTGCCATATTTTTGCCTTCAAGACAGGTACAACTAGGCAGCTGGGGGCTGGAATCCTCAGTTCAGGGTGACCCATGCTTTATGGGGCCTCCCTGCTGTTAACTGCAGCCCGCAGCTGCCCCAGAAAACGCTACATTCATAGAAGTGCCATTTTCTGGCACTGTACCCTGACTTTTTTGTGGCCCTGGTGGCATTGGCACAGTAGGTAATAAAGGGGTTAATGCCAGCTATGTATTGGCTGCAGGCACTAAGTTTGAAATTCATTTTGTAATCAGTAAAAAAAAACAACACCAAAAAAAAATTAAGAAATAAAATTCAAAACAAAACCCTGTTTCCCATTTTTAATTAACAAAAAAAAACCTTCCCTCCAACATAATCCACAGGGAACATGTTCAGCTCTCTGTGAGCAGATGCCCATTCTCTGTGACAGCGTCTGTGATTGGTTGTTGGGCCCCTCTGCAGTGAATATCTAGATAATGAGCAGCACCGAAAGTGGTTGCAGCGGGATGGAGGGGCAGTGCGATGCGGTAACTTTAATGCTGATTAATAACTATTTTCTTTATTTTTTCAGCTCCCCCAAACACCAACCCGAACTGTAACACGAACTTCCCAGGAAAGTATGTGTTCGAGATCTGTGCCCGAACACTAGGTGTTCGGTACAAACCCCGAACTTTACAGTTAGGGTTCGCCTATCACAAATTACAAACAATAGTAGACTCCATAGTAACTTATATTTTATCTTGTTATTGAGAAATAGAAACTATAAAAACTTGTCATAATTTTCTATTTGTTTTAAGAAAACATATTTTAGGTTATTTATTTAAAGTCATACCATTACAATTAGTAATATGGTTATGTGCCCACAGGAAGGTTTTGCTGCGTTTGAGATCAGGTTTTGCCTTGGTTTTATGTAAATCTATGCTAATCTAATCCTGAGTTTTTGGTTTCCATCAAAACCTATGTGTGCAGGGAAAAGCTTTCATACACACACTGGTTTTTTTCTCTACAGAAAATGGAAATACCACAGGTGTTTCCACTTTAGCAAAAGTGCAGCAAAGAATTGACATGTTCATTCTTTCTAAAACACAGCAAAATCTGCGGTGTTTCCACTTTCTTCACCAAACAAAAATCAATGTGTTGGGACAGCTAATCCTAGAATCACATAGGATTTGCTGCATTTTTGTTTTCCAGCAAATCATGTGGTGTTTACACTGTCTCCAGAGAACAAACACCAATGTGTCTGAAAGCTTTTCCCTAATAACATAGGTTTTGCTGGAAACCAAAAACTCAGGATTAGATTAGTATAGATTTACATAAAACCCAGGCAAAACCTGATCTCAAACGCAGCAAAACCTTCCTGTGGGCACATACCCTAAATCTTAAGGGCCCGTCACATGCTACGATATCGTGAATGATATTGTTGAAACATCACAGGTTTTGAGACGTTCAAACGATGTTGTAACGACATTGTTGCGTGTGACACGTCAATACGACCAGCGATGAGTCGGCTGATCGTTGATCGCAGGTTTATGAACGGACGATAAATCAGTCGTTGATCGTCTGTCCAACCTGCAGCACCGGTGTGTGTGACACCTTGATAACGATGTCGTTTACGACTTTGCCTTTTCAGAACTGAAGGACGTAGGCAACCACAAGTATTGTTCACTTGTCGCGGAATCGTTGCTGCGTCGTTCTCGATATCAGTACGTGTGACACCTCACTAGCGATCATTGAACGTCGTTCCAGCGATGTAGGTCAAGTCGGATCGTTGGTTGGTTCACCGACACATTGAAGCGTGTAACCCGACCTTTAATTTTAAACATTTACTTGCTATGTCTATTGTTTTTAAGTGGTCTTTGAGTAATAATTTTTGTTTTCACTTCCATACCATGACATAGTTTCAGCTTACAAATGATTTTTTGTTCTCCGTTTTCACAACCCAATATCACTGATATGCATTTTGTTTTTTTCATGGTTTCACATTAACTTTTTTTTTTTAGAAAAAAATTTAGGGCTTTTTTTTTGCTGTCTTATTCTTTACAAAAGACACTAAGAATTTTTTTTTACATTTTGTTGTAAGTCCGTAGGCAATTTTAAACACATTTCAAACATTCGCATTTTCATGACATTTTTGTATACATCAAGTGTATTCTTTTGGGCTCCTGAAGGTTTCATTAAAAAGCAGCACACTTTAACTTGATTTTTTGGGGATTTTAAACAAAAATTCTTTCAATAAAAAAATGTAACTGTTTTAACCTTCTAAATGAAAGCTACCTTTATCTCACTAGTTTGCAACTGTACACTCTCAGTGGATAAAGCTACTTCTATATACACACATGGTCCGAATTGTTGATACCCCTCGTTTATGAAAGAAAAACCCACAATGGTCATAGAAATAACTTGAATCTGACAAAAGTATTAATAAATAAAAAATCTATGAAAATTAACAAATGAAATTCAGACATTGCTTTTCAATTCTGCTTCCACAGAACTTTTCAAAAAATTAAACTCATGAAATAGACCTGGACAGAAATGATGGTGCCCCTGAAAATAGTGTGACAAAAAGGACATGTTAAATCAAGGTGTGTCTACTAATTAACATAACAAGTGTCTACAATCGTGTAATCAGTTAGTGGGTCTGTATATGGGGCTACAGATACTCACTGTGCTGTTTGTTGACATGGTGTGTACAACACTCAACATGGACCAGAGGAAGCGAAGGAAATAATTGTCTTAGGAGATTAGAAAGAAAATTAAAGACAAGCATATTAAAGGTAATGTTTATAAGACCATCTTCAAGAAGCTTGATATTCCTATGACTACAGATGCACATATTACTCAGAAATTTAAGATCCATGGGACTGTAGCCAACCTCCCTGGACATGGCCAGAGGAGGAAAATGTATGACAAATCAAAGAGACGGATAATACGAATGGTAACAAAAGAGCCCAGGAAAACGTCTAAAGAAATTTAAGTTGACCTTCAAGCTCAAGGAACATCAGTGTCAGATCGCACCATCCATTGTTTTTTGAGCCAAAGTGGACTTCATGGGAAACAACCAAGGAGGACACCATTGTTGAAAAAAATTCCTAAAAAAGCCAGACTGGAATTTGTCAAACTACATGTTCATATGCCACAAAGGTTCTGGGAGAAAGTCCTACGGACAGATGAGACAAAAATGGAACTTTTTGGCAAGGCACATCAGCTCTATATTCACAGATGGAAAAATAAAGCATATTAAGAAAAGAACACTATTTCTACTGAGAAACATGGAGGAGGCACTGTTATGTTCTTGGGCTACTTTGTTGTATCTGGCACAGGGTGTATTGAATCTGTGCAGGGTACATTGAGGTCTCAAGACTATCAAGGGATTCTAAAGAGAAATGTGCTACCCAGTGTCAGAAAGCTTGGTCTCAGTCGCAGGTCATGGGTCTTGCAACATGATAATGACCCAAAACACACAGCTAAAAACACCCAAAATGGCTAAGAGGAAAACATTGGACTACTCCAAAGTGGCCTTCTATGAGCCCTGATCTAAGTCCTAACGAGCATCTTTAAAAAGAGCTGAAACATGCCATCTGGAAAAGGCAACCTTCAAATACAAGACAACTAGAGCACTTTGCTCTTGAGGAGTGGGCTAAAATACCTGTCAAGAGTTGCAGAAGTCTCATTGACAGTCACAGGAATTGTTTGATTGCAGTGATTGCCTTAAAAGGTTGTACAACAAAATAATAAATTAAGGGTACCATCATTTCTGTCCAGGCCTATTTCATGAGTTTAATTTTTTTTTTTAATGCTCTGGAAGCGGGGTTGAAAAGCAATGTCTGACTTTTATATGTTCATTTTCATAGATTGTAATTTACTACTTTTGTCAGATTCAAGTTATTTCTGTGACCATTGTGGGTTTTTCTTTAATAAATTGAGGGGTACCAACAATTCTGAACACGTGTGTATACATAAAAAAAACTCACCCCTGTGGGGTGGTTACTTATCCTTCCTCATTCTCGGTTCATCTAATAAAGGTCTGGGAGTTTGTGGGTTCTGTGCTGGATCTTAGTTGTTCCCAGCACTGTGCTCTGCTGGACATAGTTTAGATGTTGCTCCTGGTATCTGTTGCAGCCATTTTTCCAACTTAGGTGTTGGTGTTTCTAATGCTCCTATCACCACTGAAATCACTGTTGACTTCACTTTCTGCATCTTCTCCAGTTCTTTGAGGCCCTGGTATTTCTCCAGCTTTTCACATTCCGTCTTTCTGATTTTACTGTTATTTGGCACTGCCACATCTGTTATTATTGCTGTGTTCTTCTGTTTATCTACTATCACAATATCTGGCTGGTTAAGATCCAGACTGATAAGCAAGTGTTGGCTAAAGTCCCAAAGGATGTTAGCCCTTTCACTCTTGACTACTTTTTATGGGATCTTCCACCTGAACTTATGGGGAATTAGCTTCAAAGATGTTCCTATATACAATTCCCGCTACTTGGTTGTGGCATTCGGCGTACATTGTTCCTGTTTGCATCTTACATCTTGCCACTATGTGTTTGACTGACTGAGAGGTTTCTTTACATGGTCCAGACCTTAGGTATTGTCTTGTGTGTTAGATCACTGCTTTTATAGATCTGGTACTTTGCGCTTCTTCTTCTTCTTCTGCTATGATTAGTGCTTCTGTGCTGTCTTGGTGTCCAGCTTTCTCCAGCCATTGGTAGGATGTCAGTCACGTCCATTATCTGTCGCTGGCGCATCTCATGCAGGGGCTTGTTTTGCCATGGCATCTCATGTTCCAGTTCTTCATTCCAGGACTGTTGTTATTTGAATGGTATCTTGTTTCTGAAGGGTATCTGATAACTTGCAGGGTGTATATATTAATGGTACATATCTTATTCTTTCCATTGAACTGGCTCTTCAGGACCTGTCTTAGCCTTTTATGGTATTTGGATGTTGCTGCTCACTCTTGCCTCTTCATTATGGATACGGCATTTCAGTGGGATGCCGAGGTACTTGCAGCAGGTCTGTACATCCGCGATGTGCCCAGCCGGTAGTTTTAATCCATCAGTCTTTACCACCTTGCCTCTCATTATTACCAACTGGCCACACTTATCCATTCCGAAGGACATGCCAATGTCTTTGCTATGTATTCTTGTCAAGCAGATTAGTGAACTGATGTCTCATTCATTTTTCACATGCATCTTAATGTCACCCATGTACAGTAGAGTGAATCTCTAAATATATAAATATATATATATATATACATATATATATATATACTGTATAAATATACTGTATATATGTGCAATGTTAGAAAAAGACATGGCATAAAAGGGAGCACACCAAGATGTAGTTTAGAAAAATATTCAATCAGTTTATTCAACACGTATGCTTTATATTGTTATGGCACCGCTCTCTACAGTCCCCGAGTTGCACCTGTGACCACTCCTGGCCACTTAATAGTACCACTCTCGTCCTTTAGGTTTGTCCTAAATGAGTTTATAACACCCACTCAGAAGTCACCATCCGGGACATAGGACTGGTCAATGGGAATTGTTCATGCCAAATTGTCATCAGTGTGCTATTGTGCCATATTAGAAATACTAGAAACAGGGACCTCATATACTCGTCCCTATACATAAAACTTATTGGTGGATCACATCTTTATCTCATTATAACAAACATATACATTACTTTACTATACATGGATGGATGAGTTTTCTTAATAAAATCTTTCTTCGTGTTTATCTAAAATAAAAATAAAAACAACATCAAATTACTTCATAATGCAAAAAAAAAGATGTATGTATTCATATCAACATATGCCATAGAGGCAAAGAATATGAGTCCGCACACATTGGAAGCAGCAGTGTGAACTGTGACCAATCCCCACCAAAAACATGAAAAACCAATGCAAAAACCGTATAAGTATCACACAAAAGGCGCTCTGCTGTAAAAATAAATAGCAAGTGCCGTACCAAAAACAGGGCCTTTTGGTTTATACATTTTTGCAAAAAACGTACAGTAAGCTGCCTCACCAACTTCACGGTGGGCCCTGGTAGAGACAGTCCTAACTCTATCCCTAGATGCTACGTTAAATACCTGCCAGTGCGTACATACCTCTGGGCAGGGCGCGGGAGAGCACAGGACAATCTCACCTTGTAAGGCTGTGTGGCTGGCAGCTCTGTGTGCAGACTTCATAAGGGAGGGGCAGGTGCCTCTAAATTCTGCTGTTAACCAGCAGGGGTGAACATGAAGGCAAAGAATATGAGTCCGCACACATTGGAAGCAGCAGTGTGAACTGCGACCAATCCCCACCAAAAACATGAAAAACCAATGCAAAAACCGTATAAGTATCACACAAAAGGCGCTCTGCTGTAAAAATAAATAGCAAGTGCCGTAACAAAAACAGGGCCTCTTGGTTTATACGTTTTTGCAAAAAACGTACAGTAAGCTGCCTCACCAACTTCACGGTGGGCCCTGGTAGAGACAGTCCTAACTCTGTCCCTAGATGCTACGTTAAAAACCTGCCAGTGTGTACATACCTCTGAAGCAGGGTGCGGGAGAGCACAGGACAATCTCACCTTGTAAGGCTGTGTGGCTGGCAGCTCTGTGTGCAGACTTCATAAGGGAGGGGCAGGTGCCTCCAAATTCTGCTGTTAACCAGCAGGGGAGAACATGAAGCCAAAGAATATGAGTCTGCACACATTGGAAGCAGCAGTGTGAACTGCGACCAATCCCCACCAAAAACATTATACGGTTTTTGCATTGGTTTTTCATGTTTTTGGTGGGGATTGGTCGCAGTTACTGCGTTTTTGTGAGGTGAGACAAAATTGCATGCAAAAAACACGGCACATTTGCGATGCATTTTCTGCATTGGGGCCTATGGATGCGTTAATGCATGCGTTTTCCAACATTTTCAACTTAAAAGAGCGTGCTTTTAGCGCATGCACGATGCAAGTCTGACCCTAGCCAAAATCATTTATTTTACCAGATAGTGTACAGGTAAATGTGAAAAAAATTCCAAGTGTAGTGAAATTTCAATAAAAGTGCAATTACACAATTGTTTTTGGGCTTTTATTCACCATGTTCACTATATGGTAAAATTGATATATTGATATGATGCCTTGGGTCGGTTCAAGTTCATAAATACCAATCAAGTATGCTGTTATTATTATCTAAGTTATGAAAAAAATTCAGAATCTTTAAAGTAAACTAATTGCACTTTTGTGCCATTATCCAACACCCGTAGCGTTCTCATTTTTGGGATCTGGGGCTGTGTAGTGGCTTATTTTTTTTGGCTTGAGCTGGCGTTTCTAATGATATAATTTTTTTGTAGTTGCGTAGTTTTGATCGTCCATTATTGCATTTTATTGCAATGTTGCTGTGACCAAAAAATGTAATTTTGGTGTTTGGACTTCTTTTTCCGTCCTGCAGTTTACAGATCTGATTAATTGTTTTTATGTTTTGATAGATTGCCATATCTGAACTTTGACGATACCAAATATGTGTACTTTTTAAATTTAATAGTTTTATTTTCAATGGCGCAAAGGGGGGTGATTTGAACTTTGTTTTTAAATATTTCACTTGGCCAAATAGGAACCTCAGTGCTCCACTCTCCAATAGTTTCTCTTGTCTTCAGATGGCCTGCTTCACATCTGAAGATGTGGGAAGTGATAATTTTTTGCTGGTGACCTCACTGGGTCATCGCCAGCGGGAAGTGAATCAGTACAGCCTCCGGGTCATTACATGACCCCGGGCTGTCCAGGTAACGGTAGAGGTCCCGTGATTCTCTTTGGATCAGTGAGAGACAGCGCGATCCAAAGAGTTAACAGTGCCAATCAGATTGTGGATCTGATTGTCGCTGTTAGCTGCACATTTCAGCTGATGAAAACAGCTGAGATGTGGGGGGGGGGTGCGAACTTAGTACAGGAGCTCGCATCAAAGGGTGGGAGGTGACTTATGAAGTACACATACGTTATAGGTCGTTAAGGGTTAAACATGCCACCGTGACCTGCAGTGTTTCTTTACTTATCCCATAATGTGCACATCTATGTCATTGGACAGCAATTTCAAATGGAGCTGCCAGCAGTGTATTTTTATAATTTGATTGCCCAAGTGGATTCAGCATCACAGAATATTACACAGACAACCATTAATAACTGTATTGATAGCATGCCAAGCCTTGTAAATACACTGCTCAAGCAAATAAATAAAACACTGAAACAACACATTGTAACATAAAGTCAATCACACTTCTGTGAAATCAAGCTTTTCAGCTATGAAGCAACCCTGATTTGAATCAATGTCTCCTGCTACTGTGCAAATGGAACAGACAACAGGTAAAAATGATGGGCAATTAGCAAGATACCCACTATAAAGGAGTAGTTCTGCAGGTGCTTACCATAGACCATTTCTCTGTTCTCAACCATTTTGGTTGTTGTATTAGTAAACCTTTGCATTTTGTCATTGCTTTCAGTTCTAGAGGTTGCACAAAGTAGTGTCTATAACCAACAAAAGTTTCTTATGTAGTGCAGCTCATCCAGAATGGCACATACATGTGAGCTGTAGCAGAAAGGTTTGCTGTGTTTGCTGTGTTCGACAGCACAGTGTCAAGAGCTTGGAGCAGATACCAGGAGAAAGGCCAGAACACCAGGAGAGGAGATGTGGAGGGGGCAGTAAGAGGGCAACAACTCGCTACCTCCTCCTTAGTGAAAGGAGGAAAAGGAGGAGCAGTGCCAATGCCCTGCAAAATGACCTTCAGCAGGCCAGTAACATGCATGTGTCTGCTCAGACTGTCAGAAACTGACTCAATGAGGGTGGTATGAGGGCCCAACATCCACAAATGGGTGTTGAGCTTGCAAATCACTCTGCATGGTGTTATAATGTATTTGCAAGAGAACACCAAGAATGGCAAATTCAACAGTTAAGTCCCTGTGCTCTTCATGGATGAGAGAAAGTTCACTCTGAGCACATATGACAGATGTGACAGAGTCTGACGATGCCGTGGAGAGCTTTCAGCTACCTGCGACATCCTCTAGCATGATTGGGAAGTTGGTCATTAATGGTGTGGGGAATAAATTCTTTTGAGGGCCACACAGCACTCCATTTTCAAGCCAGGGGTACTCTGACTGCCATTAGGTACTGGGATGTGATGCTTAGACCCATTCTGAGATCATATGAAGGTGCATTGGGCCCTGGGTTTCTTCTGGGCACTGCTCCTCCTGTTCTACTATGAACAAAGGAGGAGGTAGTGGTCTTGCAGCTGGGTTGTTGCCTTCCCACAGTCCACTCCGTGTTTCCTGGTGAACTGGACTTCCTCCTGGAATCTCCTCCATGCTCTGGGCACTGTGCTGACAGACACAGCTGCCCTTCTTGCCACAGCTTGCATTGATGTGCCGTTCTGGATGGGCTGCACCTGAGAAACCTCTGTGGGTTGTAGACACCAACTAATGATAACTCTAGGGATGAAATAATTACAAAATGCAAAATTGACCAAAACAACAATCAAAAGTTGAGAACAGAAAAATAGTCTGTGGTCACCACCTGCAGAACCACTCCTTTACAGTGGGTGTCTTGGTAATTATAATTTCTACCTGTTGTCTGTTCCAATTGCACAACGGCATGTGAAATTGATTCACAATTGGTGTTGTTTCATAACTGGACAGGTTGGTTTCTCAGAAGTATGATTGACTTGGAGTTACATTGTGTTGTTTAAGTGTTCCCTTTATTTTTTTCTAGCAGTGTACACTGAGTTCTGTGCTATCATTCATACTTGTGAATAAATTGAAATATTTTCAGAATGCTGTTTCTATTTTTTTCATCAATTTCCATAACTTTTCATTTTTGATGGATCAACTTCAATGGTAACCCCCTCACGCCTCCAGGCTGTTTTCACCTGCATGACCAGGCCAATTTTCTCAATAAAAAGAGAAAATGCACCATATAATTTATTGTACAATTTCTCCTGAGTAGACTGATACCTGTATGTGGTGGAATTCTACTGTTTGAGGAAATAGCAGGGCTCCTAAGGGAAAGAGCACCATTTTAATTGCCGAGCACATTTTCTGGAATAGATAGTAGACACAGAATCATGTTTAGAGAGTCCCTGATCTGCCAAAACAATAGAAACTACCACAAGTGACACAATTTAAGAAACTAGACCATTAAAAGAATTTATAAAGATATTTGGTGAGCACCTTGAACTCCCAGATGCTTCGCAGAATTTTATAATGTGCAGCCGTGAATATGTGAAAATTCATTTTTATCGCAAAAATATAATTAACATAAAATCTTGAATTTTCACAAGAATAATACCATGCGATTTATTGGTCCATTTTATGCACTGTGACGTAGCGATAAATGATGAGCGAGCAGTAAAATGCTCGGTTGCTCGATGCTCGGGTCAAACATATCGAGATGCTCGGGTGCTTGACCCAAGCACCAAGCCCAGTGTTATCCTATGAGAAACTCGAGCAGTTTCGCGGTGACAACCCCGGCAGTCTGCATAAACCCTAAAAATGTCAAAAATATATAAGAACAGTGCTCAATTGACATGGGAACAGCATGGGGAAGACCCCTGTCAGCATTTCTGAATCCTAGGTCACTGCTGTGAACAATGTTGTCAGACTATTACACCACTTTTACGGACTCACAAAAAAAGTCTAAAAACGAAACCAAAATGGATTTTCCTGGGGAAAATGTTAAGGGCTCATACTCATTTGAGAGACAGTGTTGCTGTATTATATTTTTTTATTACCTAAAGATTTTTTCTTTTTTAATTGGGAGGCACTCCTATGCCCCTTGGAAGAGACGTGGAGGAGGGCCTCATAAAAACAATGTTCCCATTACAAAGGAGTGGGTCTCCTATACTTGTAATGCCCATGCACCAAGTATGGACTGACAAACATTTACCTGAGGGGTATACATGAGTATGCTGTATATTTTTTTTTTCTTACGGGCATCATAAACACCCTTTAAAAATTTTATGTGGGTGAAACATCATGGAGGAGGAGGACTACAGCATATAGCCAAAATCATGAAGAGTATACCCATGTGTGGGGTGAAGAGGAGCATGGGAATATACCTCCCAAAAAAGACACTGTCTTTGAGTTTATATTACTCTGCTATCATTTGGTGGTGTTGAGAAGTCTGGCCCAATCCAGCCCTTGTTAATTTTGATAAGTCAGCCTGTCAGCATATAGATGGCCTTGTTGATGCTGGTAGTCAACAAATACCCTCTTCTGACCACAAATCCTGACCAACATCTGCAGTGTCAAATTCCAATGCGTGGGGACAGCACACACCAGTCTGCGAGCCGGAAGGTGCAAACGCTGCTGAAACCCGGCAAGGGCAGCCGAAGCATTAGGTGACTTTCTAAAATGGGCACACGTACTTTGACAAGCAGATCCAACAGCTTCAGGTAGGATTTAAGAAACCTCTGACCCGCATGGTAGAGCACATGGGCCAGGCATGGGACATGTGTGAGCTCGCCTCGCCTCAGAGCCACCACCAGGTTCCGGTCATTGTCACACATGACCATGCCTGGCTGTAGGTTCAGCGGTGTGAGCAACAGATCTGCCTGCTCCTTCAGAGTTGTCCACAACTCTTCAGCATTGTGCGGTTTGTCACCTACACATATTAGCTTCAGCACAGTCTGTTGCCGCTTGGCCGAGGCAGTGCTGCAGTGCTTCCAGCTTCTGATTGATGAGGAGGCTGAAGAGGAGGAGGAGGCTGAGGAGGATGATGTGCAAAAGCTGTAGACTGTGGGTGCAACAATGAATGAGTTAGGGCCCGCAATCCTTGGTGTCGGGAGGAGGTGGACTTTCCCGGTAACTGCCTTGTTAAGGGCACGGCTAATGTTTTGGGACACGTGCTTGTGTAATGCGAGAATGGCACACCGGGAGAAATAATGGCGGCTGGGGACCTAGTAATGCTTCCATCTCCACTAGCCTAAAAGGCAACATTTCAAGCGCAAGCAGTCGCGAAATGTGCAAATTGAGTAGTGTGACCTGTGGGGCGTTGACTGCGTATTTGCGCTTGCGTTCCAAGGACTGGGGTATGGACAACTGAATGCTGCACTGGGACAAGGACATGGACTTGGTTGCTGATGGTGGTATTTCAGATTGTGCAATGACAGGTGCAGGACTGGAGGCATCTTTGCATGCACTATGGACAGTGGATTGGCTTGCATGCACAACAGTGGAAGAAGCAGCGGTGTCACCTGCAGGCACTGTTCCTGGACCGTGGGGTTCGGCCCACAAAGTCGGGTGATTTGCTGCCGTGTGCCTGATCATGCTGGTGGTGGTCAGGCTGGTAGTTTTGCCACCCTGCTTTCTCACTGAAACAGTGCCAAATATGTAGACATTAACTGTGGTTTAGACACATTGTGGGGCTCAGAAAAGAGGGGGACATTGGGATTTGGGAGAGCAGGCTTTGCTGGTTTTCTAATTTGGGGGCAGTCATAGCACTTTTCCAGAGCCCTTGTGCTTCCTGCAACCTGGAAGCCTATATATTTCCATTAACAGATGATAGACCTGAGAGATTTGTTTTTTGTGGGTTGAGATGAATGCTATTGGTGGCAATTTGGGGTACCGAACATTTTGAATAAGTTAATATTGATCCTATGCTCTAAGATGAATTCTTATATTAACATTCCCATGAACATTTTCAAAATACACTTAGTTGAAATCCCCAATTAATCCATTCACTAATAAGGCAGAAGAGTTAGGCTAGGTCTACACTACATTTTTGCTGTGCATTTAAAGGGAACCCTGGTGAGAGAAAACATTTTAATACAGTTACTGCTCTGCAACATGATGAAGCAGAGCTGTACACTGCAGGTCTAGGATCTATAGATCTCTTATAAATAGATCAAATCATACATGCTCCTCTGATCTGGCCCCCACCTCAGGGAACCTTAATCTCTGCATGCCCCATGCCATGCCCCCTCACTAAACAGAATTGTGAGGGTGCGTGAATATATGCTGATCCTGCAGCTCCCAACATCTATGCCCCCGACACACCTCCTGGTTTTTGCTCTTACATGAAGCTGACAGGCTGTAGATTCTGGGTTCCCTGAGGTGGGGTCAGAGCCGAGGAGCAGGTATGATTTTATTGAATTATAAGTGATCTATAGATCCTAGAACTGCAGTGTACAGCTCTGCTTCATCATGTTGCAGGGCAGGAGCTATATTAAAATGTTTTCTCTCACTGGAATTCCCATTTAATGGATCAATTTCCCTACAGCAAAAACGCAATGCAACGAATACGTTAACGCATCCATAGACTTGTATTGACCAAATGCATACAAACACAAGAAAAACAAGAGTTGCGTTTGTAGGTATGCGTTAATCCAAACGCAAAGGAGGTTTTGTTCTGTTTAGACAAACGCAATACTAACGCAAACATTGTACCCTATGAAAAACACAACGTAACGGACTGTAGCATTTTGTACCTTTATATTAACCTGCGTTTACTTGCGATTTTTTTTCTCCAAAGATTTTTATTGAGGTTTAAGTTGACAAACATCAATCACAGAAAATAAAACATAACCAGTCATAAAAGGTTACAATGAAAAGCGAAAAAACAGCCTGCGACAGCTGCCATCACAGGCGCATACATCAATAGAAACTTAGGGATCAGAGAGAGGGGCAGGGGGGAGGTTTGATGAGGAGTGGGGATGGGGAGAAAAAAAGGGGGGGGGGGAGGAAAAGAATAAAGATTGCCCATCAGAAGAAATCAAACATCTAAAGACAAATAATTATATCAAATCCCCAATAATAGGATAAACTATATCACTATATTGGTTCAGCTAAAGGATGCGAGGACCATCCAAGCCAGTTATAAAGCACATTTTCCCTGCGGATCGAGTTTAGGGAGAGCCAATATTCATGATGAAAGATAGTATTGAGTCTGCTCATAACCTCACTTAACGATGGAGGAGTCTGTGATTTCCATTTAGCTCCTATACTTAGTCGGGAAGCCGTTAGAACATTAGAAATGATTGAGTGGAAGTCTCGGTTTACTTCAGCCAGGCCGATATTAAGAATGGCCAGTTGTGGGTATATCTGTAAGTCCAATCCCGTTATTGTTTTGAGTAGATTAGCGACATCAAGCCAGAATGGTGTTAATTTAGGGCATCCCCACCACATATGGGCAAGAGAGCCCAGGTCACCACATTGTCTCCAGCACAGAGGGGAAATATTCTCAGAAAATTTAGCAAGTCAGGACGGAGAGTAGTACCACCTAAGATGGACTTTCTTCAATGCTTCCTGATGATTAATACATTTAGATGTCTGGTTAGCTATCTTTAATCCCTCCCACCAATCCTCATCTGAGGCTTGAAATTGAAATTCAGCTTCCCAACTTGACATATATGTGGGTCTGCCTTGGAAGGCCAGTTCATTTAGTTCCTTGTGGATGAGCGAGAGGCCTCTATAATTATAAGGGTCTGACACTAAAAATTTTTGATAAGGAGATGGACAAGTAGGGAAAAATGGAAACTGAAGTTTTAATATAGAGGAGAGGAAGTGTTTGACCTGAAAAAACTGATATCCCGTATTTTCTATACCAGGAATCTCAAGGTGGAGAGACTCAAAAGAGGAAAAAGTTTCATCTCTCGTCAAATCTCCCAACATCGAGACTCCTGCCTCCAGCCAGGGGCGGAGGGTCAAACAAGGAATATGGAAGGTCAATGCTCTCACTCCTATCATCCCGGCCAGGAGTACTAACCAAAGGCATGCCCATCTGCTCCATATGTCGAGTGTAGTTTTCATAGTTAATAAAGGGGGAGAAAAAGCCGTTGGTCCCAATGTCTCAGCAACCAAGAGGTGCCGAAGGGACAAGCCTGGGGTGAGGCTCGACTCTCTCTGTAACCAAGCAAGGTTTGCTTGTGGCGGAGACCACTATTTCTTAACCGCCTCCAAGACGGACGCCCTGTGGTAGTTAGCAATGTTAGGGACACCCATGCCACCCTCAGAGAAGGAAAGAAACATAATCCTGCCTGCAACTATAGCTTTTTTATTAGCCCAAATGTATCTATTGGTAATTGACTGTAGTCTGGAGAGAAATTTAGAGGGAACATTTATCGGGAGGGCGCTAAACATAAATAGGATTTTAGGTAAAATAAACAGTTTATAAGCTTGGATACGAACAATACATGACATGTTGGGGAGGGGATGTGTAGCTAATTCTGTGGATATTGCAGAGGAGAGTCTAGTTAGGTTTGTAGAGACCAACCTCCGCGACCCCACCAGGACTATTCCCAAGTAAGTGATCCCCCCGGGTCTCCAAGAAAAGGGGAGCTCTTTTTCCAATCGTTCCTGGACCATCACTGGGACCAAAACAGGGAGGATCAGTGGTTTACTAGCATTCAATATATACATAGAAACTAAAGAGAACTTATGGAGAACTGCCATGATTTCTTTCAAGGAAATGTGAAGATTTGTGCATGTAATAACAATATCGTCCGCATATAGACCGATGATGTGATGTTGAGCTCCTATCCGGACCCCAGCGATGTTCCTATTAGTGCGAATGGCCTCAGCGAGGGGTTCTATAACCAAGGAAAAGATAATCAGGGAGAGAGGGCATCCCTGTCGTGTACCGTTTGTGTTTTTGAAAGGGAGGAGACAGGAAACCGGCCAACAACACCCGCGCACCCGGGTTTGAATACAGAGACAATATTGCTGTCAGAATCGGGCGGGAGAATCCAAACCTATTCAGGCAGCGGCGAGGTATCCCCAGTGCACCCTATCAAATGGTTTTTCAGCATCCAACGACAGGAATGCACCGGGGACCCCCGCCCCCTCCAAAACTCCCAAGATGTCTAGCTAACGCCTAGTTCCGTCGGCCGCCTGTCTGCCTAGCACAAACCCCACTTGAACCGGGTGGACCAGTAAGGGGGTAACATTCTTGAGTCTGTTTGCCAAAACCTTCGAGAAAATTTTGACGTCACAATTTAGAAGAGATATTGGGCGGTAGCTTCCTGGATCATCTTTTGGCTTCCCCTGTTTGGGAATTGTGACTATAGTAGCTTGAAGAGTTGAAGGGGAAATAGATCCGGTCCTCTGCCAGTGTGAAATGGCTCTCAGCAAATAAGGGGTGAGAGTGTAAGAGAATTTCCTGTAATAATTATTCGAGAAACCATCGGGACCATGTGCCGAGTGAAGCTTAGTTAACTTAATAATTTGTACAATTACAGCGACCGTAAAGGGTTTATTAAGGGAATCGAGTTGGTCGTGGGAAAGCTTCGGCAAAGAGACTGAGTCCAGAAAGGAATTAATAAGTTCAGGAGTCGGGGAGGGCTCTGAAGGGGCATCTTTTAAGTTATATAAATTTGCATAATATTTCCTGAAGGCCTCCCCAATTGCAATTGGATTTCTGAGGTCAACCCCCCTTGATCCCATAGCTTATGTATACATGCCAGCACCTCCCTTCTCTTAACCCGTCGGGCCAGGAGAAGGCCTGCTCTATCTTTGCTTCCATAAAAAGTTTTACATTTTCTCATGTTTTACTCATGTTGCTCTAAAAGAAATGAGTTTAAGCGAGTGCGGGTTGAAATTATTTGACTAGAGATGGCGCTATAGGGAGCCTGTTTATTAAGTTGTTCTAGCTAGGACAGCGAGGTCAAAAGGGAGGACCTCATACGGTCTCTTTCCTTTTTAACTTGCGAGGCAGCTCTAATAAGTTGGCCTCTGGTGTAAGCCTTGTGGGCTTCCCATAGGGTCTCTTCACTAACCTCCCCATTGTCATTTAAATTGAAGTATTCCAGGAGATTCTACTCTAATTCTTGACTCATGTCTCGGCGTAATAGCAGACCTGGGTTTAGACGCCACTGCCAAGGAGTCCGGGGAGCACACCCTGCAGAGATCTCCAAAGTCACTGGAGCATGGTCTGACCATGTAATGTTACCCAGGCTCGCCGATACACAGTGAGGAAGTTGGGTGCTATTAACGAGGAAGAAATCAATCCTAGAGTAGGATTTATGTCTAAAGGAATAGTGTGAGTAGTCCCTCTCCGAGGCATGTAAATATCTCCAGATGTCGTGGAGATGGTGTTCTCCACACAATCTACTAATGTCTCTCCTCCTCCTCCCATACCAGCTGTACAATCGAGGTCTAGCGAAGGAATAACATTGAAGTCCCCACAAATTATGGTCCCACCATGTAAGCCATCCCCTATCTTTTTCAATGCGGATCTGAAAAATTTTATCGGTGCTATGTTTGGGGCATACAAGTTTAAAATATTATATTGCATCCCCTCAATCAGACAGGTCAAAACAATGTATCTCCCCTCTGAGTCTATATACTCACTGAGCAGCTGAAGCACAATAGTATTTTTAACAAAGATACATACTCCGCCCTTCTTAGAAGGGCCATTAGAGAAGAAGGCAGTGGGAAACAATTTGTGGCAGACTCTAAAGTAGCCCTGCTTAAGTAAATGTGATTCTTGCACACAAAATATGTCTGCCCCACAAGCACGGGCCTCCTTCCGCATCATCGAGCGCTTAAACGGGGAGTTTAGTCCGTTTACATTTAACAAAACAATCTTTACAGTCATGGTGGGAAAAATTGGCAACCATTCATAAACATCAGTCTGCTGGATATCCTCAGGGCAAAGGTGATCAAACCTGTTAAGGGGGAAGAGAACAAACAACAGAAAGACAAACATACAAGGATGAACAAGCAAGAGAACCAGGTAGGCAGAGACATCTCTGCTCTGGGGGGTCAGAGCAGCTCTATATTCCCTCAGGACCCGTGCAGCTAGGCACCGGGAATATGCTGCAGGTGAAAAAAGGACTGTAGCACTAATCCCGCTGACCAGGGCAAAATAGAAAAACATTGGACGAACAGCAACAATAATGTAGATAATCCATCAATGTCACTTGACAGGCCTCCACTCAATGGGTAAAGTCCGTTTTTGGGGTTCCCGTCTGGGCTGCTTGTGGTTATCCTCAGGTTGTTTGACGAGCTTCCACTCCCTCAAAGCGAGATCTAATTTTTTTTGACAAATGGAAGACGTAGCGGGTTTCTTTGAACGTGAAACGCACTTTCACTGGAAATCCCCAGGAGTACAGGATCTCATTGTCCCTCAGGACTTTACACATAGGTACGATTTCACGCCTCCTGGCTAGTGTGCCCATAGATAGGTCAGGAAACACCGCAATCTTGGTTTAGGGGTCTGGTAGAGCCGGATTATTCTTCATAGCCAGCATAAAGGTATCTTTTGTTCTAAACGAGTGAAGGCATACAAGAACATCTCTGGGCAGGTCTTGTTTAACATGGGATGGCTTGGGCACCCTGTGAATACAAGCTATTTCCAAAGAGGTAGCATGTGCAGCTGGTAGCACTTCAGACAAAAACCCAGTGAAGATAGCCTGTAATTCAGGGTCTGCAACAGACTCTGGAATCCTTCTTAATCACACATTGCATCTCCGAGACCTGTCCTCCAAGTACCAAAGTTTAAGTTGATGGGACGTCATGTGGTCCTCCATTTCTGCAAAGCTGTCAGCGAGGGCATTGTGGCAGTTGCAAATTCACCCATTTTGTGCTCCAGCTGAGCAGTGCGGTCACCCAGCAAGTCCACCTCCCTTTTCAGCTCCCCAATCATACCTTTAATGTCCTCATGTATGTCTTGTCTCAATGAGGACAGCAGCCTCCGCAAATTGGTCCAGTGAGAGGGGAGTCATCTTCATGCTCATGAGGAAGCCCCTCTGAAGCCTTGGAAAAGCAGGAGGAGGCAGAGCGGGAGCGGGAGGTCGGCGCCATCTTAGGACTGTGCTGGCCGTCACTGCTGAAGAAATCTGTCATCCTTGCTGGATACTCCTTCTCTTTCGTAGGTAGCCACGGCATGGCAGGTGACAAGCGGGTTCTCCGGTGTGCAGTGATGCTGTTTTGGCCTGTGTGTGAGGCCGTACTAGAGCAATAAGGCCTCGGTCCACAGGAGCTCCTCACTAAAGTGGCCGTCGCCATCAGCAGCCAGGCCACGGTCCCCTACTTGCGATTTTAACATTGGTGTATGATGCACATATGTCACACATCATGTGATCAACACATATGCCAGGACATAATCCTAAAAGCAGTAAGTGATTTCTCTCCTCTTGCAGAGAAGTTGTTGTTGAGCTTCGATCAATGTAAGGGTACGGACACACTGGCATGAAATTCGTACGACTGCAATGCATGTTTTTCTCCCATTGCAGTCGCACTAATGTTACTTAATGTCCGAGTGCACATTTGCGAGTGTGAAGCGTTTTTTTCTCATCTGAGAGACGGACGAGAAAGCAGTCGCAACATGCTGCAACAGTATGCAATTTACGCGTGACACTCGCCAATGCAAGTCTATGGGTCCAACAATATCACGGACCACAGTCGGATCGCACACAGACCATCCGACTCATGCATTTTTTCGCAGCTGAAACGGTTGGAAGCTCATAATACAGTCATATGAAAAAGTTTGGGCACCCCTCCTAATCTTACTCATTTTTATTTGTTTAAAATTGGGTTTTTGCAACAGCTATTTCAGTGTGATATATGTAATAACTGATGGACACAGCAATATTTCAGGATTGAAATGAGGTTTACCGAAAATGTGAAATATGCATTATTTCAAAAATTGACAGGTGCAAAAGTATGGGCACCTCAACAGAAAAGTGACATTAATATTTAGTAGATCCACCTTTTGCAACAATAACAGCCTTTAGTCGCTTCCTGTAGCTGTTAATGAGTTCCTGGATCCTGGATGAAGGTATTTTTGACCATTCCTCTTTACAAAACAATTCCAGTTCAGTTAAGTTTGA
>JARQOC010000004.1:513426310-513436776 GCA_033576535.1 Allobates femoralis
AACGTTCATAACTCAAAATACAGTATGGATATGCAAACCTCAGGGTCACAACTAATCTTTCCTCTGGAGAAATACATTTTTTGAATGGTGTGTCCTGACATCAAATATCATCCTGGATGAGTGAAAGGAGAACATCAAAGGTCGAAACTGACATGCGAAGGTGTCTTTGGAATTTGATAGGATAATCTCGGAGTTGTAAATAAAGTCTGTGAAAACAAACATTTTGCTCACAGACATGATTGACTGCATGTATCCAATATCTCCTTTCTCTTTCACCTCTAGTCTGCCGAAGTTGTAAGATCCTTAACCGATAGCGCAATAGCAAAACCACAATCTTGTTGCCATCCGAAAAGACCAGGAAACAGCCTATTATTTATATACTGTACACCCACAAACCTTGATTGGCCAACACTAAATGCATAATAATGGATTAAAAAAATAGAATGAAAAAAAGTGTGATAATGCGTTAACACATCCGTTAACGAATACAGAAAAACACAAACAAAAAAAAGAGATGTGTTACTACAGATCTGTTTAATGGATGCGTTAAACGCACAGCAAAAATGAGATGGGAACCTAGCCTTACTCCAAACTTCAATTGGCATTTTTTAGTGGTGTCCATCTTTTCAAAGTTGAACAAAACTGTGGTTGACCACACTTTTGTGGACGCATAAAAAAGGACACCGCCAGATCACAGGTCAGTTGGGAGTTCAAAGTGATTCCATCGACTTCATTGTAGTGAATTTTCTGTTGCCAATTTTCTATGAATGATGGTTTTCAGAGTTCTACATGTTATATCCTGTGCTCTACCCTCAGCAGTTACACCAGGGATAAGTGAGGTGAGCCTTAAACCCCCATCACACTAAGCGAGATCGCTGCTGAGTCACAAGCCTCAGCAGTGATCTCGCTACGTTTGACACGTAGCAGTGACCCCCTGCTGTGAGATCGCTGATCGTTACGAACTGTTCTGGATCATTTTTTGGTCATTGCGCTCCCGCTGGGCAGCATACATCGCTGTGTTTGACAGGGACAATGACCTACGATCTCATTACTACGCCCGAGAGTGACAAGTTATCGTTGCTGCATCGCTGGTGAGATCTGACTGTTTCACATCTCACCAGTGACCACGTAGCTATGCACCAAGGATCCCTACCAGGTTGTATCGTTGTCAGGATCGCTGGAGCGTCGCCAAGTGTGATGGTATCCTTACTGCGATCTTTGGGAGGCAGAAAAAACAAACAGCAATTAAAAAATTGGCTTTGTTTGTTTATTTTTTATGCCAATCACATTGTGGTGTAAGTGATTAAAGTGTAAATGTCATGTCATTAAAAAAATCACAATACTGTACTGTTTGTTAATGATGGGTCACATAGCAGCTACGATAATGATTTTTGTGCCACATGACTTATTTTCTCACATTTTTCTGTGCTGCTTAAAAAATTGCATTTTATGGTTGTGTGGGCATGGCCAGCGTCCCTTAGTGTCTGCCAGTACTGTGTGTGCATTTCCATAGCTTCTGAGAGCAGGGTGATAACGAGCAGTGTGATGTGCCAGCAGAGAGGGATTAACAGAGATCCTGACTGAGCTGTGTGGAGCCAGATGACACATCAGAAGCTTGTGCCAAGGATCGAGCAGTTTGCAGTGATCCTCACATTCTGACATTGCTCAGCTCTGTGCTGTAGAATGAGGTAATCTGATACATTGTTTCCTCACCAGTTGCAGTCAGGAGCTCGTACACAGTGTAGGCTATGCCTCCACCCTTATACGGTTATGTGGAGGTATTCAGTGTGAAGTTGTCTGACTGAGAATGAATATATGTCTGCTTCACACACAGGCTAGTGGAGATATCTTGTGGAAGCTTTTTGAATGGTTTTCCACCAGATTTCTCTGATAAAGTATTTTTGAAAGTTTAATAATAATGTAGAGCAATTGATTTTAATAAACAGAAATTTAGATGGCAGTTACGCTTTAGGTGGTTTTATTTGTTGGGTCAATACGATTACAGCAAAACCGCATTTTTATAGTTTTTTTTTAAATATTTTGCTTCTTTTATACAATAAAAACTATTTTATACCGAAAAAATAGTTTTTGCATTGACTTATCCTGTGAGCGGCTGATTTTGATTATTCCACTGACAGAGCTGCGTAGTGGCTTGATTTCTATGAAAAGAGATGACGTTTTCAGTGATAAGATATTTATTTTTATATCACTTTTTAATCACATTTTCTTCTACTTTTTTATCAGCTGTATGATGAAAAGACATTTTTTGCTCCATTTTTATTTTGTTTTATGGTGTTTAGTGAAGGAATTTATTAAGTATAATTAAAAAGAACAAAGACAGTGGCACTCACCAGGCTGATCTTCACAATTTATTGCGGTTTCCCAGAAAACATTCCGGAGGAGCAAGCTGTGGGGGAGGGAGGTGCGGGAGCGAGGACGACGGCAACCGTTTCGCGGCTCAGCGGCCGCTTCTACGGGTCCTGTCAGAACTAGTAGAAGCGGCCGCTGAGCCGCGAAATGGTTGCCATCGTCCTCGCTTCCGCACCTCCCTCTCCCACCGCTTGCTCCTCCGGAATGTTTTCTGGGAAACCGCAATAAATTGTGAAGATCAGCCTGGTGAGTGCCACTGTCTTTGTTCTTTTTAATTATACTTTGCACTTACGCCAAGTGAGCACCTCCATTGGTGAATACCCTCAGTCAGTAAGGACTTCCTTGATTTTCACCAGTTGTTTTACATGGGTAGTGCCCAGTTTTTCTGATTCTGCTTCGAGACTGAAGGAATTTATTAGAGTCACAGTTTTACAGATCTGGATACCCCGGACGCTGCAATACCAAAAATGTAGTTTTTCATATAGAAATGTACTTATTTCTTGAAAATATTTTTTTTTCATTTTTTCTTGCTCTTTATATTGTAAATTACAAAAACAAAAAAATATTTTTACAATTTCTTTTACCTTTTTACTTTGGTCCTTTATAGGCCATAAACTTTTATTATTTTACCTTACAAAATATCGCCACAGATTAAACTGTGTTGATATTTTTATAGTGAATCAGCACATCCAATATTTTATGGCAAAAGTTACTTTATTGATTAAAATTAATTCATATAAAAATTATTTATCATACACAACATGTCCTAAGCGGGAACACAGTCCCTATCTTGCACAAAGTACTAGGGTGGGCTACAAAAACAGCACAAAAGTAGCAGCAAATTACTAACAGGGGAGCAAAAATAATATATTTACAGCATCATCACACTTATATTAAAACGGTCACTAAATGATCATATATTAAATACTGGAGTGTTCAAATTACCTCGTGCCAAAAAGGACTCCTTTGGACCCCTGACTGCCACAGTGCTCCTGCCTCAATCCCACAGCCGACGTACGTTTCAATGTTAATGTTTTCCTCAGGGCGTGCATTGTGTTATGTGGAGGTTTCCTATCTTATATAGTATCCACTACCTCATTAGGGGCTACACCTGTCAGATCTAATCCCCCTGTCTGTCACAGTCAAGTCTCCCCCTTTGTTAACCATTTCCAGGTTACTGAGCCTCCTTCTATTTCTTTCCCCCGTCTCTATCTACGTTCGTGACATGTCCCTGCCAAGGACCGCATCATTTCCGGGTTAGAACGAAGTCACATGATTATTTCATGTGAACTTTGTTACCAGGGTGACGCTATGAGTCCTCACAGAATCGTCATCTATCCAGCGTCTGCCCTGAATGCGCACGTGCCGTGCGTCCTCATAACGCGACCGCGCCACGCGTCTCCATGGTGACACAGGCCGGCGCTTCCACGTCGGAAGGATACAAGCTGCGTGTGTGCGATTCAGCGTCTCCCAGAGTGCGCATGCGCTGTACGTCAATATGACGTGACCGCGCCGCGCATCCCCATAGTAACCCGGGCTGGCGCTTCATCAGTGAGATGTAACCAGCGCCCTCATTACCCGGGCGATGACGCTATAAAGACAAGGGGGCACAAATAATATTAATAGGAGGTGCTCAAACTGCCAGTATTCACTGGAGGGGTTGTGGATACCCCTTTTAACCATAATATGATGATTCAATCTTACTACAAGGGTTTAAAAGTGCCAGTACCTATCTAGGCAATTTAAAGTGACAGTGCATAATTAAACAAAAAAGTGCAAATTGCATAAATAATGCTGATTATACAAAAACTGCAAACAATGGTGACGTTTAAAGTGCAAAAGTACAAAAATGCAAAAGATTAAGTGTTGCAAGACATACATACTATGCTAATATATTGAAATATACATAATTAAAGGGCTCAGTTTGCTACTTAAAGTGACAGTGCATAATTGAACAAGAGAGGGGTGCAAAATGCATGAATGATACTGAATATGCAAAAACAACAAACAATAATGACATTTGAAGTGCAAAAGTACAAAAGTGCAAAGATTAAGTGTTACCAAACACACAGGCTGTGCTAATAAATTGAAATACTCAGTTTACTACTTAATACCCCATCCATAAATATTAATAAATCTATTCGGCCATTCATATATTAATCAATAATTAAGGTACCCTGACTCAACCCCCCACCCCCCTCCCCTCACACTATATAAATAATTCTTGTAACCATATATAACTCTTTATACTTTCAACCCATAATCTATATATGAATGAATCCATGACCGTTATACACTAATCCGCATATAATCTCATGTTGTTTTGTTCAATTCTCAAGATGAAATCCTCTGTAGAAATTTTTTTCCTCCATAGTTCTTCATGCATGTCACCAACGTTCTTGACAGGAATTAGGCACAAATGATGTCGAACCGGACACATTAAACTAGAACAAAGCTAAAAACAAAATAATTAATATCAAAGATATAAGTCCAAATAAAACCTCCAACTATACATCTGAGTACACCTAAATTAAAGGAAAGCACTAAACCCTAAATTCTCATTAAGTCCCTGTGGTGTAAGGGTCCCCAAACGAAAGATCCATCTGCTTTCCACCTGCGCCAATCTCTTTGCTAAATTGCCTCCTCTCACTCCCATAGATACCCAGTCTATGGCCTTGACTTTTAACTGTCTAGCATCACATTGGTGGAAACGTTTAAAATGTCGTGGGAGCGTTTTCAGCTGTTTTGGATCCTCCTCGGTCAGTGCTTTCTCTGTCCCTCACGTGTTCACGGGTTCTTACCCTCAGCTCTCTGGTGGTCATCCCAACATAGAATTTTCCGCCTGATATACCACCCCTTTTGACCCACATGAAAGAAAATGTCGGATGTCAAAATTCCTAGATCCATCAAAATTAGAAAAGGTTTTAGATTTTGCTATACTCAAACATCCTTGACACTTTCCGCATGGGTAACACCCTTTAAGGTCCAACCAGGTCTGCGATGTTGGTCGTTTTTCTGGCTCGAAGTGACTTCTTACCAGAAAATCGCGCAAATTTTTTGTCCTCCTAGCTGTCATTTTTGGTGCAGATGGCAGACATTTCTTTAAAACGGGGTCTGTGATCAATACCCCCCAATGTCTTCTCACTATTTCCCTAAGTTCCGGCCATTGTGTACTGTAAGCGGTTATAAAGCGGACTATATCTTCTGAGTCATCACTTTTCACAGGGGGTTTATAGAGTACCTCATTACGGGATAGCTTCTTCACCTTATTAAACCCTTGTCTAATTACACGCTTGCTATAACCGTTCACCAAATCTCTGTTGCAAATCCGCCGCCTGTTCTTCAAATAATTGATCGTTTGAGCAGATACGTTTTGCCCTCATAAATTGCCCTATTGGTATTCCCCTGATGGTTGAGGAAGGGTGACATGAAGCGGCATGCAAAAGAGAGTTGGTTGAGGTCGGCTTTCGGTATATATCAGTGATCAAATCTCCCTTTTCTGAGGTCCTGATTTTTATATCCAAAAACTCCAACTCCCTGCCCTCTTTATAAGTTAGTTTTATATTGATGTTATTGGAGTTTAGTCTCTCGAACGAACCTCTTAGTTCAGGAGGAGTCCCCTCCCAGATGAACCAGAGGTCATCAATATACCTCATTCAGTAATGTACTTTTTCCATCTCAGGAAAGCTGTCATCAGAGAAAATTTCCCGTTCCCAGGCCCCCAGAAACAGGTTCGCATATGAGGGGGCACATGCCGCCCCCATAGCGGTTCCCTGTTTCTGGAGGTACACCGGGTTACTATGGGGATGCGCGGCGCAGTCACGTCATATTGACGTACAGCGCACGCGCACTCCGGGAGACGCTGAATCGCACACACGCAGCTTGTATCCTTCCGACGTGGAAGTGCCGGCCTGTGTCACCATGGAGACCCTTTCTCAACCATCAGGGGAATACCAATAGGGCAGTTTATGAGGGCAAAACGTATCTGCTCAAACGATCAATTATTTGAAGAACAGGCGGCGGATTTGCAACAGAGATTTGGTGAACGGGGTTATAGCAAGCGTGTAATTAGACAAGGGTATAATAAGAAAAACTGATACTGAGCCAGATCACAATGTGAACAGGGCTGTAAACCTTGTTCACACCACCAAGAATATATATCACAAAAAAGACAGTGCAAAAAACGTCCCAAAAATATATCACTGCTATAAAAGTAAAAAGCAAGTGCAAAATAGTGTCAACAGCAGGGTTCTTAGTAAGTACGTTTTTTGCAAAAAAGGTACGGAAGCCGTTCTACCACTCCACGGTGACCCCTATCAGAACGGTCCTAGACTAACGTATTTAAAACCTGATCTAGTGTGACCATACCTCATAGATGCAGGATGCAGCAGGGCCAGATTCATTATGGGCACACAAGGTAGAAACAGCAATTTATGTGTTCAGGCTCAGTGAGAAGGGGTGGGGCACTTCTCAACTTGCAGGACAAGAAACTAATGAAAAACTGATACTGAGCCAGATCACAATGTGAACAGGGCTGTAAACCTTGTTCACACCACCAAGAATATATATCACAAAAAAGACAGTGCAAAAAACGTCCAAAAAATATATCACTGCTATAAAAGTAAAAAGCAAGTGCAAAATAGTGTCAACAGCAGGGTTCTTAGTTAGTACGTTTTTTGCAAAAAAGGTACGGAAGCCGTTCTACCACTCCACGGTGACCCCTATCAGAACGGTCCTAGACTAACGTATTTAAAACCTGATCTAGTGTGACCATACCTCATAGATGCAGGATGCAGCAGGGCCAGATTCATTATGGGCACACAAGGTAGAAACAGCAATTTATGTGTTCAGGCTCAGTGAGAAGGGGTGGGGCACTTCTCAACTTGCAGGACAAGAAACTAATGAAAAACGTATCTGCTCAAACGATCAATTATTTGAAGAACAGGCGGCGGATTTGCAACAGAGATTTGGTGAACGGGGTTATAGCAAGCGTGTAATTAGACAAGGGTATAATAAGGTGAAGAAGCTATCCCGTAATGAGGTACTCTATAAACCCCCTGTGAAAAGTGATGACTCAGAAGATATAGTCCGCTTTATAACCGCTTACAGTACACAATGGCCGGAACTTAGGGAAATAGTGAGAAGACATTGGGGGGTGTTGATCACAGACCCCGTTTTAAAGAAATGTCTGCCATCTGCACCAAAAATGACAGCTAGGAGGACAAAAAATTTGCGCGATTTTCTGGTAAGAAGTCACTTCGAGCCAGAAAAACGACCAACATCACAGACCTGGTTGGACCTTAAAGGGTGTTACCCATGCGGAAAGTGTAAAGGATGTTTGAGTATAGCAAAATCTAAAACCTTTTCTAATTTTGATGGATCTAGGAATTTTGACATCCGACATTTTCTTTCATGTGGGTCAAAAGGGGTGGTATATCAGGTGGAATGCCCATGCGGAAAATTCTATGTTGGGATGACCACCAGAGAGCTGAGGGTAAGAACCCGTGAACACGTGAGGGACATAGAGAAAGCACTGACCGAGGAGGATCCAAAACAGCTGAAAACGCTCCCACGACATTTTAAACGTTTCCACCAATGTGATGCTAGACAGTTAAAAGTCAAGGCCATAGACTGGGTATCTATGGGAGTGAGAGGAGGCAATTTAGCAAAGAGATTGGCGCAGGTGGAAAGCAGATGGATCTTTCGTTTGGGGACCCTTACACCACAGGGACTTAATGAGAATTTAGGGTTTAGTGCTTTCCTTTAATTTAGGTGTACTCAGATGTATAGTTGGAGGTTTTATTTGGACTTATATCTTTGATATTAATTATTTTGTTTTTAGCTTTGTTCTAGTTTAATGTGTCCGGTTCGACATCATTTGTGCCTAATTCCTGTCAAGAACGTTGGTGACATGCATGAAGAACTATGGAGGAAAAAAATTTCTACAGAGGATTTCATCTTGAGAATTGAACAAAAACAACATGAGATTATATGCGGATTAGTGTTTAACGGTCATGGATTCATTCATATATAGATTATGGGTTGAAAGTATAAAGAGTTATATATGGTTACAAGAATTATTTATATAGTGTGAGGGGAGGGGGGTGGGGGGTTGAGTCAGGGTACCTTAATTATTGATTAATATATGAATGGCCAAATAGATTTATTAATATTTATGGATGGGGTATTAAGTAGTAAACTGAGTATTTCAATTTATTAGCACAGCCTGTGTGTTTGGTAACACTTAATCTTTGCACTTTTGTACTTTTGCACTTCAAATGTCATTATTGTTTGTTGTTTTTGCATATTCAGTATCATTCATGCATTTTGCACCTTTCTCTTGTTCAATTATGCACTGTCACTTTAAGTAGCAAACTGAGCCCTTTAATTATGTATATTTCAATATATTAGCATAGTATGTATGTCTTGCAACACTTAATCTTTTGCATTTTTGTACTTTTGCACTTTAAACGTCACCATTGTTTGCAGTTTTTGTATAATCAGCATTATTTATGCAATTTGCACTTTTTTGTTTAATTATGCACTGTCACTATAAATTGCCTAGATAGGTACTGGCACTTTTAAACCCTTGTAGTAAGATTGAATCATCATATTATGGTTAAAAGGGGTATCCACAACCCCTCCAGTGAATACTGGCAGTTTGAGCACCTCCTATTAATATTATTTGTGCCCCCTTGTCTTTATAGCGTCATTGCCCGGGTAATGTGGGCGCTGGTTACATCTCACTGATGAAGCGCCAGCCCGGGTTACTATGGGGATGCGCGGCGCGGTCACGTCATATTGACATACAGCGCATGCGCACTCCGGGAGACGCTGAATCGCACACACGCAGCTTGTATCCTTCCGACGTGGAAGCGCCGGCCTGTGTCACCATGGAGACGCGTGGCGCGGTCGCGTTATGAGGACGCACGGCACGTGCGCATTCAGGGCAGACGCTGGATAGATGACGATTCTGTGAGGACTCATAGCGTCGCCCTGGTAACAAAGTTCACATGAAATAATCATGTGACTTCGTTCTAACCTGGAAATGATGCGGTCCTTGGCAGGGACATGTCACGAACGTAGATAGAGACGGGGGGAAGAAATAGAAGGAGGCTCAGTAACCTGGAAATGGTTAACAAAGGGGGAGACTTGACTGTGACGGACAGGGGGATTAGATCTGACAGGTGTAGCCCCTAATGAGGTAGTGGATACTATATAAGATAGAAACAAAAAGAAAAAGTTGCGCCACACTGTATAAATCAAGTGGAAAGTTAGGTGACAATGTCCCTTGCTCACCTGATCCTGTTGTGCCGACCGCACAACAGGTTGCAGAGCTGTGGACACGTCCGCTGGTGTTCACGCTGGCTCAGTAATCAATGTGGTTCACGTGAACCGCCGGTGTCCGGTGCACGTGACCGCTATGGGAGGGTGTTGGTGTCAGGTCTGCGAGGTCCTGGGTCCCGAGCTGCAGTATATCACGCTTCCCGCAGGGAAGAAGATGTATGGCAGAAAACAGAGAGTGATAATGAACCAGCGCTCAGGGAGACCCGGACACTGCTATAGCATAAATTACCTTTAGGTTTTATTATATCGATATGGGAATCCAGTCTCCACAACGCGTTTCAACGCAAAAGGCGTCTTTATCAAGTGTTCACTTGATAAAGACGCCTTTTGCGTTGAAACGCGTTGTGGAGACTGGATTCCCATATCGATATAATAAAACCTAAAGGTAATTTATGCTATAGCAGTGTCCGGGTCTCCCTGAGCGCTGGTTCATTAGCACTATATAAGATAGGAAACCTCCACATAACACAATGCACGCCCTGAGGAAAACATTAACGTTGAAACGTACGTCGGCTGTGGGATTGAGGCAGGAGCACTGTGGCAGTCAGGGGTCCAAAGGAGTCATTTTTGGCACCAGGTAATTTGAACACTCCAGTATTTAATATATGATCATTTAGTGACCGTTTTAATATAAGTGTGAAGGTGCTGTGAATATATTATTTTTGCTCCCCTGTTAGTAATTTGCTGCTACTTTTGTGCTGTTTTTGTAGCCCACCCTAGTACTTTGTGCATGATAGGGACTGTGTTCC
>JARQOC010000004.1:513436876-513528972 GCA_033576535.1 Allobates femoralis
CTGCTCACCCCCTGTCCATTCCACCTCCTTCCTGGCAGCCCGTCCAACTGCCTGCTGCTTACATGCCTGCTGCTTACCCCTGCATGCTGTTCACCCCCACATCTACTCCACACTCCCTCCCAACAGCTTGACCACTTGCCCGCTGCTCACTCCCCCTGACCCCCCACCCACTGATTATCCACCTTCTACTCATCTCCCCGCATACTGCTCATTTCTTCTGTCCGCTCCAGGCTCCCATCCAGCAACCTGACCCCCTGCCTGCTGCTCACCTCACCAACTGCTGCTCACCCCCTGTCTGCTTCCTGCTCCCTCTTGGCGGCTCAACCCCTTCGCCCACTGCTGACCTTTCTTGCTGCCAATGCTCCGTCTCAGCAGCTTGATCCCCCACCTGCTGCTCTCCCCAAACCCCTGCTGCTCATCCCACCACCATCTGCTGCTCACCTCCCCTGTTCACGTCACGTTCCCTCCCAGCAGTCCTACCACATGCCTGCTGCTCACCCGCCGCTCCATACTTCCTCTCAGCAAGCCAACCCTCCACCTGCTGCTCAGCCACCGGTCCACTCCACACTCCCTCCTGGCAGCATGCTAGCTGCTCACCCCCTTGCAGCTCATCACTCTCTCCCAGCAGCCCGACCCACTGGCTGCTGCTCACCACCCTTGCCACTCCACACTTGCTCCCAGCAGCCCGACTCCCGCCCACAGCTGACCCTCAATCCTCCACTGCTCATACCCCACCCATTGCTCACCCCCGTCTGCTCCACACTCCCTTGCAGCAACCCAAATCCCCTGCCTAGTGCTCAACCCCCACCCACTGCTGCTCACCCTTCTCCTGCATGCTGCTTACCCACAACTTCTCTCTCCCAGCAGTCTGACCCCCCCACCTGCTGCTCACCCTGCCCCCACCTGCTGTTCACCCCATGCCTGCTGCTCACCCCCCACTCTGCTCCACACTCCCTCTCAGCAGTCCTACCCTTGCCTACTGATCACCCCCCTGTCCACTCCACACTCCCGTTCTCTCCCTCTGTCCGTTTCACCCCCCCCCTCCATTCTGCTCCAGGCTCCCTCCCCAACTGCCTTCCCACCACTCACCCCACATACACACACATACATACACACTCACTCACAGATACATGCATATACATACACACACATGCGCACTTAATCACACAGCCACCATCTTTCGACACTTGGGTATACAAAGGTGATGGCAGCATGACACTACTCCATTGCAAGATTACAGCAATTCCAGGATTACGTTGGACGGGAATTTGGTGGGAACTAATAAAGTGGATAACAAGGGGCCTTTGTCTATTTTGTATGTAATAAAGGATTTCTCTCAGTGTTGTTTTTTTTTTCTTTACAGACAGTTATACTGACAGCTGACCTTCGCAATAGGACTTGATGTCAGCTGGCAAAAAAAAGCTGATTTCAACCCCTTTATTACTCAGTCTCCAACCGCTACTCTGCAACTGGAAGATTGGGGTAACCGCCAGTTTTGGTATTTCTCATGAAGGTGACAATTCTGGGGTGGCTGCTGGCTGCAATTTTCAGCATGGATTGCCCAGAACTCTTGGGTGTTTCCACGCTGAGAATTACAGCCCCCAGCTGCATGGGTTACCTTGGCTAGCAAAAGAAAATATGGCAAAGTCCACGCCAATTTTTCTATAAGGTATTTATTTAACTAACTACAAAAATTAGGCCTTCTTAATATTTTTCATTGCCAGCGAAAGTAACACCAGACAGCAGTGGTTGGCAGCCACTACCTGCTTGGTTTATCTATGTTGGCAATAGAGAATACAGTGAAGCTCTACACATTTGTTTAACCAGGAAATTAAATACTTTATTCATTCCGAAAACACAAACATGTTTTAAAATAAAAATACATTTACATACATTGAGAGAGAGCTTGGGGGAAAGAGAGCCAGCAGAAAGGGGAGAGACTGCAGAGGGGGGAGAGATGGCCACCAGCACCATACAGCCCACCCCCATCATGATGTCACCACACTCCTGATGCGATAACATTGGGCCCACGTCTAGTATATTATACAGAGTCAGTACAAACAGAGTGATCTATTTCAAGTGTTTATTTCTGTAAATGTTGATGATTATGGCTTTACAGCCAATGAAAACCTAAAAGTCATTATCTCAGAAAATTATTCCTTCCTATCCTGGCCTCAAGTCCCACTCCAAGCTGCCCATTTTCTCTAAGCTGCCCCAGAGGTCCAGCTCCTCCTGTAGGGAGCTTTGCCTTTCTTGCCACAATACCAACGCCCTCCGGAGGACTGTGGCGGCGCTGGTGACCCATCACCAGGTACTACAGGTGGCGTCACGTGGCAATAACTCTTATCCCCTGTACATAACCCATCTATTGAAGTGTCACCCAGGCCACGGGCTCAGGCACGGCCACCCGTGAAATCCCCGCGAACCCCTCCAAGCCTGATACCCGAGTACCCCAGGGCCTGGGGATCGACATATATTTCTGGCGTCACGAACAGGATCTCGTACCCGGTATTACCGGGTACTGTGTGCCGTGATTTCAACTGTATTGAGTGTCTGTTAAAACTATGCCGCCATTACTGCATCGAACAACGGGAAGAAAGAGGGCGTGTCGGCCTGTAGAGCGCAAAACTGAAGCCCGCCCCTCGCTCAGCCGAGCATTCCCGAGCACCGCGGCTAAGTCCGGAAATTCCCGAACTGATTAACTATTTGAACACTGGCTGTAATTCACTAGGGGGTTCCCCAGCATGTCGGCCTCCTCCAGCGACAATGACAGTACATTTGCTGGAATTACCCAGAAGCAACCATGGCTGCCTCTAATAGTAATGCCAGCGCCACTAGCGCAACGGGCTCAGTCGCCCCAATCATTCCGATCTCACTCCCATACATTCCGGGAGCTAAGTGGTTGCCCAAGTATGATGGTCACCCTGATATATTAAATGTTTTTAGAAGAAAAATCACTAGTGTCTTGGACATGTATGTGATGACCGGTCAGCAGCGCGCTGCTGTGGTACTCGTACAGTTAACTGGCGCAGCAGAGAAAGAGAGTGAGTCCTGGTCTGCTGCTGAACGGAGATCAGCGGCCACTATATTGGACAAATTGAGAGCTACTTTTGAGGAGTGCAATTAGGCTGATATACGCATGCGCTTTCATCACTGC
This sequence comes from Allobates femoralis, assembly GCA_033576535.1. NCBI lineage: Eukaryota > Metazoa > Chordata > Amphibia > Anura > Aromobatidae > Allobates > Allobates femoralis. The sequence goes on from JARQOC010000004.1 coordinate 513,440,034, forward strand.
TACCAGTGGCCAGGAGATGATATAAGAGCTTACGCCTGGTGCCTAGAGGAAGCATTGCGGACCCTTAAGCATGTCAGCCCTGCCAGTGTACCCGATGAAAATAAGCTCTTGATTGAACAATTCACTCGGGGACTTCTATCCCCTGAGGACAATAAGACTGTACGTTGCTGGTCACTGAGCAACCCGGAAGCTAACTTTAACACCCTAAAGGACATGGCCATAAAAGGGTTGCGGCCAGTAGACACCCATGAAGCTGCCATAACGGTCGTGCAGTGGTAAGGCGCAGGCTACCCCGAAACCAGTACGCATGTCTGCAGCCATGCACAATGTACAATCTGCTCAGTCTGACAAGTATGACTCTCTGCATGCTGAGATGCGTGCTGAAATGCGCCAAATGAGCAGAAACATAACTAAAGTGATGGAAACTCTAAAGCTGCAGAAGAATCCCCAGCCAGCGCCAAGACCCCAGCCCCGACCTCAACAGCTGATCCAACTTGCTGACAGTCCGGAAGATGTACCCCAGATGAGAGTGAAGCAAGCCACAGCGTACCGAGGGAGAACTACCGATCGCTTCAGCTCCACTGGGGGAACCCATCTGCCGCCACTGTAATCGAACCGGCCACAATGCCAGGAGTTGTCCTTTAAATGGGCAGACCCTGGGGGCCGGGGCAAAACCTCAGGAGTAACTCAACAGGACCCAGCCACCTGGTACAAGACCTTCATCGGACAGAGGCCGTTGCTGTCAATTGTACTAGATGGCATCCCAACACCTGCTCTGCTGGACACCGGGTCACAGATGACCACCATTCCCTATATCCTTTACAAAAAGTACTGGGCTGATGCAGAACTGAAACAGCCTGCCATAGACTTCACCCTCAACGCATCTAATGGTGAACCAATTACTATAATGGGGGTTATAGAAGTACCAATAAAGGTGGGGAGGGTGAAATTGCAAAACCAAAGGGTTCTAGTAGTAGCAGAAGCAAGTAATGCAAATGACCCATATATAATACTTGATACAAATGTTGTTAGCAATTGCATGGGAGTTTTGTCTTTGCTTCAACAGATTGCAGATACTGCCAAACCTAGTAAGAGGAAGGTCCTTCAGCGTGAAATAAAAGCCCTCCTGCACCATCAACATGTAACAATTACAAGTGGCGAAATTGGTACTGCACGGGTGACAAACCCGTTTCCTATTGTGATTCCCCCAATGAGTAAAATGATGATTTGGTGTCGAGCAGCTATAGGTCTGAGAGGGCAGGACTACCAGGCATTAGTGGAGCCCATCAGCACAGAGCACAGACCTACACTCTTGACAGCCAGAGGGGTGGTTGATGTACACAATGGGAGAGTACCAGTTTGCATCTTAAACTGTGGCAGTGAAGAGGTTAAGTTACCCAGGTATGCAACCGTTGCTAAATTGCACACAGTAAACAACAACGAGATCCAAGCAGTGGGACCCTTACCCCATGGCAAAGGGGCAAAACCTGAATACAACGGGGCCACTGGAGAACTAGTGCCAGCACCTCCATGTTGGAACTGACATCACTCCTGTGTATGAAAAGCAAGGTGTTTACCGGGTAGTCAAAGAGTTTGAACAAGTCTTTAGTAAGCATTCACTTGACTTTGGTAGGATAAAGGTGACAGCTATCAAGGAGTGGCCAGAACCCAAGACCCTGAAGGAAGTACGTCAATTCCTGGGACTGGTGGGCTACTATAGGAGGTTAATAAAGGAATACACCAAGAAGGCCGCTCCCCTGCAAAACCTCTTAGTAGGCCAGCCCAAGAAGGGCAAGTCTAAGGGTTCTCCGTGGAAGTGGGCCAAGGAACGAGAGGAATTATTCCAGACGATGAAGGAGGCCCTGACAGGAGAAGAAATTCTTGCTTACCCGGACTACAACCTGCCATTCCTGCTGTACATGGATGCCAGCAATGTGGGACTAGGAGCCGTCCTTTCTCAAAGGCAAGAGGGCAAAGAAAGAGTGATCGCCTATGCCAGTAGAAGGCAGTGCCCCAAAAAGAGGAACCCAGAGAACTACAGTTCCCTCAAGCTGGAATTCCTGGCCTTGGTCTGGGCCGTCACAGAGAGGTTTAAGCACTATCTGGCATCCAGCAAGTTTACAGCCTACACGGATAACAATCTGATGACCCACATGGAGACTGCAAAGTTGGGAGCCATGGAGCAGAGATGAATGGCCAGACTGTCCAACTACCAGTTCACCATCAAGAACCGGGCTGGGCACCAGAATGGAAACGCGGATGCCTTGTCCAGAATGCCTCACCTGTCAGATGTGGGCGTGGATGAAGATGAGCTAGAAGAAGTGGAGTTACCTGCATTCCATCAGTTAAGAGTAACTCAGTGTCAGCAGACCTGTAAAAACCCTCCTGTGAGAAGGGTGAACCCGTTGCCACACTTTGGTTGGAAGTAGGGATGGGCGAATCTACTCGCTAGGACTCGTTACTCGGCGAGTAGTAAGGGACTCGCAGGACTCGGTACTCTGCGAGTTTCCCAGTGATTACTCGCACGAGTCCAATGCAAATCAATATCAATCCTAGTTTTGTCAGAAACGCTGACAACACTAGGATTGCCATTGTTTGCATTAGACTCGTGCGAGTAATCACTGGCTACTGTGCCAGTGATAGCAGGGAGACTCGTAAAGTAATTGCTGTTTCTTTGCGAGCCGAGTCCAGCTGTCTTCTCTGTGCAGCTCCAGGGTCCTAGAGCCCGCCTGCTGCCTGATGTAGCAGTGCTGAGATTGTTCTCAGTCTGCTCATTCCCTGTGTACAGACATGAATGTCTGTGCACAGAGATGATGTAGCAGTGCTGAGATTGTTCTCAGTCTGCTCATTCCCTGTGTACAGACATGAATGTCTGTGCACAGAGATGATGTAGCAGTGCTGAGATTGTTCTCAGTCTGCTCATTCCCTGTGTACAGACATGAATGTCTGTGCACAGAGATGATGTAGCAGAGCTGAGATTGTTCTCAGTCTGCTCATTCCCTGTGTACAGACATGAATGTCTGTGCATAGAGATGATGTAGCAGAGCTGAGATTGTTCTCAGTCCGCTTATTCCCTGTGCATAGACATCTATATTTATGCACAGGGGATGTATCAGAGAGGACATCGCGTTTTGGACTGCGTCGGACGGAAGAGGATTTTTTTAATTAAAGATGGAGTCCCTAATGGCTTTTTTTTTTATTTCTAATAAAAAATTTTCCTTGTGTTGTGTTTTTTTAAAACAATTTAATAGAAATTCATGGCGGTCATGTCTAAAATTGGCGTGACCGCCATAAATTTCGGGCTTAGGGCCAGCTGATAATACAAAGCTGGCCCTAACCTCTTTATTACCCAGCGTGCCACCGCTACCAGGGCCGCTGGAAGAGCGGGGTTCAGCGCCAGAGGATGGCGCTTCAATGAACGCGCCATCTTCTGGGGCGGCTGCGGGCTGCAATTTGCAGCGGGGGGTGCCCAGAAAGCTTGGGCATCCCTGCGCTGCGGATTCCAGCCCCCAGCTGCTTAGCTGTACCTGGCTAGACATAGAAATTGCGCGGAGCCCCACGCATTTTTTTTTAATTATTTCATGAATTTCAGAGTCAGAGTCTCAGAGTCAGAATCTCAGAATTTCATGAAATAATAAAAAAAAAATGCGTGGGGCCCGGCGCAATTTCTATGTCTAGCCAGGTACAGCTAAGCAGCTGGGGGCTGGAATCCGCAGCGCAGGGATGCCCAAGCTTTCTGGGCACCCCCCGCTGCAAATTGCAGCCCGCAGCCGCCCCAGAAGATGGCGCGTTCATTGAAGCGCCATCCTCTGGCGCTGAACCCCGCTCTTCCAGCGGCCCTGGTAGCGATGGCACGCTTGGTAATAAAGAGGTTAGGGCCAGCTTTGTATTATCAGCTGGCCCTAAGCCCGAAATTTATGGTGGTCACGCCAATATTAGACATGACCGCCATGAATTTCTAGTAAATTGTTTTAAAAAAAACACAACACAAGGAAAAATTTTTATTAGAAATAAAAAAAAAAGCCATTAGGGACTCCATCTTTAATTAAAAAAATCCTCTTCCGTCCGACGCAGTCCAAAACGCGATGTCCTCTCTGCTACATCCCCTGTGCATAAATATAGATGTCTATGCACAGGGAATAAGCAGACTGAGAACAATCTCAGCTCTGCTACATCATCTCTGTGCACAGACATTCATGTCTGTACACAGGGAATGAGCAGACTGAGAACAATCTCAGCTCTGCTACATCATCTCTGTGCACAGACATTCATGTCTGTACACAGGGAATGAGCAGACTGAGAACAATCTCAGCTCTGCTACATCATCTCTGTGCACAGACATTCATGTCTGTACACAGGGAATGAGCAGACTCAGAACAATCTCAGCTCTGCTACATCATCTCTGTGCACAGACATTCATGTCTGTACACAGGGAATGAGCAGACTGAGAACAATCTCAGCACTGCTACATCAGGCAGCAGGCGGGCTCTAGGACCCTGGAGCCAGCACACAAAGAAGACAGGACTCTTATCTGTGCGAGTTTCCCAGCCAGCGATTACAGTTGCAAAGTAAACTAGTCCAATGCAAATAAATGACAAAACTAGGATTGCTTCAGGCTGAAGCTTCCGAGACACATCTGCGATTTGTAAATCTCACACTACTCGCTATTACTCGCTTCCCCATTCATTAACATTGGACTCGCTAGACTCGCAACGAGTAGCGAGTCCTGTGCTCGGACTCGCTAGAGTCAAGCGATTCCGAGTAATTTAGGATTCGCCCATCACTAGTTGGAAGGAAGTGCAAGACAATGACCCAGCTGTCGGCTTGATAAAGAGGCTGATAACCCAGGAGTCAGCGAAGCTGCCAGAAAACCCTCAACCAGAAGCCAAACATTTGTGGAATGAGAGGAGCAAGCTGTTCATTTACCAGTAGAAGCTATGCAGGAGACAAATTAACCCATGGACTCACGAGATGATCTGGCAAATCATTGTGCCGAAGTCAGAAGTGCAGATGGTGTTGAACGCCTACCACAACCAGACTGGTCATTTTGGGTGGAAGAAGCTGGAAATGCTACTGAAAGATAGGTTCTTTTGGGTCGGCATGCGTGGATCCATTGAGAGGTGGTGTAAGAATTGTGGGCCCTGCTGCCTTAGAAGGAAAGACTTACAGAGCTAGAAAGCACCGCTCCAGCCCATAGTGACGAAGAAGCCCCTGGAAATAGTAGCCTTGGACCACGTAAAACTGACTCCAAGTAGATCTGGCTACACATACTCGTTGACCATGGTAGACCATTATTCGAGGTTCCTGATGGTTGCCCCCGTGAAGGATTTGACAGCTGACACCGCTGCCAGAACATTCCAAAATGTATTCTGCAGACCATTAGGTTATCCAGAACAGATCGTAACAGACCAAGGTTCAGCTATTGAAGCGGAGATCTTCCAAGAGTTCTGCCACATGTATGGGTGTAAGAATATAAGCACGACCCCATATCTTCCCCAAACCAACGAATTATGTGAGAAAATGAACAATATCATCATTGACATGTTGAGGATCCTACACTTGGAAGAAGGGAACCAATGGCCGGGGAAACTACCAGACTTGGTTGACATGTACAACCACATTCCAGTAAGTTCTACAAACTGTATACCAGCTTTCCTGATGAGAGCCCGTACAGGAAAGTTACCCGTAGACTTGGAACTCGGAGTAGTCGATCCCAAAGCAGACGACTCAATACCCAATTGGAACGAAAACCGCCTCGAACAATACAAAATGGCCTGTGTTGAAGACAACTTGGAGAAAGCCTGTGAAAAACAAGAAAGGGACTATAACAAACATGCTTCAGTAGAACCTATTGTACCACCAGGAAGTATTATTTTAAAGAGGAAGAGAACACAACACAAATTGGATGACCAGTGGGAACAAGAACCCTATGTCCTGCTACATTCCGGATTTGAAAATGACAAAGTGTGTCTCATCAGTAAGAATGGAGGAAAACCACTCAGACTGTGTCAAGAAACCATATCAAGAAGTGTGCAACTGAATGGGAAAACCAGAATCCCCCAACATCGCCAAAATAACAATCAAAACCTGAAAAAGAACCCAGTCCATGTGTAAACTTAAAGGAGAAGGTAGTCTCAACAATCCTAGGAGATTTCCCAGAAGATTGGCCACGGCAGGATGGAGCCATCTTAGTGCCTTTACTGAATTTCTACCAGCCCCAAGAAGTGGTACAAAGGAATCAGGAAGAAATACCCGTTGCTAGAGGATCTGAGAATGCTGCAATCGGTACACCTGCTAGCCCTGTAATGAGACTAAGGCCACACAGACGCTTACCTGACATATCTGCACCATACCCTTCACTAGAAACCTCACCTGAGATAGAGATACCTGTAGTGCGCAAGTCATAGAGGAGCACACAAGGTCAACCCTCATCTAGGTATGGAGAGTGGGCACAGTAAAAGGTCAGAGGTAAAATAAACGGTAGCATTAACATGTAATTAGCAGTGTACATAGTAGTGTACAGAAGTGTGAAGGAACTGGGCCTAAGTTAACTGGACACTCAGAAAGTGCCTGGGATGGGGAGGGACTAGGTCTCCTAAGCCAAGACACCCATAAGGAAACGTGTTTATTGAAAATGTGCTTATTGACTTTTGAAAGACTTTTCCCCCTTTCTTACCCGGCGCATACAGAGACTTAACTGTATAGACTCTTGTGAACTGAACCTTTCCCTTTGAACTTTTTCCCCGCATTACAATTAAAAATGACCATGGTCACAGGACTGGTGTGACAACAAACTTCTTTTCTTTTTCAAAGCCTGCGGGTGAATGGACTAGCACCACATAGACTTACCTGTTTTCATTTTTACCATCTTTTTCAGTCGTTTTTGTAAATTTGTATATTTTGAGACTTTGTAAATATGTTACCGGTTATTATAGTTAATTATTGTTATCCCCTTTGTTTGAAAACACAAAAATGCTCAGTCCAGGAGAACTGATGTTAACTACGGGGATATGTGGCGCCCTGCTCACGCAGGTAGCCACAGCCTTCCCTTATGCACAGCTGGGTTTCCACAGCAGGTACCTACTACATGCAACACCTTCCACCCCGGCACAATAAGGGGAGCTAGACCTCACTAACTTAAGTGAGTTCCCCTATAAATACTGCTGCTGGGGGAGTAGTTAGCTAGAGTGTGCAGACACTAGGAGAGCTGCAAAGATGTCCTGGTGCTCGGTGCCATGGTTAGGTCCGAACCAGTGACCCGGAGTGGCCCTTCTACGTTGAGCCAAGCCTAGGAGTTGGGACAGAAGGCACGGAGCTTAGCCAAGGGAATAGAGGAACTTGTGGAAGTTTACCCCATAAGATCGTCTCGGACACCATCCAATCTTCAGCTACTCTCCATAGGGAGGAAACTCTGACACCACGACCAAAGAAAAGTATGCCCACGATTAATTTGACCACTGCCTTTAACAACCAGTGGGGTAGGGTATATGAGACCCTAAAAAAGAACTGGGGTATTCTCCTTAATGAGCCAAAGCTGGTACCACATATAGGTGAAGAACCTAAATTAATAGCAAGAAGAGCTAGAAACCTCAAGGACTCTTTATCCAGGAGTCATTACAAGACGCACGGTTCAGCAGAGGAACTAAATTAATTGGTACATACCCGTGTGGTGAATGTACGGTATGTCCGTTTGTGGTTCATCATTGTGATCTGAACATCTCTATCTCTCCAGGTGTGGTCCATACTCGGGTATATTCAAACTGCAAAACAAGGAATGTCATCTATGTCATCTGTTGTACATGCCCGAAGTTATATGTGGGAGAGATTACACAGGAATTGCGGAAGCAAATTCAGCACCATTTCTCAGACATTGTTCAAGCAGAATCTGACCTGGCAAAGGGTAAGAACATAACCTCTGTTGCTAGACATTTTTTGAGATCATAATAGCTCTCTGAGAGGAATTAGAATAATAGTGGTGGACAAATTGGAGCCAAGCAATAGAGGTGGTAACATAACGGACGTACTGCTTAGATTGGATGCCAAATGGATCTACAACTTAAAGAGTTTATCACCAAGAGGAATTGGGTTTCACTGTTTTTTATAAAAAATGATTACGTTGTTACAACTAAGTTGAATAACACAACCCTGCAAAATTGAGTTTTTTGAAAAATACAAGAGAAGTTTTCACTGATTTTTATGTAATTTGGTGTGCTGATTACGAAAATCACCTCCATTTTTTTCCATCACATAAGGATTTTTTGTAAAACCAAGATCGATATTTTTGCTAAAATCCTATTTAAAAAGGAATTCTGTCGAACAATTGTACATGTAATATCTCGCAACAGTGGTTTTTATCCATTTAAATTTATGTATAAATATACAGAGGCCCCCCCTGCTGGCACATGGCCCCCCCATCGGTATACAGAGCCCCTGCTGGCACACGGCCCCCTTCGGTATACAGAGGCCCCCTGCTGGCACACGGCCCCCCCATTGGTTACAGAGACCCCTGTGCCCAGCCCCTTTGTATACAGAGGCCTCCTGCCTCCGCATGATCTCACCTCCGTGTCGCAGGCACCTGGGTCCTCCTCAACTCTCCTCGCTGTATGCGGGGAGAGCCGCACCGCTGGCATACAGCCCTTGGTATCACGAGGCCCTGCCTCCGCATTGAACCCCCTGTCGCAGTGCATGGGGTGACCGTCACCTCCTCGCTGTAGCCGGTTTGCTGAAGGAGCAGCAGGATGACGTCACACTGTCGCCGGCAGGATGTGAACCCGCGCTCTGTAAGTGACGAGCCCGGCCTCGGACATCGGAGGGAGATCATGGCGGCAGGGGCTTGATACGAGGAGCGTGTGCCAGCAGGGGGGCCTCTGTATATTTACACACAAATTTAAATGGATAAAAACCACTGTTGCCAGATATTACATGTACAATTGTTCGACAGAATTCCTATTTAAATTGGATTTTAGCAAAAATATTGATCTTGGTTTTACAAAAAATCCTTAGGTTATGGAAAAAAATGGAGGTCATTTCCGTAATCAGCACACCAAATTACATAGAAATCAGTGAAAACTTCTCTTGTATTTTTTTCATTGCAGGCCTGTGAATTGGCTGCTTGGATACAAGGGGAGATCTAGTGAGGACTACCGACTGGGTTGGGTCTTAAACCAATCCGTTTGAGAGTTTAGCTCCTTGTCCCCCACTCACCTTGTAGATTGTGTATTTTAATTGTATTTATGCCCCTTTTCCTTCCTTTTTCTCCTCTCCCTCTCTTCAGGATATCCAGGATTCCAAGTGGTGAAGCGCATCTCTGCAAGACCTTTCGAGATTGGATTAAGGAGCTATGAATATGTAGGACTAGAGGTTGGAGAATAATAATAAGGCAGTGAAGAGGATTAAAGAAGATGAGAGGGAATGGACTGTCCCCTGACCCATATGAACATCAGCCTTGTCTATATTAAGTTGCACGCTATATAACTCTTAGTCGTTTTATATACTCTAGGATTTGTCATCGCTGTATATATTATATTTTGGATTTTGTATTCTGTAATCTTTGCAATGAAGATCTGTCATTTCTTAGGTATAGGACCCTTTGGGTTAATCCCCATTGTGATGAACCGGGAATTTAGTTCTAGCTCCATGTAGGCTATAACCGTCAATTCATCTTTGTATAGGACTCTAAACATAAATAGCAGTCCGAAGTACTGCCTCTTTGCTGTGCTCTTTCCGTATAAACTTTGTCATCTTGTCTTAATGGACCTGGCCAGGTTCTTATATAGACGTGTGTACCAAATGGAACACACTATCTGTTGTACATACTGTAAATATCTGGGCTCGCCGTTTACCCACATTAATCTGTAAAAATATGTGGGGCACTTTGTCTGGCTGGGGATACGCTAATGCCCTGTGTTCAGCACAACTTTGTCCCTCTGTAAAAATGTTTGTGTTTTCTAAATACCCCTCCTTGACTTTGTCTAAGGTAATATATAGAAGTGTAACTTGGCTTTTTCACACCATAATGATGTAATATTTAATTATTGTGCTTTCCTCCTTTTCCTCCTCCTATTTTGGGGGACTGTGCTTTTTCGCCAGTATTTTGACAATGTGTGTTTGCAGATAGTACTGTTCGTCCCTTTTTTGTGGCTCTCTGGTTATACATTAGGGGTTGGACGCTACTTATTGGATAACGACTCCGCTGTCCATATACAGAGAATTGCCTTTGTTGTACAGCAATGGTCCCTGCTCATCCGGAACTATTTGGACCGGGGAGTGGTTGTAATGGGTTATTTTTCGGGTGCACCGCTCCTCTGCTGACAACGTTGCTATAGTGACAGTTTACGTCACTTCCGCAGACCGCCACTCACCTGGAACACTGTAGACGTGTGAGCGGTTTGCGGGGAAAAATGTTTGGGAGGCACCCTCTGCACCGAGTAGGGCTTTTCTACATGGCTGCAACTTACATGGCGACGCACAAGAAATGTTTACACCTAAAGGAGGTCGGCATCCCGCACATGTGCCCACCCCGCCCTCTACCATACAGGTACTAATTATGATTGTTTATAATTAAATTACTGCCTCATGCTTTGACACTATATAAGAGGACACAAGCTTGTCCTCACTCACCCCTGACGAAGCCAGCGTTCTGGCGATACCCATGGGGCTTGCTTGGTCATCCTCATTTACTTGATCCCTGGGTCTTGGTGCTCATATTAGGCAGTTAACTATGTTTTGACTTTTCCTAACTTCAAGGTAAAGATTTGCACCGTTGTTATAGATCTCTTGTTCTATATTACCTTGCTACTGTGTTATTTGTGTGCACAATAGTGACTTTAACAACATCCTTATATGCTCATTTTTTGTTTGCAAATTCCCAGGGTCTATATGAGTTGTGGCCAAACTGGTGTTGGTACTAAACAAGCCAGTTGTGTTGTAAAAGCTGTGGCTTTTTTAATTGTTTTTAATCACAACTGCTTGTGTGTTTTTGTATAGTGTTGCTTTTGAATTGATTAATAAAACTTTGCATTATTGAACTGTGATCCCAGTGTGTTGTACATCCTTCTTTCTTGTTTATATATCATATGCTGCATGGATGTGTTTTACTGGTTGATCTGCTAATTTATATTGAGTAGTTATTAAAGTCTATGGTGCCCTCCCTATTGAGATATATATAAGGACCTCTCGTGATGTCACTGAGCAGGTCAAATGACGTGTCACCTGATCGGCTCTGTCACATCACGAGAAGTCCTTGCAGCCAGAATGAACACTGTCGCATCACCGGAACTGCCAGAAAGGCAAACTATTCTCTGGGAGGACTTTTATTATTTTTAACATACTGGAGGGGAGAGGACAGGGGACAAAATAGGGAATAGGATAGGGGACATGATAGGGAATAAGATAGGGGACAGGATAAATGAGCAGGGGGAGAGGAGATAGAGGAGAGAGAGACAGGGAGAACATAAAGATGCAGGGAGAGACAGGGACCACAGGATCCACACAGATCCTGCATAACACGGATGCAGATTGCTATTTGCCATCCAATTGCAGGGATCTGTGTGGATCCATGGCTGTCCAGGGGATCCGACCTAAACACGGATCCCCACGGACAGCCACAAACAGTGATGTGAAGGCAACCTTAGAAAACTTAGCAGTCCGATAAATGGACTAAGACTTCTAGGTTAGTGTAGCATTGCCATATTAGGCTGATTTCGCACTGCAGTTTTTTGCCCGATCAGGTTCCATCCGGTTTGTGTGCCAAAACCAGGAGAACTTGCAGAGAAAAACTATAATTGAAAGATTGACACCTGTTCTGAGTTTTGGGGACACTCCTGGTTTTGGCACCCAAACACTGATGGAACCTGATCAGAGAAAAAACTGCAGTGTGAAACCAGCCACATGAGGATTGCATCAAAATACCTGGAATGGACATCAGGTCTCTTGACCTGAGTGTGACAGCTGCATAGATATACATGAAGCTGTCATACTCAGGTCTGGAGAGCCACCGACCAGTCCGATCATTTTGATGCGATCCAGTCATCTGGAAGTGACTCCAGCATTACTGAACTTTTAAGCTGTATTAAAAGAATTTTTTTTTAATTGAAGTATTAAAATCAGGATGAAAGGTTAGAAGCTTTTAATTTATTATATACTTAACAATTCCAGTTAACGCATTAAACAGTACAACGATCCAAACCTTGTAGTATTTGAAGGCTTGCTAAAAGCAAATCAATTAGTTTCTTGGCCTGTTTGCTTCAGAAGGATATTGATAAGTGTTTAGGAATGAAGACAATCTTAAATCCATTAGTGGTTATTTTCAAAGTAACAGAAGCATGCAGTTATAATTATAACAGATCTGTAGGACATAAGTATTTCATTATCAACTACAAGTCATGTTTTGACTGAAAGGTTAAAGCTGATGTTGATACATTTTTAGAGGCTTATGTTTTTATTCCTTGTTGATATTATTGTGTCAGTAACATTTATATGTGTCCCCACCTCCATAACGAGATATTAATGTGGCTCAATCAGCTACTTAAATGCTTCCCACAGAGTGAGTCACACATTGATTGACAGCTCCTGTATACAACAAAACTTAGCAAAGGTAGTCAGTAACTTTGTGGTGGTGCGGCAGAACTCGGTGGCTTTCAAAGTCACCTGAATGCATCAAAATATTATTTTACATTTTAAAAAGAAAAACAAATTTAAAATAAGGCATTAAGGAAGTTTTGCAAATAGTCTTGAATATACAATAGAAGTATACTAATTAGCCATAACATTAAAACGAATGTTAATGGATGGATTGGAAAGCCTTAATTCTCTTGTCACAAGGTCATCTGTGATGATATCAAATATTATCCAACATAGGATATATACAGAAATACTTCAATAAAAATAAGGCTAAAACTCAAGTTTCAAACATTAACCCAAAAGTGATAACAACATCACACAGACAAGTAACTAAAGCCAAATATGTTATTGAAGATAATTCAAAAATATACATGATATAATAATGATAAATAAATAAATAAGACTAATAAATATAATACGGTTCTGCAAAAAGGTGGACATATCCACATAGAATATATACCAGACCAGTCCCCTCCTCCAGTAACCCTCTTCCCCTCCATTACTGAAGGAGAACTTGCACACCTCCTCTCCAAATCACACCTCACCACTTGTGCATAGGACCCCATCCTTTCCCACTTCCTCTCCAACCTCACCACCATGCTTATCCCAGCCCTAATCCCCCTCTTCAATCTATCACTAACCTCTGGTACCTTTCCTTCCACTTTCAAACATGCAACAATTACACCTGTCTTGAAGAAGCCATCCCTCGACCCGACCTCCACATCCAGCTACCGCCCCATATCGCTGCTCCTGTTTACCTCCAAACGTCTTGTAAAGCATGTACACATTGTGCTTTCCTCCCACCTCTCATCCAACTCTATCTTTCACAACCTTCAATCTGGCTTCCACTCCCACCACTCCACCAAAACCGTCTTAACCAACATTACTAACGACCTAATTACTGCCAAAGATAACGGACACATCTCCAGCCTCCTCCTTCTTGACTTGTCCTCTGCTTTCGACACAGTCGAGCACTGCCTCCTATTACAGATCCTCTCTTCCAATGGTATCACCGACCTTGCCCTCTCCTGGATCTCCTCCTACCTTTCCAATTGCACATTTAGTGTCTCCCACTACAACACAACCTCCTCACCCCATCACCTCTCTGTTGGGGTCCATCAAGACTCTGTCCTGGGGCCTCTTCTTTTTTCCATTTATACTCTTGGCCTTGGACAACTAATAAAGTCCCATGGATTCCAGTACCACCTGCACGCTGACAACACTCAGATCTACCTCTCTGGCCCAGATGCCACCTCTCTGCTGTCCAGAATCCCAGAGTGTCTATCAGCCATATCCTCCTTCTTCTCCTCTTGCTTCCTTAAACTAAATGTAGACAAAACTGAACTCATGATCTTTTCCCCATCTCACGCACCTCCCTTACCTGATCTATCTATCACAATAAATGATATCACACTTTGCCCTGTACCTGAAGTCCACTGTCTGAAGTCGGAGTAATCCTTAACTCTGCCTTATCCTTCAAACCACACATTCAACCCCTTGCCATCTCCTGCCGCCTCCAACTCAAAAATATTTCCAGAATCTGTCCCTTCCTCAACCCTCAATCTACTAAACTACTAGTACACGCCTTCATCTCCCATCATGACTACTGCAACTTCCTCCTCTGTGACCTCCCTGCTAACACTCTTGCACCTCTCTAATCTGTCCTTAACTCTGCTGCCCGAATAATTCACATCTCTACTCACTGTTCATTCACTTCTCCCCTCTGCAAATCCCTCCACTGGCTCCCAATTCCCCAGTGTACCCAATTCAAACTACTAACATTGACTTTCAAAGCCATCCACAATCTGTCCCCCCCATATATCTCTGAACTAATCTCCCGATATCACCCAACTCGTAATCTTCGATCCTCCCAAGACCTCCTTCTTTCCGCCACACTTGTATGTTCCTCATCTAACCGCCTGCAAGACTTTGCCCGAGTATCCACCATCCTCTGGAATTCTGCACCTCAAAACATCAGACTATCCCCTACACTTGGAACCTTCAAGCGGTACCTGAAAACTCATCTCTTCAGAACAGCCTACAGCCTACAATGACCACGGTGTCACCTCACCACCACTGGACCCGATGCTCCACCACCACTGGACCTGGCGCTCCACCACCACTTGACCTTGTACTCCACCAGTGGACCCAGCATTCTACCACCACCCAAGCGGACCCAACCTACTGTTTCTCTTCCCACCGCCCTGTAGAATGAAAGCCCACAAGACCAGGGTCCTCTCTCTCCCCTCTGTACCAGTCTGTCACTGTTAGTTTGTACATAGTATTTTTAACTTGTTCATATGCAACCCTTTCTCATGTACACCACCATGGAATCAATTGTGCTCTATAAATAATAATAATAATAATAGAATAAAAATAATATAACAATTACATTAAAATATGTAATTTTAACTGTACAGTATGTTTCCTCAAGTATAAAATTAGTAAATATCAGGTGCCATAATTAGAAGAAAGAAGAGACTTCTCAGTATGAAGTCCGCTTAATCACATGGAGTAAGTAGTAGACCTTGTGTGACATAAGCTGGGAAGATCTGAGGTTGTGGTTGTATTAATTACCTAGGCGGGTTAGCGATGCAACACGTTTTATTCTTTTATCCACAGTCTTACAGCAACTCCGGATTGATGGCCACAATGCAATGCACCCCTACCAGGCGATATCCTTTGTCTCCTAACTTTACGATGGCCTACAGCTTTTGTATCTTTTGTCAATATAGCCTGCAGTAACACCCTATGCTCCTCCAAATGACAGATGTCAGTACCGTAGCGCGTGTATCCAGCACCAGCTGGCAACAATAATACTTATGTTCCTCCAGAGGATGGATATGATAAACACAACATGTGTATCCATATCCAAACTCTATAGTCATCTATAAGCTTCAGGACCTGGCCTCAGCATCGTTTTCTCCCTCCTCCCAATTCACAGCGTCAACTAACTATCCCAAAACACGTGTCTTCTTCCTTTCTGGCCTTTTTTTGGAATTAGACCCTTAGTTGGGCAAAGAAAAACACACCCATTCACCTTAACCATCAGGTACATTCAATTCAAGGAGTAAAAGAAGTTCAATGAACTTTCCACCTACTGCATCAAAGCAGACTTGCAACATGTGTCTGTATATTTACAAACCACTACTAAGCCCCAGTTTTAATACTGTAGTAAACTGCTCAGATAAGGCTACTTTCACACTACAATTTTGCTAAATCCGATGCTGTCCGATGTAAATCGGACAGCATCGGATCCAAACTGATCCCTGCAATCGGATTCCAAATAGGCATCCGATTCTGACATTTTGCAGGATCAGTTTGAGCTGTCACCTAGCTCCCCCTCCTCTTTGCCTCCTGACATCTTGCTGTCTCCGTTGTCCCCTGCTGTCCCCCTGTTTTCCCTGGTGTCCCCCTGCTGTCTCCCTGCTGTCCCCTGCTGTCCCCCTACTCTCCCCCTACTGTCCCCCTGCTGTCACCCTGTTTTACCCTTGTGTCCCCCTACTGTCCCCCTGCTGTCCCCTGCTGTCCCCCTACTCTCCCCCTACTGTCCCCCTGCTGTCCCACTGATTTGCCCTGGTGTCCCCCTACTGTCCCCCTGCTGTCCACTGCTGTCTCCCTACTCTCCCCCTACTTTTAGCATTATGAGTGTCAGAAAAGTTCACGTAGCAGTATAATAAATGATAATGTGTGTGCAGCAAAACCAGTACGCGTGGGAGCCTTAGGATTCTTTGCCAATGATAACTCTCTTAGTGATGTAAAGAGTGATATTACTGATCTTTTAGATCTTGATCCAGCTTGGTTTGACGACCCTTTGGAAGAGAGTGAAATCGACTATGGGAGGGGTTAGGTCCACCTTCTGCCCACCTGTCCCCCCGGGTAATAACATTGATTTATTCGGGGAGATGGTTTGCAGGGAGGTTAATGCTTTAATCTACCCTGAACCAAGAAAGAATTTATCAGTAGGAGAGAGGTTAGCTTTGGCTGAGATAAAAAGCTGGGAGGATGTATTGGTCAAAAGAGCAGATAAAAGGGGGTGGAGTAGTACTGTGGAATAAAATAGACTATAAGATTGAGTTAGAAAGACAGTTGAGTGTTAAAACAACATATGAAGAACTAAGCTCCGATCCTACCTTTAAGTACAACTCTGAGCTCAGAAATCATCTACGGAATCATGTAGATAAAGGTAATGTTACAAAAAAGCAGGCAGAGAAACTGTACATTGAATATCCCAGAAAACCTTATATTTACGCTTTACCTAAGGTACACAAACGGTTGGTGAGCCCACCCGGGAGACCTATTGTGTCCGGGGTGGGTTCACTAACCGAGCCCCTATCTAAATACTGTGACTGGCTTTTAAGACCACTGCTGAAAAAGGTCCCTTCCTACATAAGGGATTCGACAGAGTTCGTAACCATTCTTGACCAAATAGAATGGCAAGAGAACTACAGGCTGGCCTCCATAGATGTGGAGAGCCTGTATACCAGAATACCCCAAAGATTGGCAGTCTCCACAATCGAGAGTATACTAAGAGTCAATGGGCAGTGTGAAGGTATAATTTCCTTCATTACTGAGTCTTTGACCTTTATATTAACCCACAATGCCTTCTCCTTTGATAGTACGTGGTACAAACAAATAGAAGGTACTGCTATGGGTACATCAGTCTCGTGTACGTTAGCAAATTTGCAAAGTGCTCAGTACACTAAAATCGGGTCCGAGGAGACATCAGACGTTTCCTCAGACCCTGCTCCATAGGGCCCCGTGTTACTTGAATCGGATTGGATAGGATTTGGCATTATTGCCATCCAATCAGTCAGATCCGATTCTATCCGGTTTTTGATTCGGATGCAAAAATCGGAGCAGTCTCTAATTTTTGCACCGGAATAAAATCGGACAAAATCGGATCGGACGCGATTCGGATGGCAATTAATGCACATCCGAATCAGTACGATCCCCATAGGGTTTACATGGGGGCAAATTTGGATCTGATGCTGTCCGATTTCTATCAGACAGCGTCGGATTTGCAAAAATCGTAGTGTGAAACCAGCCTAAGTTTACATTATACCATTTTACAGTGGTAAATGACCACAGAACAATACATATTTATCGATTGCATGTCATTAAATAGCCTGTTTACACAGGCATTATGCTCAAGGATGTGTCTCTAGTATATTGTTCTGTGCTAAACTTGGAAAAAAACTTTGAGTGGAAATGAATTCTACTTGAGAATTACAAATATTTGACAGATTTGTCAAATTTGAATCTTGTCAGATGTGCTTTGTTATTGACAGTGCAAGTCCTTTTAACGAAAGAAAATGTGCTGCCAAGACTGATGATCTTTTGTGGAAACCATTTCATCTGATTATCGTTATTTTGGCTCATTTATTGAGTGATTGGCAGCATGTTTAGTCTGCAGGAATATCATAGACACTCCTACCAATGCTCTTGCAAGATAATTTTGCATTTTAAATTGACCTTTAGGTTCCATTTGCAATTGAAGATAATCTTAAATGAGCATATGAAACACTTGTTTTACATTATTCTCTCAGTGTAAACAGGTAAACAGGATGTCGATCAAACAAACAAGCAAAATGCTAGTTCATTCAGTGAAATTATCTTTTGTGCATAGCAAAAGTTCATCATTTTCAGCAATGTATTGGTTTTACAATGCAGACAAAAATGTCAGCCAATCTGCTTTAAGTGATCTATTACAGATTGCAAAAACACTGCAAAAACATTTGTGCACGCCTTAACCATCTTCCACCTCGACTATTGCAACCTCCTACTCTCTGGCCTCCCCTCTAGCACTCTTGCAATACTCTAATCTGTCCTAAACTATGCTGCCCAGATAATCCACCTGTCTCCCCGGTATTCTCTGGCCTCCCCTCTAGCATTCTTGCAATACTCCAATCTATCCTAAACTCTGCTGCCCGAATAATCCACCTGTCTCCCCGGTATTCTCCAGGCTCTCCTCTGCTAATCCCTTCACTAGCTTCCTATTGTCCAGAGGTTCCAGTTCAAAACCCTAATTATGACATACAAAGCCATTCACAACCTGTCCATACATCTGTGACATGATCTCCTGGTATTTACCTACATGCAACCTTCAATCCTCTCAAGACCTTCTTCTCTACTCCCCTCATCTCTTCTTCCCACAGCAACATACAAGATTTCTCCCGTGCTTCCCCCATACTCTGGAACTCTCTGCCCAAACACATCAGACTCTCGCCCACTGAGGAAACTTTCAAAAGGAACCTGAAGACCCACCTCTTCCAACAAGCCTACAACCTGCAATGATCCTCAGACTATTGAACTACCACATGACCAGCTTCTACCCTCTCCTAGTGTATCCTCACCCATCCCTTGTAGACTGTGAGCCCTCAGGGTCAGGGTCCTCTCTCCTTCTGTACTTGTGTGCGCCTTGTATTGTTCATGTTTATTGTACTTGTCTATGTATGCCCTTTTCACATGTAAAGTGCCATGGGATAAATGGTGCTATAAAAATGGATAAAAATAATAATTTATGCTCAATGTTCATCATTTACTGTGATCTGCTTGTGTAACCAGGCTATTAAACAAGCAGCAATCAGTGAAGGTTTATAGATCGCTGATCTTTTAGTGCCACTGGTCAGTCAAATGTAAAATGTAAATGACCCCTTACTCCCTTCATATGACCTATTTATAATAAGGTCAGTAATATAAGGAAGGAGGAAGTTAAGTACAATATGATGTGAAGATATGACTACACACAACAGTTGTTTGTCATCTGACACCTAGTGTAAACTGCACTAATAGAAAAAAATGTGAAATTGTGAGCATTCAGCTTCACTTAAAGCCCTGTCACACATAACGAGATCACTAACGAGATTCCTGTAACGTCACAGATTTTGTGACGCAACAGCGATCCCGTTAGCGATGTCGTTCTGTGTGACACGCACCAACGATCTGGCCCCTGCTGTGAGATCGTTGATCATTACATACTGCTCTGGGTCATTTCTACGTCGTTGTGCTCCCACTGGGAGTGCCACATCATTGTGTTTCACAAGGTTATTCGGACGAAGTACCTTTATGTCCGCGCTGCTGTCAGACCGGTATACCAATGACACTGGACGTCTAGGTATTGGAGATATAGATTTATTTCCTTATTTCCAACGCGTTTCGGAGCCACGTGCCGAGCTCCTTCCTCAGGAAAAAAATCTATATCTCCAATACCTAGACGTCCAGTGTCATTGGTATACCGGTCTGACAGCAGCGCGGACATAAAGGTACTTCGTCCGAATAACCTTGTGATTTGAGCACCGCATCCTGTGGAAGTACGCAGCTGTTTTTTCTGAGCGATTACGCTGGTTGTGTGCTACACAACCACATCAGGTGAGCAATACCAATATTCACATCATACATCTGTCTAAAAAAGATAAGACCCTATTTGCGCATTCTCAACCCTTTAGATACATCATTGTGTTTGACATGGACAATGACCAACTATCTCAATGCTACGCTATGGAGTGACAAATCCCAACGACCTCGGTATAATTCTGGATCGATTTTGCGTTGTTTTTCACATCGCTGGTGAGATACCTGTTTGACATCTTACCAGCGATGTGAAAAATGACGCACCAGTGATCTCTGCACATCGTTATCATAATTGGGATCACTGGTGCATCATTATGTGTGACTGGGCCTTAAGTCAACTACAGGGGTACCTTGGGTTTCAAGTATCTTTATTTGTGAGCATTTTGAAAGATGGGCTGCCATTTCTGAAAAATTGTAACTTGCTTAACGAGCAATGATTTGGAGTGTGAGCTCTGGGGGCTTGCATTGCACATCCTGTACATGTGTGATGCTGCTGATTCTAGGTACTGTATTTAATTTATTATACACTTTACTGTGTATACATTTACTGACTGCCTGCCTGTATGCCAATGGCCACTCTGAGCTCTCTCAGCTGCAGTACATGTACGGGAACCCCCTGGCAGCAGAAAGAGCTCAAATCGCCGCTGTCCACCTGCCATTGCCTGTCCATCACTGTCCACCTGCTATCACCCCTGTCCGCTCCATCTGCCTTCTATCACTGCTATCACAGCTGTCTGCCACCCCAGTCTGCATGCTGTCTCTGATGCTTGCCATTCCTGTCTGCCCCCTGTCACCGCTGTTTGTTCCTCGGTCTGCATGCGGTCACTGCTATCACTGATGTTTGCCATCAGTCTGCCTGCTGTCATCACTGTCCGCCCCCGCATCTGCCTGCTGTCTCAGCTGCTTGCCACCCCTGTCTGCTCACTGTAACTGCTGTCTGCCCCCTCTGTCTGCATGCTATCACTGCTGTCACTGATGTTTGCCATCCCTGTCTGCCTGTTGTCACTGTTGTCTGCACGCTGCCACAGCTGTCTGCCCCCTGTCTGCCCCCCTGTCTGACGGCTGTCCTCCCCATGTCTGCCTGCCTGATGCCGCTCTAAGCTCACACTCACTCTCACTCACACACACTCACACACTCTCACTGATCCACTGATCCACCGATCTGACACTCTACCGCTGTATGCCGGGCCACCAGTCGCCACACTGAGCTCGCTCAGCACCCATACATGTAAGGTGAAGTCAGCGACTAATCATATGCCAGCAGCCGCTGGCTAATCATACCCCAACAGCTAAAGACATCTAATTGGCCACCGGCTTCCCCATTCATGTACAGGACCAGAGAGAGCTCAATGCAGCGTCCAGCAGCCCGGCATACAGTGGCGGAGTGGCACAGTGGTGGAGCAGCAGATTAGTGAGAGTGTGAGAGTGAGTGAGAGTTTTGTGTGTGTGTGAGAGTGTGTGTGTATTGTGGGATGATGGGGCTGCAAGAGGATGATGGGGGCTGCAGGGGGATGGTGGGGACAGCAAGGGGATGATGGAGGCTGCAGGTGAATGATGTGGCAGCAAAGAGATGATAGCAATATTGAGGCTGCAGGGGGATGATGGGTGCTTCAGGGGGATGATGGGGATTGTGGGGTCTGCAGGGGATGATGGGGACTGCAAGGGGATGTTGGGGATGAAGGGGCATCAGGGGGATGATGGGGGCTGCAAGAGGATGATGGGGTGGCAGGATGATGATGGGAGCTGCAGGGAGATGATTGAGGCTACAGGGAGATGATTGGGTTATTGGGGGCTGCAGGGGATGATGGGGGCTGCAAGGGGATGCTGGGGATATTGGGGGTTGCAGGGGATAATGGGGGCTGCTGCATTGGGATGATAGAGGCTGCAAGGTGATGTAATCATTTTACAGTACTGTATGTGCATGTATGCAGTAGAGGTCTGGGGAACTAGCTATTTTCCTCATGAAGAGAAATCTGCCTGCCAAGATAAGGAGACTTATAGCCGCAATGCTCCTGTGGGAAATGAGCAAATTGTCACTTCAGTGAGGTAATGGATGAACTCTAGCGCCACCTTTAGGTAGCAACCCTCAAAGTTATTGTCGACTGTTTAACAAGCCTTTTAATATGACCAAGGATATGTGCCACATCAGAACCCCAAACTGCAGACGCAGAGTTTTGGTGTGACTGCCCCTCATCAGTGCAGTGTGAGGGAGTTCTGATCTGGCTGTGTGAGAGGCTAAGATGAGGTCTGGGGAACAAGCTATTTTCCTCATGGAGAGGAATCTGCCTGCCAGCATAAGGAGACAGATAAGCTGATAAGGGGACTTATAGCCGCAATGCTCCTCTGGGAAATATGCAAATTGTCACTTCAGTGAGGAAGTGGACGAGCTCTAGCGCCACCTTTAGGCAGCAATCCTCAAAGTCATAGTCGACTCTTTAACAAGCTTTTTAATATGACCAAGGATTTTTGCCAGATCAGGATCCCAAACTGCAGACGCTACGTTTCTGGGTGACTGCCCCCTCATCAGTGCAGTGTGTGGGAATTCTGATCTGAGCTAATTCACACACACACTGCACTGATGAGGAGCAGTCACCCCAAAACACAGCGTCTGCAGTCTGGGGTTCTGATCTGGCATAAATCCATGGTCATATTAAAAGGCTTGTTAAAGAGTTGACTATGACTTTGAGGATTGCTACCTAAAGGTGGCGCAAGAGTTCATCCACTTCCTCACTGAAGTGACAATTTGCACGGATACAGTAGATATTTTTGGGTTGTGGAACTAATCACCTCTGTTTCAATTATTTCTTATAGGGAAAATTTGCTTTGAAATACAAGCGATTTGATTTGCAAGCACACTCCTGGAATGGATTGTGCTCTTAAATCAAGGTTCCGCTGTATTTTTTTTGTTGTTTTTTTACTTCTTTATAATACTTTCCCTGCCAAGAAGAATGTGGGATTTGGCCATGTTCACTCAGCACATATTAGTAGCAGAATTGTCACTGAAATTCTGTGACAATATACAGTAAAATATAAGGAAGTGTAACATACAGTCATGGCCAAAAGTTTTGAGAATGACACCAAAATTATATTTTTACATGATCTGCTGCCCTCTGGTTTTTATTTGTGTTTGTCTGATGTTTATAACACATACAGAAATATAATTGCAATCATATTACGAGTACCAAAAGGTTATATTGACAGTTAGAATGAGTTAATGCAGCAAGTCAATATTTCAGGACCTCTGCAATTCTCCCTGGCATGCTCTCAATCAACTTCTGGACCAAATCCTGACTGATAGCAGTGCATTCTTGCATAATCAATGCTTGCATTTTGGCAGAATTTGTTTTTTGTTTGTCCCCCCGTCTCTTGATGATTGACCACAAGTTCTCAATGGGATTAAGATCTGGGGAGTTTCCTGGCCATGGACCCAAAATCTCTATGTTTTGTTCCCTGAGCCATTTAGTTATCACCTTTGCTTTATGGCAAGGTGCTCCATCATGCTGGAAAAGGCATTGTTGGGCGCCAAACTGCTCTTAGACGGTTGGGAGAAGTTGCTCTTGGAGGACATTCTGGTACCATTCTTTATTCATGGCTGTGTTTTTAGGCAAGACAGTGAGTGAGCCGACTCCCTTGGCTGAGAAGCAACCCCACACATGAATGGTTTCAGGATGCTTTACAGTTGGCATGAGACAAGACTGGTGATAGCACTCACCTGTTCTTCTCCGAATAAGCTGTTTTCCAGATGTCCCAAACAATCGAAAAGGGGATTCATCAGAGAAAATGACTTCACCCCAGTCCTCAGCAGTCCACTCCCTGTACCTTTTGCAGAATATCAGTCGGTCCCTGATGTTTTTTCTGGAGAGAAGTGGCTGCTTTGCTGCCCTCCTTGAAACCAGGCCTTGCTCAAAGAGTCTCCGCCTCACAGTGCGTGCAGAAGCACTCACACCAGCCTGCTGCCATTCCTGAGCAAGCTCGGCGCTGCTGGTAGTCCAATCCCGCAGCTGAAACAGTTTTAAGATACGGTCCTGGCGCTTGCTGGTCTTTCTTGGGCATCCTGGAGCCTTTTTGACAACAATGGAAGCTCTCTCCTTGAAGTTCTTGATGATGTGATAGATTGTTGACTGAGGTGCAATGTTTGTAGCTGTGATACTCTTCCCTGTTAGGCCATTTTTGTGCAGTGCAATGATGGCTGCACATGTTTCTTTAGAGATAACCATGGTTAACTGAAGAGAAACAATGATACCAAGCACCAGCCTCCTCTTATAGTGTCAAGTGGTGTCATTCTTACTTAATCATGACTGATTGATCGCCAGCCCTGTCCTCATCAACACCCACACCTGTGTTAATGGAACAATCACTAAAACGATGTTAGCTGCTCCTTTTAAGGCAGGACTGCAATGATGTTGAAATGTGTTATGGGGGTTAAAGTTCATTTTCTAGGCAAATATTGACTTTGCAAGTAATTGCTGTTAAGCTGATCACTCTTTATGACATTCTGGAGTATATGCAAATTGCCATTAGAAAAACTGAACCAGTAAACTTTGTAAAAATTAATATTTGTATCATTCACAAAACTTTTGGCCATGACTGTACTCCATTCACATATAGTGTAAAAAGTCTGCATTGGATTTTTGGCTTGTATATTTGTACACTTGCAGTATGCCCTATTCATTGTTAAAGTGCCCTACAGTCCCAGACAAAACTTAAGTCGCTTATCCATGTTATGTAAATAAAAGCTTATAACCTGACGTTAAATTCATCCATTGGTTTTATAAATTACCCTTCTGAGAGCTGAAACCCTCCCAAATGTGGTTTAGGTTAAGAAAATAAATTGGCTTCAATGCTGAAATATTGATCATTTAATGAACACAGAATGGTCAGATTTTGGCCAGACAAAAGTTTTGTCGCCCACAGAAAGTAATGTGATATTCAAACAAATAATTAACTTAAAATATAACTATATGTTGCATAACATTGGTGAATGAAGTTGTGGTGCTATTAGAGTCATATTTAATATTTTGTGTGACTTCCATGAGCTTGAAGGACTGCATTCCATGAGCTTGAAGGACTGCATTCATGCAATTTATTAATGAAGTCATCAGGAATAGCAAAGAATGCACACTTATGGACACTTGACACGAGGCTACATTTCTAGCTTATCCACAGGTAACTTACTGGCTGCAGTGAAATCATGGAGACATTATTCAATTTGTACACAGCAACAAGATAGAACCTTGTCTCCATGATTTCACTGCAGCCAGTAATTTACCTGTGGATAAGCTAGAAATGTAGCCGCGTGTAAAGTGGCCATTACTCACACAAGAAAGGACAGAGCCACAGATACGGATGGTGCAGATAAACTTCTGGTCTTTATCCCAGGGTCATAACGTTTCGATCACAGCATGATCTTTATCAAGCTTATTAAGAGCTTGATAAAGATCACGCTGCGGTCGAAACGTCGCCTGTTATGACCCTGGAATAAAGACCAGAAATTTATCTGCATCATCCGTGTCTGTGGCGCTGTCCTTTCTTGTGTGAGTAAGTGTGCATTACCCGGATTGGACTCTCTGGGTTGGACTTGCGTCCAGGTGGCTGACTAGAGAAATAGTCAGTTCAGCTTTTACCCACAGGGTGCTGTGACCATTTGACTTATATGTAGCAAAGAATACAGTCTTACATGCCTCCCAGAGTTCATCTAAAATCTTTGGTTTTGTCTTCCAAGATTCCTATTTCATCCTACCCCAAATATGTTCAATGATGTTCATGTCTGGTGCCTGGGCTGGCCAGTCCTTGAGCACCTTGATCTTTTTTGCCTGGAACAACTTTGTTGTAGAGATAGATGTATGAGATGGAGCACCATCCTGCTGCAGAATTTGATCCTTTTTATGATTTGGAATGTAAGAGGTAGCTATTACTTTTTGATATTTTAGGCTATTGATATTGCCTTCCACCTTACAAATGTTTCGCACACCCCCATAGTGAATGTAACCCCAGACCATGATCTTTCCACCGCCAAATGTAACTGTTTTCTGGGTGTATTTTGGATCCATACGGGCTCCAGTAGGTCTCCTGTAGTATTTGTGGCAGCTGTGGTGTAATTCTATTGAAGATTTATCAGAGAGATCCACCTTCTGCCACTTTTCCAGCATCCATCTGTTTAACAGGCTGTGGGACTTTCCAAATATCACACATGCCTTTTGTTTAGTGCTGGCTTCTGGCCACTGATTCGACCATGGAGGCCATTTCAAGACAGAATCCTACTGTTCTAGTTGGCACAGGGACTTGAGGTGAGCAGGCCTGTTGGAGCTCTACTGCAGTGGAAGAGGGGCTTGCTTTGGATTTTCTAACCAACAAACGTTCCTACTGAGCAGTGCTCTTTGGGGGGTCTGCTGGACCTGGGCTAGTCAAACACATCCCCAGTCTCTTCAAATCTTTTTTTAATTCTTTGTACTTGATGCCGAGACACATTTAAGGTGCCAGCCACCTCTGCAGTGGATCTGGTCTTCAGGCTCTTAATAATCAAGGCTTTGGTCTCAGGGTCGATTTTTGGCATCTTGTCAGAGCTCAAGTTGTAGTTCAAGTGAAGCTCTGGGGTGCTGGGTTTATTTTTAGACACACTCACTAGTTAACCGGTCATTTATGGAGCACAGGTGAGGATGTAAACTAGGATTGGGTGCATTATATGACCAGGCGACAAAACTTTTGTCTTACCAAAATCTGACCATCCAGTGTTCATTAAATGATCAATATTTCAGCATTGATGCCAATTTATTTTCTTAACCTAAACCACATTTGGGAGGATTTCAGCTTTCAAAAGAGTAATTTATAAAACCAATGGATGAATTTAACGTCAGGTTATAAGCTTTTATTTACATAACATGGATAAGCGACATAACTTTTGTCAGGGACCGTAGTTATTGGATTTTACTAATTTCATTCAATGCAATGAGTGAGATCTTCACCAAATATCCCTCAAAATGGAGTTTGTAAACCCCACCGTACAGGTCAGGTTTCTAAAAGTCAGTGAAGAGCTAAAAGTAAAAGCAAAGTTGGAGATTGGATCACATGTTGATTTTTAAACTTTAATAATAAGGACATTATCATATTTTAGTTTCTTGATAAATGCAATAATCAATATTTTTAATCTAATTTGATTAACATTCTAACATAAGATTTCTGTTCTAACTTCACTTTTAATTTGGTTCTTGAAACTTACAGAACATAAGCCTTTTTCTGCTGACCAACATTTATTCTAAATAATTTGTCTACCTTTGACTTCTTGTCCAAGGAAGGCTTAACATTTAATCACAGAATGAATACTTGAGCTTAAGTAATGTAACATGTTGAGTTAATGGAGATGAAAACTCTGCAATTAGCTGATATGATAGTTACACATACACCAGTAGATAATTAAGTTCTTTGTCATACCGTGCAAAGAAATTGGAATCCAAATAAGATGAAATAATCATATTATGCTTGGAAGTTGCTGTTTAAGTCAAACATAAATTACTAAGATATTCAACAACACCCTACAATGAATAGGATTAGAGAACAGATTGCTTTTGAATATAACTTAATCCTAAATAATCATAATTCACATAATTTTTGCAGTTAATACAAGTTTAAAAAGTTTTTATAACTTATTTATAAAACTATCACAGCCTTTTTGAAACAGTGATCAATGTTATGCATTCCTCATCATGGAAAAAGAATAAAAACATAATATGGTGATAGTTATAAATTTGAATGTCCATGTTATATAATCCCATCTCAGATCATCTCTTCCCCCAACGTTTAAAACAGCTAATTCTTCTATATAATTCAGATGAAAGATGGCAACCAGTATCGTTAAGGGGGCAGCCACTGTATCTTACATTTACATATACAACATTAGTTAACTGGCCAAGCGCTTCTCTGTTGTCTACAAGAACTGATTCCAAACATTACTAATAGAGGCTTAGTCTTAGATAAAAATGTGAAAAGCAGTCTGAAATCAGTTATGGTGAATACTTCTGTCACATGACAGTTGGGTTGACCCAATACACATTAGACCATTGTCTAAACCTACAGATATTGATGGTTTGAGTTGACATTAGACCACGTTCACATGTTCAGTTTTTGGTCAGTTTTTCACATTAATTTTTGTAAGCCAAAACCAGGAGTGAATGAAAAATACAGTAGTGGTAACGTCTTTCTATCATACTGTTCCTCTGATTGTTCCACTTCTGCTTTTGATTTACAAATAAAAGGAAAATACTGACCAAATACTCAACGTGTAAATGTGACCTAATAGAAAGATGTCACTGCATCTGTATTTTTCATCCACTCCTGGTTTTGGCTACAAAAACTGATGTGAAAATTGACCAAAAACTGAATAACAACCCAGGAGTCAGGACAATTGCAAAACACCAATCATGAACTTTATTGAAACATCACAAAGGTTAAAAAATGGGAACCATTAAAACAGACCCAGTTAACAACAGAGGTAACCCCATTTAGGCAAAACGTCAGGCTCACAATTCAACACCATAGTGAAAGACCATCCATGTACAACAATCACAGTATTAGCAGTATATATATGTACACATTGCAAATGAAAATATCAACATGTACATGAAACAAGTGCCAATGCACCATAAAGCTCAAGCAAGTGCCATAAATGGTTCTTACCTGTGTGTGACCTCACCCCTAAAGCACGTTTGACGTTCGCTTCATCTAGAGGGGGTGTTTATAAACATAAAAAGGGCCTTTTCATACCTAACCAGCGATCTAACGGCGTATGACATCACATCCGGTCATATGACCGGAAGTGACATCTCCACTGCCATACCAGGATCCCAGAAGTAGATCCTGATGATGCCGCCGCCACCATGGAGACAAAAGCAACATCCACA
This sequence comes from Allobates femoralis, assembly GCA_033576535.1. NCBI lineage: Eukaryota > Metazoa > Chordata > Amphibia > Anura > Aromobatidae > Allobates > Allobates femoralis. The sequence continues at coordinate 513,468,902 of JARQOC010000004.1, forward strand.
CCCCCCAGTGTAGCGGACGAATCCGCATACATCACAGGATGGGAGATCACTCCGGCCCTCCAAAACAGACCTGGTGAGATCACCATAGAAACTGGTCTGACAGTAAGGTGCACCTTACTGTATTATGTGTACTCTCTTATATTTGCCCTTATATGTCGAATTTCTTTATGACTTCACAGCTTCATCCAGTGTCTGAAAGGTTAAACCTCCCTCAGCAGGGTTCTATGGTATGTGGGACACCTCTTTGAGATGGTTCTGTCCGCTTGTCATTGAGGAATCTCTCTGTGGGTACCTCCCCTAGAGTAGCCAATTGGCTTCAGGATTTTGGTGGGGGAGTGTCCATCAGACCGGTTTCTATGGTGACCTCACCGGGTCTATTTTGGAGGGCCGGAGTGATGTCCCGCCCTGTGATGTGTGCAAATTAGTCCGCTACACTAGGGGGGTGTGGATGTTGTTTTGGTCTCCATGGATGCTTCGGTAGCGTCATCAGGATCTGCTTCTGGAGTCCTGGTATGATGGGTGGCAACGTCACTTCTGGTCATATGATCGGATGTAATATTAAACACCATTCGATCGCTAGTTAGGTATAAAAAGGCCCTTTTTCTGTCTATAAACACCCCCATTAAATGAAACTAACGCAAAACGTGCATTAGGGGTGAGGTCACACACAGGTAAACAACCCTTTAAGGCACTTGCTTGAGGCTTTTTGGTGCATTGCATTGTTTCATGTACAGTACATGTTGATATTTTCATCTGCAGTGTGTACATACAGTATATATACTGCTAATAATGTGATTGTTGTACATGAAAAGTCTTTCACTATGGCGTTGAATTGCTGGCCTGACACTTTGTCTAAATGAGGTTACCTGTGTTGTGAACTGGATCTGTTTAAATGTTTTCCGTTTTTTATCCTTTGTGATGTTTCAATAAAGTTTGTGATTTGGTGCTTTGCAGTTGGCCTGACTCCTGGGTTACCATTTTTGAATTATTGTGATTGTGGAGGGCTATAAATTTGATAAAAGGTCATATAAAAATCAGTGATCAAAAACTGAACATGTGAACGTAGCCTTGAGGCTTCACACAGGGCATTTTTCTTGCAGTTTTGGTGCGCTTTTATTTAGGTTTTATGCAAATCTATGCTAATCTAAATCTGTGTTTTTCATTCCCAGCAAAACCTTTATGATTCAGAAGAGTTGTGCACACGCACTGGTTTTATTTCTTGCCAGAAATTGAAACCTGCATTGTTTTTGGTGTGTATGTCAAAAATGAGCATGTCAATTCTTTGCTGCATTTTTGTCTCAGTTTTGGAATGTCAAAACTTGAAAACCACTATATTTTTAATTGTAAACAAAAACTAGATAACCATAGTAAAATGCAGTAAAATACTTGTAAAAATGCAGGTTTTGTTCTGACAAGAAATCTTTGTTTAAAGGGAACCTGTAACCCCTCTAACTTACCTCTACCTGTCCCTGCCCTTCCTATCTAATCCCTAACGATCCCTCTCTGTGCTAAAGGGGCCCTATAATGAGGGAGAAAAAGAACTTTTAGGGCTCAGACACACTCTCCTAGTTACTTGCGAGTCTGTCGGACGAGACTCGGAAGAGACTGGAGTAGTGACCGTGTACGGCTTCTCCCTGTCTGGACGGGACTGTCAGCTGATTGTGATTTTATGCAGCTCCACACTCCCCATCCAGAGAGGGAGAGGGCGTTCAGGGTCACTCTTCCAAGTCTCGTCCTACAGACTCGCATATAAATAGGAGAGTGTGTCCGAGCCCTTATACTTACAAACCTTCTCCAGATTGAGACTGGAAAGGCGGGCTCCGCGCTACATTCTCCCTTCCTTGCGCTGTCTCCACACGCCCCGCTGGGCGTCCTCATTCCCCTTGGGCTGTGCCACATCCTTTTTGAAATCTCCACTTCTTGTGATTATGTGATGCTCGGGCATCATATCCAGCCCGGTGCATTGTGAGGATGATCAAGTGGTACAGGCTGGGCTCTGGAGCTTGCGCACTGCGCATCTTTAAGCCGGCCCGTACCACGTGATCATCCCCACAATGCACCGGGCCAGATTTGACATTTTGGCCTAGGCATCGCATGATGACAAGAGGCAGGCATTTCAAAAAAGGTGTGGCACAGCCCAAAGGGAATGAGGATGCCCAGTGGGGCGTGTGGAGGCAGCACGAGGAGGGGAGAATGTAGCCCAGAGCCCACCTTTCCAGTCTCCGACTGGAGACAGTTTGTAATTATAAAAGTTATTTTTCTCCCTCATTATAGGGCCCCTTTAGCACAGAGAGGGATGGTTAGGGATTAGTTGGAAGGTCCAGGGACAGGTAGAGATAGGGTAGATGGGTAGCATGAACTGACAGGCTCTTTTTAATATCAAAATATCAGGTTTTGCTGCGGTTTTGGTGCTAAAAAAAAATTCAGAAAAAACAACCTGTGTGAACATAGCCTTAGGCTTCATTCACACACTGCGCTATTGGTCCGCTTTGTATGGATCCGCTATTGCAGTGAAACACATTGATGTTGGCTGTTCCAGCCAAGTCAATGCATTTCACTATTTGGCATTCAGACACTGTGCTTTTTACAGACCCGCTTTTGGGCTGAAAAGTTGGTCCGTAAAAAGAAGTCACATGTCAATTTCATGGTGTTGTTTCGCTGTGCCTTTTACTCACCTCGCCGCACTCCCCTGGTGATCTCCCCTTATACCGACTCCCCCGGGCCTTTGGAGAACCTTGGACAGCACCATATGATCGAGCGATGTCACCCAGCCACATGGCAGGTTGCAGGGACCTAGAGGCAGTGCTCGATGCAGTTTTCGGGGATGACAGGACATCACCGGCGGTCACCGAGGGAGCGCAGCGAGGTGAGTAAAAGGTGAAAAGCGCAGCAGCATTCACACATAGAAAGCTGCGCTTTGTGAGGATCCATTCTTGGTGCAGTTTTGCACCAAAAACTAATCCTCACAAAATGCAGTAATACGCTGTAGGTGAACGCAACCTTAGGCTAGGGTCACACTTGCATGTCTTTTTTAAGGTTGCTTTTTGCAGCCTGGATTTTTGGGCTGCGTTTTTTGCTGTTAGGTGTGGGGCAGCCTTAAAAAACACATGCAAAAACGTATGGTACCATTTAGTGCCATGCAAAAAACGCATGCGCTTCCCATAGGGCCCCATGTTAAAAAAAACACATGCGTTTTTGAAAAAGTACCAAAAAATGCAGCATGATGCATTTCTTGGTGCTGAGCCAAAAACGCAACCAAAAAACGCATGGCACTTTAAACATGTGTTTTTGGCATTGGGGCATGCATTTTTTGTATGGGGGTATATGGATGCGTTTTTCCATGCGTTTTTCACAAAAGACATGTGAAAACTGCATGGAAAAAAAGCAAATGTGACCCTAGCCTTAGTCTGTTGTGCATGGGAGTTCTTGAATATTTTTAATATTGTAATAATAATAGAAATTTAATGCTGAAAAAGCTTAAACGTGGAGACTCTCACACATGTCTCCATGTATTGAAATACAATTTGAAAATGCTGTAGATAATATATATTATTCAGTGCATGTAAAGCGCCATGGAACCTAATGGCGCTATATAAATAAATAATAATAATAATAATAATAATGTTACTATGGAAGCTTAGGGTATTTAAGTAACTTACCGTATATACAGAAATAAACATTCAATAATAGTGTTATACAAATGCAACGCACATAAAATAAATTCATCATTGTTTTTAACACTCTCTAATAGTTGAATATTCTGTATCCACAAAAAATATAACTACTAAATACTACATATTTCACATGCGCACATACGTAATGCACAAGTATAAACAGCATCAACGATTAATTTTAGTACCATATTAAACACTATCTATATATATAATCACCAATGTTGTGCCGCTATTCCGGCATGCACCGCGGCAGTGTCGCGAGCCATGGTGCACAGCGCCTTCGCGAGTCGCTAGTCACAGACTCAGACCCGCGAGCGGTGGCATGCTTGTGCGCCACCGTGAACCGCGAACCGCAGTCACGTCCCCAACGGTTGCGTCCCCATTCACAGCCCCACGAGCGATGGCGCGCCTTCGCACCACCGCAGGCCGCAGTCACACCCCCCACAGTTGCAATGCCATTCACAGCCCCGCGAGCGCCCACCGCGAGCCGCAGTCACGCCAGCCGTAGCCATTCACAGCCCCACAAGTGCAGTAACCATCCGTCACCGCGCATGCGCATTCACAAAATTTACCTCACAGCAAGGACACGCTCCTCTCTCCTCCACTTTGGAAGTACGCAGCTCTCATAGAACAAGTCGGTGGTGACAGCCATTACGTCACATCACCTCTCCACCCACCGGGACACCCATTAAGGTCACCATCACACCCACAAAGCTGCTACCCACAGAACTACCTATATATACTCTGCTACCCACGCAGCTGACTGTATACTCTGCTACCCACAGAGCTACCGGTATATACTCTGGTACCCACGCAGCTGCCTGTATACTCTGCGACCCACAGAGACACCTGTATATATTCTGCTACCCACGCAGCCGGCTGTACATTCTGCTACTCACAGAGCTGCCTATATATACTCTGCTACCCACGCAGCTGACTGTTTACTCTGCTACCCACAGAGCTACCTGTATACTCTGCTACCCACACAGCTGACTGTATACTCTGCTACCCACAGAGCTACCTGTATATACTCTGCTACCCAAACAGCTGCCTGTATACTCTGCGACCCACAGAGACACCTGTATATACTCTGCTACCCATGCAGCCGGCTGTATCCTCTGCTACCCACAGAGCTGCCTGTATATACTCTGCTACCCACGCAGCTGCCTGTATACTCTGCGACCCACAGAGACACCCGTATATACTCTGCTACCCACGCTGCTGGCTGTATACTCTGCTACCCACGAACCGCCTGTATAGACTCTGCTACCCACGCAGCCACCTGTATACTCTGCTACCCACGGAGCCGCCTACATAGACTTTGGTACCCACGCAGCCGGCTTTATACTCTTCTACCCACAGAGCCGCCTGTATACTCTGCGACCCACAGAGCCGCCTGTATATACTCGGCTACCCACGCAGCCGGCTGTATACTCTGCAACCCACAGAGACACCTGTATATACTTTGCTACCCATGCAGCCGGCTGTGTACTCTGCTACGCACAGAGCTGCCTGTATATACTCTGCTACCCACGCTGCTGGTTGTATACTCTGCTACCCACGGCGCCGCCTGTATGGACTCTCCTACCCACGCAGCTGGCTGTATACTCTGCTACCCACACAGCTGCCTGTATATACTCTGCTACCCACGCAGCTGACTGTACACTCTGCTACCCACAGAGCTGCCTGTATATACTCTGCTACCCACGCAGCTGACTGTACACTCTGCTACCCCCAGAGCTGCCTGCATATACTCTGCTACCCACGCAGCCGCCCGTATACTCTGCTACCCACAGAGCTGCCTGTATATACTCTGTTACCCACGCAGCCGCCTGTATACTCTGCTACCCACAGAGCTGCCTGTATATACTCTCCTACACACGCAGCTGAGTGTACACTCTGCTACCCCCAGAGCTACCTGTATGTACTCTGATACCCACGCAGCTGGCTGTATACTCTGCTACCCACAGAGCCGCCTGTATAGACTCTGCTACCCACACAGCCGGCTGTATACTCTGCTACTCACGCAGCTGGCTGTATACTCTGCGACCCACAGAGACACCTGTATATACTCTGCTACCCACGCAGCCGGCTGTATACTCTGCTACCCACAGAGCTGCCTGTATATACTCTGCTACCCACGCTGCTGGCTGTATACTCTGCTACCCACAGAGCTGCCTATATATACTCTGCTAGCCATGCAGCTGCCTGTATAATCTGCTACCCACGGAGCCGCCTCTATACTCTGCTACCTACACAGCAACCTGTATATACTCTGCTACCCACCCAGCTAGCTGTATACTCTGCTACCCACGGAGCCGACTGTATACTCTGCTACCCACATAGCCGCCTGTATGCTCTGCTACCCACAGAGCTGCCTGTATAATCTGCTAACCACATAGCCGCCTGTATCATGTGCTACCATTCTACGGCTTCAACACCACTCTGCTCCATTCGCCCGCTGCAACCCACCATCAGCCCCGACCATCATACCAACACCCTAAACCTTCAACCTTACTTTCCTTTTTGCCTCTCACTCTAACTATACGTTATTACACGCCTTTTCACATCTTTGTCACCCTCTACACAACTTCTTTTCCCTTGCCTACACAATACTCTTTTGCCTTATCACACCCTTTTAATAATTCTACTCTCACTACATCCTTTCCCCTTACATACTTTAACACTGCTCTCCATCATACCTGCCCCATAACCAACACCCTACTCTGCTACCTTTTAACAGTCTCTTACTAATTTGCGCGCCTTTTTACTACAACTTACCTTATGCACCAGGCGTACCATAGCTCCTCCTAAAATCTACCAAAATAAGCACGACAGGAACAAGGCACGCGCACTTCGTTACAGACAACGCCGTGCCAACGAGAGTCCTGCCCATAGGCGCTTGCGCCTAGACAAAGACAAGGCTTATAGACTACAGCACACAACTAACAAAAGACAATGCACATGTTTAAAATTACTCAAATCAAGCTACATATAGAATACTCAAATTCACGACTAAGGATACACACAATTCATTTCACCGCACTCCCGATGCAATAGCATCGGGCCTTTTTCTAGTATAATATAAATAAAAACATGTCTAACACAACTTAAAGGAAACCTGTCACCAGTTATGTGGATTTTAAACCCTGCCCACTACCTGTAACATGATGTAATTTAGTTCCTAACACCCCTATATATCCCCAGACATCCCCCTGCATAAATCATAAAATTACTTTTAATCTGTGCTGCCCATATGCTAATTTCTTTTATAGTCACATAGGTGACTGCACATTGCAGTTAGTGCCGCCTCGCTCCATGGAAATGTCTCTCCTCCTGACTGTACAAGAGGTTGACATATCAACGTCATCCACACAATGCCCAAGTCTCGTGCCTGTGCAGTGGCGTGCCTCACTGTGCTCTATTGAATAGCCAGTGATTCCACTGTGCAGGCACAAGACTTCGGTCTCGCATCAACCGCACAATGTCCAAAGTCTCGCACCTTCACAGTGGAATCATTGGCTCTTCAATAGGGCACAGTGAGGTGCATCACTGCGCTGGAGTGAGATGTCAGGCACTGTGCAGCTGATGGGAGACCAAAGTCTAGCCCCTGCGCTGGCGCAAGGCTCTTTAATAGGGCGCAGTAAGGCCCACCACTGCGCAGGCTTGAGGCTTTGGAATTGTTTGGATGATGTTGCTATATCATCCTCTTGCACACAGTCAGGAGGGGCAGTGTTTCCATGGAGTGGGGCCGTTCTGACCACAATGTGCAGTCACCCATATAACCCATAAAAGAAATTAGCATATGGGGCAAGACAGATTAAAAGTAATTTCATGAGGTATACAGGGGGAACATCTGGGGATATAAAGGGGTTTCAGGAACTCCAATTATATCATGTTTAAAGTGGTGGGTAGGGTTTAGAACCCCCAAAACTGGTCACAGGTGAACTTTTAAACCTGAAATTCATGTATGTCTGCAGTTCACCACAGTGTACTGTATTCTTTCTCTTCCCCGGGAATATGGTGTTTGTGTATTTAAATTCCTAAAGAAGCATTGTATGGTCTATTAGTCTCAATCCACAGGCTGGGCCCTCTCCACAAGGAAAATGTCACACTCACATAGGCTAGGAAAGTACAATTGCTCTGTTGCCAAACCTCCTCCCAATTTATTCCTGTACAGACTAGTACTCCTATGGCGCAGTTCCTAAAGGCACCTGCACAGTTTGGAATATCCCTAACCTCAGGACTAGGAGATGACTGCTTGGGCTATTCCTGATCGGTCATGTAGAGTTTCCTGTTCTAAGCACAACAAGTATAAAACACTGTGAATCACGTCTTCAAATGGAGTGTTCTACCTTCTCCTTTGAGTAATTAGCGTGGTCTTAGGACCCTGACACCAATGAATCCAGGATACTAAACAGTTGCTGCAAAGTATTATAAAACATTTAAATCTCTAACTACCTTTTATTCATCTGGTCTCTACTCAATAAAACAAACTTGCAATGCCTGGAATTGTTTCAGCAGCTCAAGTTCAGATTCATATAACACAAGTTTTATTTCTATCTATAGATCAGTTGCTTTATTTTGTATTATGTCCTAGTAGTAAATATGCCATCCAGAACAGCAGCTTAGTAACCTTGGCAAAGTGGTGAACTCTCTATATTTTTGTGCGATGTCCAATAAAATCGTACCAAAAACGATGTTTGCTGCTGAAATCCTGAAAGAATAATTACAGCAAACTAAACATGGATTATTTCCATTATGTTACTAATGTTTGTGCTCTGTACAGATCTGGACATACTGTAAATCTGAGTAGAAAATGTTTTAACTATAACTATATTTACAATAAAAGTCACCTCCAACTATTACAGGCAATCATTTACAGTTTGAGGGTAGAAAACGATCGGATCAGCTTCATTTGCTAGTCTGGTTTATTGGCCACGGCACTTTTAGGGTAAAAGCCGCAATGGGAGTCTTTTCTGTACAGAAGATAAATATGTGCAATTATGTTTGACAGGTAACAATTTTTCAACTCACAAATAGAGGAGGAGAAATGTGAATCTAATTGTTAAGTTATAAAAATATGTTTGCAGATTTGTGTGAAATTGTCTGCCTGCTTTAGTATTTTGCCAATACGAAGACTTTATTACATAAATTAAAAGCATTAAAATATGGTGTTCACAAAATAGCAAATGGCATTTAAGAATGCAAGAAGGATATCTTTACTGGCTGAGACTAAATGCTATCTTATTGCCGAGTGCTGTCAAGATGATCTCATATACGACAATTGTATGAATAGTGTTTCTTCAGAATGTGTTCACTTGTGCTTGTGAGGCAATCGACAGGGTAGGGGTACTCGGGTACCGGGGCTGATGGCGACTTGGATGGGGGATCACGGCTGGTCATTCCCCTTTCCCGTGCCCTGGACCCTCCATGGTGGGGATGGTGGGGGATGATGGTGGTGAAGGGGGATTGTTTATGTGACGCCACCTGTGGTATCTGGTAAAGTGTATACCAGCACTGCGGACGGCCGCTGAGGTGATGGAGGTACAGCTCAGTGTAGTACAGCTCCAAACAGGTGGAGCTTTACCTCAGGGCAGCGGGGATCGATGAGGGGAGTCGTAGGAGCGTCTCTGTGGCTAATGCTGTGGATGGTGGCAGTTAAACAGGCACACACACACAGTAATCTTTGTTTCGGTACCTTTTACTGGTGTCAGGGTAACAGGTACAGTCCAGAGAAGTAACCAGGTCCCCGCTGCAATTTGAGTCTTTCACCTTGGAGAGTTGTGAGGCCTCCTCTGTCACCGTGTACTGTGAGTTGGGGTAAGTCCTGCATGTAACTGAACTCGTCGCTCCTTCTCCCTCTCAGGGTTTACTCTATCACTGACAATGAGGTCCTTTGCGGGGTCCCTATTCCTCCTTTGGCCTCTGGTCCTGTGTTTGGTCAGTTTGAGTGTCCCTTTCTATTTATCTCAGGTGGGGATTTGGTCCTCCTGGTCCTTACGGGCTTTTACTGCTGCACTGTATGCCTTGCAGTGACAGACTCCGGTGTCCGGTTGAGCTACAGGGAGACTGGGTTGGTTTCCTCCTTTAATTCTCCTAGTCTTCCACTGGCCTCTGACCCTCTCCCAAGGGTGCAGCACAGCTGGGTCAGTGTTCCCTGGTCCTGGGCCTGGATCGTTCCCAGCGACCAGCTCCTCACACCTGCTGTCTTCACAGCCTGACTAAAACTCACTTCTTCTCACTGGGACTTACTGACTCCTCCCCTCAGGCCTGGATCTTTTAAAGGGGATCTAGCTTAAGGCAGCCAGTAGAGCTCCCCCTTTAGGTCTGGGGTAGAAGGTGTTGTGTGCTGTGTGTACCAAAGTGTAAATCCCTCCTTGCACCGGTGAATCCCCCGCAGGAGTGCCACACTTGCAAGTTTCTCCATATTACAGATGGTTATGTACTGGACCAGAGCCACTGTCATTCTTAACCCCTGACACACATAGTGAGATCGCTAGCGAGAACGCTGCTACGTCACAGGTTTTGTGATGTAATAGCGACCTCCCCAGCGATGTCGCTATATGTGACATGTAGCAGCGATCAGGCCCTTGCTGTGAGGTCGCTGATCACTGCACATGGTTCAGGACCATTTTTTTGTCCTTGGTTTCCCGCTGGTAAGCACGCATCGCTGCATGCGACAGCGAGAGACCAGTGATCACCGACCTCACAGGCTGGTAATGATGATAAATATCGGGTAACTAAGCAGCACGCACTGCCTAGATACCTGGTGTTTATCATGATTACCAGCGCTAAGCGCTAAGCAGGAGGATGCTGGTAACTATGATAAACAGTGGTTATCTAGGCAGGATATATAGCCGCTGTTTATCACAGTTACCAGTGTCCTCCCGCTTCCAACGATGTGGAGGTGGCTCCCTGGTCCTTGGTCGCTGAGGAGATCTGCCTGTTTGACAGCTCCCCAGCGACCACGTAGCGACGCTCCAGCAATCCTGGCCAGGTCATTATCGCTGTCAGGATCGCTGGAGCATCGCTCACTGTGACGGGACCCTTAGGAGGATACTACTGGAGGATGGATACAATCCGCTACAGGCTACAAATGTAGCTTGTAGCGTCAATATAGCCCGTAGTAGAGGCGTGTGAAGACGGTAGGAGGCAGCCGGCAACAGATACATCTGTTTTCCGAGCACTGCTCGAAAACAGATGGCTACAAAGCCGATTGTAGCGAGCTGTATCGGCGTGTAAAGAAGCTACAGAAGGGATGTCTATATACCAGGCGATGTACCTGGTATGTAGCTGGGGCGTGACACAGCCTCCGGGATACCGCGCCCCTTCAGCGATCATTGGAGGAAGCTCCTGCGTTGCGATTGGTTGTCGCTGCATAGGGAGGCATATTTAAGGAGCTGCCCAGTCACACTACACAATTGCTCGGGTGTCATGTATTAATCAGCCTCCTGCGATGCCTGGCCAATCATGGGTTTCTTGCTTTGTCCTATCAGTGTACGGACGTCTCGTACTCCACAATTGTGGCACGCCTATGTGCTGTCCCTGCTGCACCAGGTCCGCCCATATTAGCTTGTTGTAGCGGTGTGTAAATGAGGTAAGATGAGCTACAGATGGCTACTTGAGACACCCGGCGATGTATCTAGCTGTAGATGTAGCGTAGCGTAGCGCACCTTGTGGCGGCGTGTAAAGGTGGTGCGTTTCCCGTTTGTAACCGTTTGGGCGTGCTCGTGCACGTGAAGTAGCGGGTTGTATCCATCCTCCAGTAGCGGCGTGTAAAGGTACTCTTATGGTACCTTTACACGCCGCGACGGCAGGCTGGATACATCCCGCTACAGGCTACAAATGTAGCTTGTAGCGCCAATGTAGCCCGTCGTAGCGGCGTCTGAAGACGTGACGCTACAGCCGGCAACAGATACATCTGTTTCCTAGCTCTGCTCGAAAACTGATGGCTACAACGCCGATGGTAGCAAGCTGTATCGGCGTGTAAAGAGGCAACGGAAGGCAACTCTGGACAGCCTGCGATGTAGATGCAATGTAGCTAAGGCGTGACCCTGGCTCCGTGTTACCGCGCCCCATGTGCGAACATTGGTGGAAGCTGCTGCATGACGATTGGTAGTCGCTGCATAGGGAGGCATATTTAAGGAGCTGACCAGTCACACTACACAATCGCTCGAGCGTGCTGTATTACTCAGCCTCCTGCGTTGCCTGCCCAATCAGGATGTTATTGCTTCGTCCTATCAGCGTACGGACGGCTCGTAATCCACAATTGTGGCACGCCTATGTGCTGGCCCTGCTGCACCAGGTCCGCCCATAGTAGCTGGTTATAGCGGTGTGTAAATGAGCTACAGCTGGCTACTTGAGACACCCGGCGATGTAGCTAGCTATAGATGTAGCGTGGCGTAGTGCACCTTGTGGCGGCGTGTAAAGAGGGTGCGTTGACCGTTTGTAACCGTTTGAGCGTGCTCGTGCACGTGAAGTAGCGGGATGTATCCAGCCTGCCGTCGCGGCGTGTAAAGGTACCTTTAGGGTGGTTTAACATTTGCATATTTCTAGCCAGTGTCCTAATCTGGTTGAAACCTGTTGCCACCCGATCAGGCTTTTCTCCATTGACTTAGAATGGGGATGCAGGCATATGAGGTGGCATAAAGTTTCTGCCGGACCATAACAAATGAGTTTTTTTTTACCTCCTCCCCGGACGGACAATGTTGCAATCTTGCAGCTTCCTAGAAATCTATAACAAAAGATATATACATATACAGTGTTGGCCAAAAGTATTGACACCACTGCAATTCTGTCAGATAATACTTAGTTTCTTCCTGAAAATGATTGCAATCACAAATTCTTTGGTATTATTATCTTCATTTAATTTGTCTTCAATGAAAAAACACAAAAGAGAATGAAGCAAAAAGCAAAACATTGATCATTTCACACAAAACTCCAAAAATGGGCCAGACAAAAGCATTGGCACCCTCAGCCTAATACTTGGTTGCACAACCTTTAGCCAAAATAACTGCGATCAACCGCTTGCGGTAACCATCAATGAGTTTCTTACAATGCTCTGCTAGAATTTTAGACCATTCTTCTTTGGCAAACTGCTCCAGGTCCCTGATATTTGAAGGGTGCCTTCTCCAACCTGCCATTTTTAGATCTCTCCACAGGTGTTCTATAGAATTCAGGTCTGGACTCATTGCTGGCCACCTTAGAAGTCTCCAGTGCTTTCTCTCAAACCATTTTCTAGTGCTTTTTGAAGTGTGTTTTGGGTCATTGTCCTGCTGGAAGACCCATGACCTCTGAGGGAGACCCAGCTTTCTCACACTGGGCCCTACATTATGCTGCAAAATTTGTTAGTAGTCTTCAGACTTCATAATGCCATGCACACGGTCAAGGAGTCCAGCGCCAGAGGCAGCAAAGCAACCCCAAAACATCAGGGAACCTCCGCCATGTTTGACTGTAGGGACTGTGTTCTTTTCTTTGAATGCCTCTTTTTTTTCTCCTGTAAACTCTATGTTGATGCCTTTGCCCAAAAAGAGAGAACATTCTTCCAAAATGTTGTAGGCTTTCTCAGATAAGTTTTGGCAAACTCTAGCCTGGCTTTTTTATGTCTCTGGGTAAGAAGTGGGGTCTTCCTGGGTCTCCTACCATACAGTCCCTTTTCATTCAGACGCCGACGGATAGTACGGGTTGACACTGTTGTACCCTCGGACTGCAGGGCAGCTTGAACTTGTTTGGATGTTAGTCGAGGTTCTTTATCCACCATCCGCACAATGATGTGTTGAAATCTCTTGTCAATTTGTCTTTTCCGTCCACATCTAGGGAGGTTAGCCACAGTGCCATGGGCTTTAAACTTCTTGATGACACTGCGCACGGTAGACACAGGAAGATTCAGGTCTTTGGAGATGGACTTGTAGCCTTGAGATTGCTCATGCTTCCTGACGATTTGGTTTCTCAAGTCCTCAGACAGTTCTTTGATCTTTTTTCTTTTCTCCATACTCAATGTGGTACACACAAGGACACAGGACAGAGGTTGAGTCAACTTTAATCCATGTCAACTGGCTGCAAGTGTGATTTAGTTATTGCCAACACCTGTTAGGTGCCACAGGTAAGTTACAGGTGCTGTTAATTACACATTAGAGAAGTATCACATGATTTTTCTAACAGTGGCAATACTTTTGTCCACCCCCTTTTTTATGTTTGGTGTGGAATTATATCCAATTTGGCTTTAGGACAATTCTTTTTGTGTTTTTTTCATTGAAGACAAATTAAATGAAGATAATAATACCAAATAATTTGTGATTGCAATCATTTTCAGGAAGAAACTGAGTATTATCTGACAGAATTGCAGGGTGTCAATACTTTTGGCCAACACTGTATGTATAGCTTCCTAAAAAGCCTGATGTCACTGAATGCAGCACACTGCAGACAAAAATAGATTAGGCTTCCATGGCACCAGATCCGCCCCTAGCTGGATCTAGAATTCATGCTAAGCATGCCCAGAGAGCTTTTTCAGCCCCTTCCAAAACCCTCCCATTAGGTATGTCCTATGTAAAGATGCAACTTTTAGATGGATAAGGCAAAAATAGAATCAACTGTATGCAACTGCAGAAGCTCTATACCTGATCCAAGTGTCAGATCAGGCAAATAAAACACTGTGGTTCCATACGGTTGCACAAACAAACACGGATAAGGTTGGACGCATTTTGAGCCTGATCACACCTGATCATAAGAGTGAAACCAGCCTTAATCATAGAGGGTCATTTATACAAAATTATCCAAATTTGTCACAATCAAAGAATATGGTGAGAAACCGTGAGACCGTGAGTGGTCTGCAGGGCAACTAGAAATCAGGAGGGCCTGGTGATTGTTCTAAGTGTGCACTTTGATATTTAAGCACTGTGTGGAAAATAACTTTGGGCACAACAATGTATATTTTGTATTATGATCTGTAATTTGAGCATAATTGTATTATTCCATGTGCTGGCATTTCTTACAAAGTAGCCATAATTAGATCATTTCTGTGTTTCTAATGGAAAGATCTACACTTTTCCTTGTCATTCATAGTTTCCTAGCTGTGTAGAAATATCAAACACTTCCTTTCATAGTCTCATACTGTACTGGTCCTTCTATAAAGATCAACAGAAAATACCAATGAATCACTAGGTGTCTTCTTTTTAGAGTTGAGCACCATATATTCGTAAAATATCATGACAATACTTTCATGTAAATGCACCTGTCTTGCTATTCTTGTATTTAAAAGGAATTTTTCACCAGATAGTTCCCTTTAGTTAAGCTTATGAGTATCTATAGCATACTCATAGTGTTGCATTTGAGTAGATGCATCACATAATCATATATTATATCCTAATTATAGAGCCTCCTAGTCTTTTTGACTTAGAGAAAAAAACATAATCATGGTCATGCTTATTAATTTGTAGATTTATTTGGGCAATCTCTCACCAGCGTTCACTCGTGCCCTTGAACTAAAACACAAAACTTACCAAAGCAAGGGTTGACTTTAAACATGTCTTATATGATCTTCTTATGTAAATTGTCTGTATCTTTTAATAAATGTGATTTGGAAGATTTTCTAAGGCTGGCTTCACACCACGGCAAGGTCCGGTCCGGGGCTGTCCGGTATAAACCAGACAGCCCCGGACCGGTTTTTGGCCCCATTGTAGCAGCTCTCTGCCATCCGGTTTCCATTCGGATAATTCTCACCGGACAAAAAAATGTTGCTTGCAACGTTTTTGTGTCCTGGGAGAAAAATCACCCCAAAAAGCCGGATCCCGGATTTGCCCGGATTGTCCCGGATCCGGGGAAATCCGGTTCTCCCTAACATGGGAGCCTATGGGGCCGGATTGCCTCAGTCCGGGCAAATCCGGGAACCGGATACCGGCGGCTGCACGCCGCTGTTGTGTTAGGACCGTGGCTAGCTCCCTGCTAGCCGCGATCTTGAAAAATCAGCAGCTGCGGCTGCAATTACAGCCATCGGGCTGCACACAGGACCAATGGGCACATTTGGCCCTCCGGTTCTGTGTGCTGATCCGGTCCGGGGCCGTCAGGTTTAGACAGCCCCGGACCGGTCCTTACCGTGGTGTGAAGCCAGCCTAAGTCTTGTTACACTTATTGAGACAATGAAAAGTTATGTCTCATTAACAGGGACCCAGGCTTTGACACTTTTTTTAATTTCACATCAAGAGGCATTGGCTTACAATTTCAACCAGGCCCAATTGTAGTTGATAGGGACCTTTAACACCTAATCACAACAATTAACAAAAGTAAAACTATTCTCTAACTGTTAGGTAAAACTGATTACCATGATAAATAATGATATCCTATATAAAGTTGTGCAGCGCATTTATATAGTGTTGGGCAGACTGCCTGATCTAATAGTATGGGTGTGATCAATAGGCTGTATACAGACACTGTGCATCACTCGTCCCTTTGTGACTTGTGCCCTAAAGCCGGCTTCACACCATGGATTTTTGCTGTCAGGCTGTGTCCGGATTTTTGCTGGATGCACCAGACACATCCTGACAGCTCCGGACAGAACAGAACCGGAGGGGACCTGTTTTCTGCCGGAATAGGCAGTGTGCGCCTGCTGGCACTGTGCAGTTCTGAAATTTCAGGATCGCCGCTAGCGGGGCGCTAGCCGCGGTTCTGAATTTTCTGCTGGGAGCTCTCCAGGTGCTGAAGTTCAGCGCCGGCCACCACTGAACTTCAGCACCCAGCGTACGGCAGCTGGATCTGATTTTCTGTTGGATCCGGTGCGATCCGGTGCCCATAGCCTCCCATGTTAGGGGGCGCCGGACCACATTAAATCCAGGAGGAACCAGCAGGATCCGATTTTGTCAGACTTTTGCCCCGGACACAAAAACACTGCAAGCTGCAATTTTCTGTCCGGGAAAAAATACCTAATTCTGCCGGATCCTCTCTGACAGCAGAAAACCGGATTGCAAATCACTGCCATTCGGCCCCATCGGAATACTATGGTGTCAAAATCGGATCCAGGGCTGTCCGGTTCACACAGCCCCAAATCACAAAAAACGTGGTGTGAAGCCAGCCTAAGCAAACCTAATCTGTGTTTATATATAATACCAGCAATCACCCCCTCCATGATATGGTAGGCTGAGAGTGGTTGTCTCATCGGTATTTGCGCCTGTGTTCAACCTGCCTTTACCATTGGGGCCGGCTGCATCCTGCTAAGTGCACTTAGTATCCGACCTTATGGCTGTTTTCTGTGAGTTTTTTTTTTAATTGCATCTGTGGCACCCCAAGGGTTAAATTGCCACAGAAACATCAACACAGGTTTAATCCCCACACAACACTACACTAGAAAGTGGGAGGAGCTTAGGTGGCACCTGCACTAGTGGGAGGAGCTAAGTTGTTTACCACAGAGCAAGAGTGACAGTTAGTTTTAGTTTGGGTCTGGAGCAAGAGGAGAGTCAAGTAGAAGTGGAGGTCCTGAGAGGTCTGAGGAAAGGAGACAGAGTAACAGAGGAACATCCCCGGGATAAAGAGTTACCCCAAACTTAACCCCGGAGAGGCGCTTAAGACGGATACCGGATCCGAGGCTGTGCCTGAGACAGACAGGACAGTAAACACCGGCATAGTGAAGGTCCACCATCTTCACTGTACCATAGCAAAGCAACACGGAGGGGTCAGTAACACAGAGGACTCAAGTTGCCCAGCATATTGGTACCTGTGAGCAGAGACAGGGCCAGCAGTACAGCTACAAGCAGCTGCAGGGCCACACACAGCGCTTAAGTAGGAAGCCAAGGACCCGGTCAGGGTGGGAGCAACCTGGTACAGACTCCGTGGACAATATTGTGATATACCATCTGCAAGTAAAGACTTGGAAAACAACAGAAACCGTGAGTGTGTGTGATCCTTATACTGAAGCCCCACTTGCCCTCATATACTGCGATTACCTGTACTCTCATCATCTCTACTGCTACCCCTACTCTCCTGCAGCATCAATAACTATCCTCACAGACTTTAACTACTACTACCACTGCCCCGGGGAACCCAGTTCTGCCCACAGAAACTATTCTATCCAAGCTGCTATCCCATCATCCCCGGAGGCGTCCCCATTACTGGCCGCATATAGTGGGTGGCGTCACGAGTGACAAATCCCCTGTAGATAACCCCCATTTTATTGTGCGGGCCCGGGACACGGTCCGGACCAGGACCGCCGTGACATCCCCCAGCAGTACCCCGGTCCGGCACCGAGTACCCCGTCCCAGTGGGCTCCACAACCTGGCGTCACGAACAGGATCTACCGTGCCCGGTAACGGGCATTGTGTGCCGTGATTAGTGACTGTTTTAAATCTGCCGCCATTGCTGGGCGCGCGGCAAGTTGAATTTTAACTGCGCCACAGAGACTGAAAATTTCAAAATCCGCCATTGCAGAGTGCGCGACGCGCGGGAAGAAAAACCGCTCACCGCTCTGACGGTGGAAAGCGAGAGTCCCTGTCGCACTGCAAAATCCAAGATGGCGAGAGAGGAAGTCGTCACCCCAGAAAAGCAGGACAAAAAAACGGATGTGGAGCAGCGGCCATTACAGCATACCCGGACGGAAGAGAAAGATGCTGTGGAGAGTGCTGCGGAAGAAAGACCTCAACTGATCCCGGAGGGCCCACTAAACGTGAGTGTGGAGGAACCCGGCCAGGAAGAAACATTGAGTGATTCTAGCGGCATGGCGGAAGGCGGTAGAGATTATCCACAAGTCCGAGACACCCGGAGGGGTGTAATGCGGCTGCTGCCCCTACAGATAACCCGGGCCCAAATAGAACACCCAGATTCAATTGTTCCGGAGGACAACCCTGAAGAGATCATCACAGGTGATACTACAAAGGCTATGGTAGACGTAGCAACGCAGACCAGCTACAGCCATTTGTTATCCAGTGCTCTGGAATCCTTGGAACTGTTCCCGACCCAGAGAGCACCACAAGTTCTGCCCTGGAAGAAACAGGAGTGACAACCCGGATCCTGTTACCAACAAGAGACTGTAAGTGTGAATGTGACGTGATCCTTGTTGACCCCATCTCATTCCTGAATGAATGTTAGCCTATTCCCCTGTTTGTTTAATATGTTATTTGAACATTGATGCCATGGACGATGATTTGGCATAAACTTTCATTGTACATAGTTGCACACTTAGTGTGCTCCCCTTTGGTTTTAAGACCAGAGATTGCACTTTTGAAACGGTGCATGGAACTTGGACTGAATTGCTGAGTGCCTTTGAGAAAGTTTTTGCACTTTTAGAAGAGTAATATATATGTTATTTATTTAAATGCAACGTTTAAGATCCGTACCTCCATAATAGGATGACAAATATGCTTGATGTTTAATGTTATGCAAGATAAAAATATTTTTCAGGGGGATCCAAGCCGGACGGCGTGAGGACACGCCGGTTTAACTTCGGGGGAGTGTGGCGCCCCTGCGTCCAGGGTGGCCACAGGTAGTACTGCAGCCAGGTAGGAGGGTAGACAGTTTGTTTAACAAACACCTCGCACACATATCCATTGCATGGGGACCTAACCCTGAGTCTGGGACTCTAGGCAGACAAGGGGTAATACGCTAGATATGAGTGGATGGAGCGTAGTCATGGTAACGGATGGGTATATAAGGGAGTGACAGGAAGCGGTTAGCCAGTAGGGAGGTGCCGAGCAGTCAAGGCAAGACCAGTACCATCAGGTCCAGAAAAGTAGTGAAGACCAGCAACTGACTGATAAGAAAGTTTCCCTGATTATACCAAGAAGTTACACAGAAAGGAAAGGGACCCGGTAATCTCTTGAGAAATAGGGATACCTGTGGTTTGGCTGAAAGCAGAGTGACAGCTCTGAAGGGGACTGACGATTTACCCGGTGCCCCAGACAACCTGACGGGGAATACAGATTCCAGATCTATATTCCCACCATAAGATTGGGGAGCACAGCAGCATAGATAGGACCCGGCTTACCGCCTAAAGAATTAAAGGGGGAAGCTACCAAAAGGGACCGAGCTGCCGCTCCTCAGTCCACTTTGAAGAGAAAACACTGAGAAATAGCCTGAAAGGACACGTAGAAAGACAGAGGAGTCTAGGAAAGATAACCTGGCTGCAGTGGGTTCAGTATACCGGATTCAATATGGCAAAGCTGTAAAGAATTGAATTGTACCGTGCCTGTTTGACTGAAGGATAAGAACAGTAAACCCGGGTAAACCCTGCTACGTTGTCTGTGTCTGATTTCAGGTATGAAAAGCTGTCAGTTCTCCATCTAGCCCCATCAGGAGCCATCTCCACATCACCCCTTTCTCCTGCACAGCCTACAATTACCATCACTGACTTCACTACCACTGCCCCGGGGAACCCAGTTCTGCCCACAAGAACTACACCATCCTAGCTGCTGTCTCATCATCCCCGGAGGTTCTGCAGCAGCGGTGGTCCCCATTATTGACCACACAATGTGGGTGGCGTCACGAGTGACAAATCCCCTGTAAATAACCCCCATTTTATTGTGCGGGCCCGGGACACGGTCCAGACCAGAACCGCCGTGACATTCCCCAGCAGTACCCGGTCCGGTACCGAGTACCCCGTCCCAGTGGGCTCCACACATCCCTTACTATGAATCTACAAAATAAAAAAATTATACATATATATATATATATATATATATATATACAATGAACCAATAATATAGTGAACTAATTTAAGCATTGCAATATGAAATGTTTTATAGACTAATTGTTGTAATTCATTGCCGAGTTTTATTGCCAAGCATTTCCCATAATCATTTCATGAAGTTTATACTTCCTAAGTCATTTCAAACATAGTTCTTTAGTGTTATGAATTAGTCATGATGTCCACTTAGAGGAAGGATAAGCTCTAAATCTTACTATAGATTACTTAGTACAATTAAAAGAAATATATACCAGAAGCCGCTATGCAGGAGCATCAGACTAATTATTTTTGGCTTTTTTCCTCAGATAATGGACACATTGCTGCCAGTAGGTAAATCCCTATCATAGAAAGAATGCTGTTCTCCCCAGCAATTCTGATGAAAACTACAGGTGGACACGGATTATAATGGAAGCAACTAATTGAAATTCATCTTCCATTTTTTGCCTCAGATGGAATACATGCTGATCTAACAAAATCTACTTGAATTCATTCAAATTGATTGCACATTTCCAGGGCAAAACTTCAATTTGCAATTCAAACATATTTATTTTTTTGTAATGGTTAAAATGTCAGGCATAAAATGCTAACAGTGTTTCTTGTTGGTTCTTATAGGATATTACTGTTGGCATAGGAAGGTGAAGCGACACAAAGTCTTACCCAGAAGAGTTGGTTCTTATACAGCTCATTCATGATATTGCTTCAAATAAGGACATATAAGTACAGCATTTTGTCATATTATTTTTGTATCACTGTACATCCTAACGTCACATAATCAAATATTAGATATGAATGTCACGATCTGCAGAGGAATGAGTTTTGGAAGAATTTCCTAAATTTTATGGTTTCACATAAATTCGAACCTATTGAGATTCTGTTTGCAGTTCATTAAAGAAAAGCCTTGCTCAGCACTATTCTCTACACTGCTGAAGAATCAGAGTGCAGATGAACATCATTCTTTGTTGCCGCGTGGGCCTCCCCAAAATGCTCACAAATACTGTTTATCATCTTTTGAATTATCATACCTTGTACAGTGGGAGTCAGGACCTTGCCCATCAAATTAGCAGTTCCAATAGAACACAATTAAGCCTCCGTGAGACAGCATTTGTTCTCCGTTTTCTTGATCCCTT
Organism: Allobates femoralis; assembly: GCA_033576535.1. Taxonomy (NCBI): domain Eukaryota; kingdom Metazoa; phylum Chordata; class Amphibia; order Anura; family Aromobatidae; genus Allobates; species Allobates femoralis. The sequence continues at coordinate 513,490,369 of JARQOC010000004.1, forward strand.
TTGCACAAAAAACATCTTTTTGTAAAAACATCATCACAAACACATTAGCCATTTGCATTTTTTTGCTTCATTATTGGGGTACACACACACTTTATTACCCTTGCTGAAATCCCACGGTGAGCCCCGGTGATGTCTTCCTTTCGGGCACCTGCAGGACTTGTGAGTTGTACGAGTACTTACAAGACCTTGGCCATGTAAATCTCAGGCTGAGTCACATAGGCAGGTCCTGTCAGTCCCAATCCTGTCAATGTCTGGAAGGAAGACATCGCCGGGGCTTACCGTGGGATCACAGGGGAAGGTAAGTAATGAAGCATTTGTGGTGTTGAGCACACACCAAGAAAAACAGAGCACTAATTGACATGCTCATTATTTTGCAATTTTCGAACAACTAACGCAGCAGTCAATAATGCTGATGTCTGCTCAGCACATTGAAAATCCCATCTACTTTGCTGCTAGACACAGTGACAGATCCATTTTTAGTGCAGTTTTCAAAAAAAATGCAGCACCAAAAACAGATCAAAAGCAGAGTGTGAACATAGCCTTATTGTGGCAGACTTGTTTTCAATCTTCAAAGTTACTGGGTAAATCTCTCCTGTTGACTGTAAAGCCCCCATCACACTAAGCGGGATAGCTAGCGAGATCGCTGCTATGTCACAAGTTTGGTGATGCAACAATGACCTCGCCAGCGATCTCGCTATGTTTGACACTTATTAAACAAGTGGAAACCACTAAGGAGCTATGGTTACATAAAATATCACCTTTATTTTATTACAAATACAAAAGCAGACACATAAATGTTTTACAATGAAGTACGGTAGGGAGATTCCAACAAATGGCTACAGGCAGGTAACCACTTCGTGAGTGAACACATTAGGTATAAGGTCAAAACCCTAGTGGTGGTAAAAATGCAAGAAAATGGGACATATAATCAGAAAGTACCGCAAGGCACATATCACTCACCCATATCAAGCACAGGTATCAACCTCAGTCACCCACCCTGAGTCCCGCCAAGTAGCACGCCCCCTACGTCCGTTTCGCCGCCGCTTGTTCATGTGTTCACTCACGGAGTGATTACTTGCCTGTAGCCTGGAATCTCCCAACTGTACTTCATTGTAAAACGTTTATGTGTCTGCTTTTATATTTGTAATAAAATAAAGGTGATATTTTATGTAACTATAACTCCTTAGTGGTTTCCACTTGTTTAATAATTTGTTGGAGTGTTACCAATAATGTCCTATAAAAACACACACCAAATATGGTAAACTGTCCGTGACCATGAGAGTAAATATTATATTGTGGTGTGTTATGTTTTTGAAAATTCTTATGTTTGACACTTAGCAGTGACTAGGCTCCTTCTGTGAGATGGCTGGTCGTTTCAGAGTCACCTGGACCATTTTTTGATTGTTGGGGTGCCGCTGGGCAGCATGCATTGGTGTATTTGACAGGTACAACGACCAATGACCTCAATAATACAGGTCTGAGAACGAGGGTCCCAACGACCTCCGTATCATTCCAGATCGTTGTTGCGTCGATGGTGAGATCTGACTGTTTGACATCTCACAAGCGATCCCAACAGCGACGCCCCAGCGATCCCTACAGGTTATATCACTGTCAGGATCGCTGTTGCGTCCCCAAGTGTGACAGTATTCTAAGGTGTTGTGGTTAACAGGGTCCTCTCTTGTTTTGTCTATAGAATGTAGGCTTTTATGATTGAGATGGTAATCTCTGTCTTTTTACCCTAGAGTTTAAGCTCTTATGGTTAACTGGGTAATCTCTCCTGTGGAGTGTAAGCTCTTATGGTTAATGGGGTCCACTCTTTCTCCTGTTTAGTGTAAGCTTTTATTGTCAGCATGGGTTTCTCTCTCCAGTAGAACGTAAGCTTTTATGGTCAGTGTGGTTCCTTTTCACTCTCCTCTCCCTTAGGGTGGAGGCACACTATCGTGCATCAAACATGGAGCATGATTGATGCACGACAGTGATGCGAGTACAGTGCTAGTTTAGTGCGAGTGTAGTGCTAGTTTGGTGCGAGTGTAGTGCTAGTGTGGTCCGAGTGTGGTGTGTGTGGTGAGTGTGCCTTGCTGTATGTAAGTGTATGTGGTGCGAGTGTGAGGTGTGAGTGCGTGTGTGTTGTTTTTTTTCTCTGCTGTCCATGGTCTTGATGGACCACGGAACAGCATTCCTGCTATCTCCATACAGTTACAATAATGTTTCATTGCTGTGACAGCAGCAGTGAAGCAGTATTGTATGTATAATTTATTATTTATTGCAAAGTTACACTTTTCAGCTTGATTTTACATGTTTTTACCATGTCGGCAGTTCAGGACTTCATTCAGCACTGTGCTACCGAGGGGTTTTTAAGCCTGTGATTAAGGGTTTAATCATACACTGGTGTCATGACACCATCTGTCCAGGGGTTGTCCTCCCCCCCTGGATACATGGTGACATGATATCATGTGTCTGAATGGGTTAATTATTCTGTAAACCAGGTTTAAGTGTATGTCGGGTTTAGAGATGTGACAGAAAGAGCCATGATTTGTAAGGAGCTGTCCATGGTGCTGAAGCTTCCATTCACAAATCACCGGCTTATTCTGTCACATCTCTACACCTGACATACACTTGAACCTGGTTTACAGAATAATTAACCCATTCAGACACATGATGTCATGTCACCATGTATCCAGGGGGGGAGGACAACCCCTGGACAGATGGTGTCATGACACCAGCGTCTGATTAACCCTTTAATCACCGGGTTAAAACCTCCTCGGTAGCACAGTGCAGAATGAAGTCCTGAACAGCCAAAAAACATGTCAAATCAAGCTGATAAGTGTAACTTTGCAAAAAATAATAAATTATACATACAATACTGCTTCACTGCTGCTGTCACAGCAATGAAACATTATTGTAACTGTATGGGGACTGTGGGGGGCCAGTGATTTCGACAGCACACGGCTGCGACTCTCGCACCATGTGCTGTATGGGTGTGAGCTAGACTCGCACCCATATACTTTTAATGGCCCCTCGCGCGAGGCAATCGCGGTGCAATTGCAGCATGCTGCGATTGCACTCGGATTGCTCTCGCAAAGCGAGTTTAATGCCAGAAACTCGCATTAATGTGACCTGTATCATTGAAAGATACAGGTCCGAGTTTGATGCGAGTTTTTCTCGCATTAAATTCGTGCGAGTTCAACGCCAGTGTGCCTCCACCCTTATGTGCATTTTCGGAGCAATTACAAGATTTTCATTATTGAATAGCACACAAATATATTAGCAGTAAAGTTAATTTTTGGTAAAATGTGGCAAAGTTAGTGAATTCAAATTGCAAAAGATCTAATCATCTTTATTAAATATATAATGTACTAGCTGGGTGCCCGATGCACATGCATCGGGATTCTAGCAGAGCGAGTCTCTGACTCGCAATGGCCGCTTTGCGGCCAATGCTTCGCGCTGCTAAGGCGACTCGCCATGCCCGCTGCGCGGGCATAGCGAGTCGCCTTAGAACTGCTCGCAATGGCCGCTGCGCGGCCAATGCTTCGGGCGTATTCACTAGGGATGAGCGAGTCTACTCGCTAGGACTCGTTACTCGGCGATTCTTAAGGGACTCGCTGGACTCGGTAATCGGCGAGTCTTTTAGCGAATACTCGCTCAGTAACGAGTCCAATGCAAGTCAATGGCAATCTTAGTTTTGTCAGAGTTACTTTATCTCACTCGCTAGACTCGCTAGACTCGCTCTATCACATCGCTATATAGCTTGAATCTCCCCAAACAGCAGCGAGTCTGAGCGAGTCTACGAGTCCGAATCCTAGCGAGTCTGCGATTCCGAGTCCTGTATTCTCTATTCGGGACTCGCGAATCCAGAATCTTTTATGTTACTAGTCAGCATTGCGTGTTAGGTCAGAAAACTTGTGAAGACAGCCAATCATAGTCAGTAATGCCATAGCAGCTTTGGTTGTGTCAGGACTATGATTGGCCATTTTTCCACAAAACATTTCCTGTGCCAGTGCGTTGCTGTACGGTGTCCTGCCTGCAGCTCGCACGGTACTTGTAAACTTGCACGCAGCCAGCACCGCAGCCTAACAGTGCCTGGTTCTGCGTACTAAACAATTTTTCCCTGTGCCAGTGCGTTGCTGTACGGTGTCCTGCCTGCAGCTCGCACGGTACTTGTAAACTTGCACGCAGCCAGCACCGCAGCCTAACAGTGTCTGGTTCTGCGTACTAAACAATTTTTCCCTGTGCCAGTGCGTTGCTGTACGGTGTCCTGCCTGCAGCTCGCACGGTACTTGTAACATTGCACGCAGCCAGCACCGCAGCCTAACAGTGCCTGGTTCTGCGTACTAAACAATTTTTCCCTGTGCCAGTGCGTTGCTGTACGGTGTCCTGCCTGCAGCTCGCACGGTACTTGTAAACTTGCACGCAGCCAGCACCGCAGCCAAACAGTGCCTGGTTCTGCGTACTAAACAATTTTTCCCTGTGCCAGTGCGTTGCTGTACGGTGTCCTGCCTGCAGCTCGCACGGTACTTGTAAACTTGCACGCAGCCAGCACCGCAGCCTAACAGTGCCTGGTTCTGCGTACTAAACAATTTTTCCCTGTGCCAGTGCGTTGCTGTACGGTGTCCTGCCTGCAGCTCGCACGGTACTTGTAAACTTGCACGCAGCCAGCACCGCAGCCTAACAGTGCCTGGTTCTGCGTACTAAACAATTTTTTCCTGTGCCAGTGCGTTGCTGTACGGTGTCCTGCCTGCAGCTCGCACGGTACCTTCCATCTCTCTTAAAATATCTTAGCCTCTAGTGTGTACCTTTCTCGAAATAGTACCTGCTACTTGTTTTACAAGCCCCCAGAAAGCCACCAGAAATTATAAAATGTCACACAAAAAACCAAATCCCAAAAAAAGTCTTGCTAAGGGACAGGGACGAGGTACAGGCATTGGTAGTCGTGGCCAACTATCCACCAGTTCGGGCAGACAGACGAGGATTGATCGATCGTTCCTCCTGTCTAACTTTCCCCGTCAGGAAAGTAAACGAGTATTGAGGCCGGAAGACGAACAGCATCTAACGTCTTGGCTGGCAGACAAGACCTCAACAACAGGTTCTTGCAGCACTCAAGGTTCCTTGAGCACTGTGTCTACTGTTGGTACATACCATGCTGGGTCATCTAATCCACAACCTCTTCACAGTTCCTCAGACCAACAGCAGCCCCATGAAAATGTTGACACACACATGGGTCACTCAGATGACTTATTTGGTACATATAATCCTTTACATGAATCTGGTTTGCCAGACTCCGTAGTAGATGAGATACTTGATGAAGAATTGTCCAATCATGGACAAGTTTTAGAGACACCCCGGCCACATGAACGTGTCTTTCAGCAAAGTCTTAGACCGTCTCAGGAGTTGGAGGATGATGATGATGAGACAGTGACACACTTGTCATCTGGGGAGCAAAATCTATCTTGTTATCGGGAAGATTTAGAAGAGGAAGGGGTTGATGATGAGACAACTGATCCCACGTGGAATGTTGCGATGCAGAGCCAGCAGAGCAGCACGGAGGAAGACAGTGTGTATGTCCCACCAACAAAGGCACCAAGGCCGACTCCTCCCACCAGAACTGAAAGAGTCACCACTGTTGCCCAAAATGTGTCCACTGTGGCTCAAAATTTGTCAACTGTTGGACAAAATGTCTCAAATGTGGGCCTCAGTAATCCCTCAGGGAGTACAGTCAAGCCTAGAGGTCGGTCAGCCACTGTGTGGAAATTTTTTAAAGATGGGCCTTCTCAAGAAAATGTGGTCATCTGTACCATCTGCCATGCAAGGCTAAGTAGAGGCCACGGGAAAGGAAACCAGAGCACCAGCAGTATGCGGAAGCACATGGCTGGTCAGCACCCTATTCAGTGGTCAAAAGTGCAGCCTTCCACAACAGTGTCATCTGACCCAAAGACTGCGACGGCAACTCAGATACGTCCGTCACAATCAAGTGTTGCTGAAGCTGGTCCAGCTCATATGTACTCATCACAAGCAGCGGTTGCAGAGAGACTGAACACGAGTGCAGACAGTTCTCGGTCAGCAACATCCTTACAGTTATCAGTGACACAGCTGTACGAAAGGAAGCAGAAATACCACTCTTCCCACCCATTAGCCAAAAAAATAAATGCCCAGATAGCTAAGTTGTTAGCAGTCGAGATGTTGCCGTTTAGGCTTGTGGGTACAGACTCTTTCCGTGAGCTTTTGGCTGTGGCAGTACCACGCTACTCGGTTCCAAGCCGCCACTACTTTTCACGTTGTGCCGTCCCCGCGTTACATGAGCATGTCATTAACAACCTCAAGCGTGCCCTCACCAACGCTGTAACCGGGAAAGTACACCTTACTACGGACACGTGGACAAGCAGTTCAGGACAGGGCCGGTACATCTCGCTCACCGCGCATTGGATCAACGTTGTGGAGAGTGTGCCAAACGATGTTAGTGTAACATCAAACATCCTACCCACGCCACGGATAGCTGGCACAACCTCATTCAGGGTCTCTGCATCATCCTATATGTCCACTACCCCATCTTCCGCTTCCTCGACCAATCCTCAATTGCCCTCAACATCACGGCCAAGTTGGGAGGTTTGCTGCAGTGCTTCAGCAAGACGCCAACAGGCTCTGCTGAAGCTGATCTGTTTAGGTCACACACCGCACACTGCAGTAGAGCTGTTGAAAGGTCTGAAGGAACAGACAGATGAGTGGCTATCCCCACTCCAACTCCAGACCGGTCTCGTGGTGAGCGACAATGGTCGTAACCTAGTGGCTGCACTAAAGCTCGGAAACCTTGTGCACGTGCCTTGCATGGCTCACGTGCTGAATCTAGTAGTGCAGAAATTCCTGCGTACATACCCAGAGCTATGTGACCTACTGGAGAAGGTGCGTCGAGTTTGTGCACATTTTCGTCATTCGTCAACAGCGGTTGGAAAACTTTCATTGCTTCAAAAGCAATTGAATTTGCCCAACCACAGACTCATTTGTGACATGCCGACACGATGGAACTCTACATTCCATATGTTATCGAGGATCAATGAGCAGCAGAGGGCAATATCCGAGTATCAGTTGCAACATGCCCGTCAGACCGGCAGTCAGCCACGACATATTAGTACAATGGAGTGGGTGTGGATCGCTGACACATCTGAGGTTCTTGATAATTTTGACTACTGCACAAAACTGGTGAGCGGTGATCAGTCCATCATCAGTGTCACTATACCCATGCTGTGTCTGCTGAAAGAATCCCTCATTAATCAGAAAAATGAAGCATTGAGAGCCCAGCAGATGGCTATGGAGCCAGATTTAAACAGCGCAGTACCTAGCCAGCAAAGCCAGTATGACCAGGCAACTATGGCTCCTGAGGAGGAACAGGAGCAAGACGATGAAGAGGATTTATTTTTTGTTGGTGCCGATGTCAACCCAGATGGTACTCACAACCCCAGCTTTGTGTCTGTCCACCATGGGTGGCCTGGAGAGGAGGAGGCGGAGACAGACTTTGCGGATACAATGGGTATTGAACATCGTTCTGAGGACACTGAAGACATGACTCTATGCAGCTTAGGACACATGGCTGACTTCATGTTGACTTGTCTGCTAGAAGACCCACGAGTGATTAACATATTGCACAACGACCTCTACTGGTTGGCCACCTTTCTGGACCCACGTTATAAAGATAAATTCACCTCGCTGCTGTTTCAGTCACCACGTGGCTTGACAATTGACTATTTCAAGAGGGTTCTTGTGGATAATATGCTTCGAATATCACCGTCAGACAACACTCTGCCCATAGTTAGCAACTCTGTGCAACAGCAGCCTTTGGTCGGGGCACAATCATCCACGCTGTCCAGAAGAGATGCTGGAAAGATGTCCGCAAAGTGGGCTATGTTCAATAAGCCATCGAACCTGCAGCGCCATGTTGCTCCAGTAACCATCTCTCGGAGACAGAAACTTACCAACATGGTACAAGAATACTTAAGTGACAGTACCTGCTTCCTGACTGATGCCGCAGTCCCGTTTAATTACTGGGTCTCCAAGCTCCACACTTGGACAGAGCTCTCGTTGTATGCCTTGGAGGTGCTGGCATGCCCTGCAGCTAGTGTGACATCAGAGCGGGTTTTCAGTGCCGCTGGGGGTATCATAACTGATACCAGGACACGTCTTACTCCAGAGAATGCAGACAGGCTTACTCTAATTAAGTTTAATAGGAACTGGATTTCACAAGACTTCTCGAGCCCTGAAGACGACAGTACTCAGAGCTGAAGTGCCACGTTCAACATCAATATGATATAATTAATCATTGTATTATATTGTGTCTTTTTGGTACAAGCAGTATGTACAAGACCAGTAACGATTTGCGTAACCATGTTCCTGCAACCTGGTAATGAGGCTGCTTCATCTTAAACCAAAACTACACCTTAACTTCGGTTTCATTAACCATCACAACACCTTTTCACAAGGAATCAACCTTTATTTTCTGTAAGCAAACATTTAAAAGCCCCTTGGGCTAATTTTTTGAGCCACCCTGGCTAACAAGCTGATCATGGCCCTTAGGCCTGCATTTTTAACCAAAATGCAAAACAGCCCCTTGGGCTAATTTTTGGAGACACCCAGCCTAAGAGGCTTATCATGGCCCTTAGGCCTGCATTTACACTCAAAATGCCAAACAGCCCCTTGGGCTAATTTTTGGAAACACCCAGCCTAAGAGGCTTATCATGGCCCTTAGGCCTGCACTTATACCCAAATTGCCAAACAGCCCCTTGGGCTAATTTTTTGAGCCACCCTGGCTAACAAGCTGATCATGGCCCTTAGGCCTGCATTTATAACCAAAATGCAAAACAGCCCCTTGGGCTAATTTTTGGAGACACCCAGCCTAAGAGGCTTATCATGGCCCTTAGGCCTGCATTTACACTCAAAATGCCAAACAGCCCCTTGGGCTAATTTTTTGAGCCACACAGGCTAACAAGCTTATCATGGTTTGGGAGACACCCTGGCTAACAAGCTTTGTATGGCCCTTAGACCTACATTTATACCAAAAATGGTAAACAGCCCCTTGGGCTAATTTTTTGAGCCACACAGGCTAACAAGCTTATCATGGTTTGGGAGACACCCTGGCTAACAAGCTTTTTATGGCCCTTAGGCCTACATTTATACCAAAAATGGGAAACAGCCACTTGGGCTAATTTTTCCAGGCACCAATCCTATGCCTGCATCGTGGGCGGTGCTTGGACTATCATCCTGCTGGAGCCTGTTGAAGGGTCCCACTGTACGCTCCATACAAAACGCGTAGACGCGATGTGTAGCATGTAGACGTCCCAGCCTCTCACATGTGTGTTCATAGTCTTGTTGCCATAGCGAGGCATAAAGTAACCCCCCAAACACAGGCACTGTTTGTCAGCAACAGTTGTATGTGGAGTCATGATTTGACACTTAGTAACCAAGGTGACTTCATGCGCCATGCGGGCCGTAAAGTACTTGCTAATGATGCTCTCTCCCCTGTCCCCCACGCCAACTGTCTCGGGGTAATCCTTGACTCCTCCCTCTCCTTCAAGCCCCACCTGTAGTCCCTAACCAAGTCCCTGTGACTCCAACTCAAAAATATTTAACCAATTCGGTCGTTCCTCAATCCTGACACTGCTGAAACACTCATAAATGCCCTCATCATCTCCCGCCTTGACTACTGCAACCTCCTTCGCATAGGTCTCCCTGCCAACTCTCTTGCAACTCTCCAATCTATACTAAACTCTGCTGCCCGGCTAATCCATCTGTCCTCACGCTACTCCCCTGCCTACCCCCTCTGCCAAGCCGTTCACTGGCCCCTCCGGCCCACAGAGAGCTCACTTTAAAACACTGACCATGACATTCAAAGCCTTACACAACCTATCCCCACCATACATCTCCGACATGATCTCCCGATACCATCCCTCACGCAACCTGCGTTCATCCCAAGAACTTGTCCTACAGTCCACCCTCATCTCCTCTTCCCACAACCGCATACAGGATTTCTCCCGGTCATCCGCCATGCTATGGAACTCCCTGCCCCACCTCATCAGTCAGTCGCCTACCCTCTGAACCTTAAAGATACTTATAAAGACTCACCTCTTCCGACAGGCCTACAACCTGCCATGAGACCCCGCTACACGCCCCACGACCGACACCTTCCCCACCCTATTGTATCCCCACCCACCCCTCGTAGAATGTGAGCCCACGCGTACAGGGTCCTCTACTATTGTACCTGTATGACCTTATTGTCTATGTTTATTGTACTTGTCCTTCTCTACCTTTTCCTCATGTAAAGCGCCATGGAACCTATGGCCGCTATATAAATAAATAATTATAATAATTATGATGACTTGAAGCCCAACCAAAAAAAAAACTCCACATTCATTCCTTGAAAAAAGACAGACACAAAGCTGGTTTTTAAAACTGTGTTTAAAAAAAAAAAATGGCAGCACTGTTTGGACATTCCAAAAAATACTACCTTTTACAATTAAGGTAACAACATCAACAAAAACAAATGGAGCCCTACAGGTCCTGGTAGGTGGGCTGTCCGTCCTGCAAAAGGTCAAGGGCCCCACGGATGGCCTGGCCGAACCCTTCAGGGTGGATCATCTGAACAGGTGTAGGGAACGGTGGTAGGTCCCTGTTAGCTGGCCACTGGCAGTGAGGCAAAGCCCTGTGGGGTGGGACTTGGCTGTCCCGTGTTGTGGGCCTGCCCAGCCTGTTACAGTTTATTTTCCACCCATCCAAATATTGGAACACATCACCGGGGTCGTTTCCTGGCTGACAGGCTTCCAGCACTATCTGTAATGCTGACCTTGCCCGCAGTAGCCTGTCAAATGGAATATTATCCATGAATGGTATAATACTGCGGGCAAAGTCAGCATTACTCTGTTGCACACTTAATTGTGCAGACCCCGGGATGGGACCATAAGCTGGGCCTGCCGCTGGTGGCGTCGGTGGTGGTGCTGGCCCTGCCGCTGGTGGTGGCGGTGGTGGTGCTGGCCCTGCCGCTGGTGGTGGCGGTGGTGGTGCTGGCCCTGCCGCTGGTGGGGGCGGTGGTGGTGCGGACCCTGCCGCTGGTGGCGGTGGTGGTGGTGGTGGCGGGGACGGCGGTGGTGGTGTTGATGGGCCTGCCGCTGGTGGCGGCGGTGGTGGTGCTGGCCCGGCCGCTGGTGGCGGCGGTGGTGGTGCTGGCCCTGGCGCTGCTGGCGGCGATGCTGGTGGTGGTGGTGGTGGCGGCGGCGACGGCGGTGGTGGTGGTGGCGCCGGCCGTGGTGGTGGTGGTGGGTGTTCTCCACGCCGCCTTCTGTTTGGCGGTGGAGGGTTCACAGCACGCCGCCCTCTGTAGTAAGCTTCTCTGTGGGTAAAGTAAAAAAAAATTTGGTGAATGCATTGCATTTGGAAACAAAAACATAGGTCAAACATTAAGTTGCACGCTTTTTAGACTCTGTGTATCTGTGTATTATTAATCAGATATTTGTTATTATTATGAAAGAATAACCAACTGTACATAACATAAAGGAATACGTGACTTTCTTTGCTAATTCCATACTAATACATAATTTTTCACCCCCTGATTAACACCCACCCCCCCCCCCATCCCATCTAATCTAGACGATCAATAACACCAATGGTTCACATGAAAAAAAAAAGTCCCCCTGACTTCACTTTTTACTTGACATACTTAATTCACAAAACTTTTAGCTTATATCATCTATATAAAGCAGGGAAGGGGTTGAAAGGTATACAATATATATATATATAATCTATTTATATAATCGGGAGTTTGAAATTCCGGCACTGTAGCCTAATCCCAAACTCCTTAGCGTCACTGCGAGCGGAGACGCGTATGCGCCTTCGCGAGCCGCAGACGCTTAACTCACACAGCCGCTATAGCGTTTTCTCGAGCGGCCTCGCGCCCTCCGCTCACAGCAAGACCTGCGCCCCTCACAGCGCCCAATCCGCCCCGGCATGCTGGCATTTGTACTTCCCCCGTCTGTGCACCCACAGGTCTTAGCAGATCACTGATGCTGACAGCGGGGGGGGACAACACAGACAATCAAATCAGGAGGAGGTCAGTGTCAGGAGGAGATGACAGACGCCCGCCGGGGCCTGTGACACTGCAGAGGTCACAGCGGGGCTGTGTGTGCGGACAACGGGGAGGCCGGGGGCTACGGACGTACCGGACACGTCCTCTGCTCCTGGAGATGTGCCGCGGTTCCGCGCTCGCAGCGTATCTGACGCTGGAGCAGCGCTCACCACGCCCACACCACGCCCTCTGCCAAACAACCCACACCTCTCACTAACCTCCTGCAGCTAACCACACCCCATGTTTACCTTTGCCATGATGTCATTTAGCTGCGGCCGCTATCTTTAATAAGGTCAGAAATTATGGCAGTAATCGGATCTCTGCTCCCTCTAGCACGCCCCAACACTGTAGCACCATCTATTAACCCTATTCTCATCACCTATATACTCTGCTACCCACAGAGCCGTCTTTATACTCTGCTACCTCAGACCCGCCTGTATACTCTGCTACCTCAGACCCGCCTGTATACTCTGCTACCCACAGACCCGCCTGTATACTCTGCTACCCACAGACCCGCCTGTATACTCTGCTACCCACAGACCCGCCTGTATACTCTGCTACCCACAGACCCGCCTGTATACTCTGCTACCCACGGAGCCGTCTTTATACTCTGCTACCTCAGACCCGCCTGTATACTCTGCTACCCACAGACCCGCCTGTATACTCTGCTACCTCAGACCCGCCTGTATACTCTGCTACCCACAGAGACGCCTGTATACTCTGCTACCTCAGACCCGCCTGTATACTCTGCTACCCACAGAGACGCCTGTATACTCTGCTACCTCAGACCCGCCTGTATACTCTGCTACCCACAGACCCGCCTGTATACTCTGCTACCTCAGACCCGCCTGTATACTCTGCTACCCACAGAGACGCCTGTATACTCTGCTACCTCAGACCCGCCTGTATACTCTGCTACCTCAGACCCGCCTGTATACTCTGCTACCCACAGAGACGCCTGTATACTCTGCTACCTCAGACCCGCCTGTATACTCTGCTACCTCAGACCCGCCTGTATACTCTGCTACCCACAGACCCGCCTGTATACTCTGCTACCTCAGACCCGCCTGTATACTCTGCTACCCACAGAGACGCCTGTATACTCTGCTACCTCAGACCCGCCTGTATACTCTGCTACCCACAGACCCGCCTGTATACTCTGCTACCTCAGACCCGCCTGTATACTCTGCTACCCACAGAGACGCCTGTATACTCTGCTACCTCAGACCCGCCTGTATACTCTGCTACCTCAGACCCGCCTGTATACTCTGCTACCCACAGACCCGCCTGTATACTCTGCTACCCACAGACCCGCCTGTATACTCTGCTACCCACAGACCCGCCTGTATACTCTGCTACCCACAGAGCCGTCTTTATACTCTGCTACCTCAGACCCGCCTGTATACTCTGCTACCCACAGACCCGCCTGTATACTCTGCTACCCACAGAGCCGTCTTTATACTCTGCTACCCACAGACCCGCCTGTATACTCTGCTACCCACAGAGCCACGTGTATACTCTGCTACCCACAGAGCCGAAATGGAACCTAATGTATATATTAATAAATAATACTAAATGTACACAACAGTGCTGCAGACACATACCTTGGCATACGGGCCACCGGGTGAAGGAAGGACAGCCGGTCATAAAAGTGGTAGTGGTTGAGCAATGGAGCGGCTCCCGGTTGTCTCTCTGAGTACTGCCGGTACTGCTTCTTATGCTGGTCCCGGCAGCTCCTCCACCGTTTTTTAAGATGGTCAACTGTGAAATGATTTGAAACCGGCTTTAGAGATGTGTAATATTTGAAACAACAAAAGTATGTGTACAAATCAACAATAACATTTTATTCATTTTGTGTGTGTAATGTGTATACAAGGCACAGTGACACGACAGTGTGGAACATCATCAACAGCATTACGGACATTGAGCTCACGTGGCCACAATCACAAATGAGGCAGGACACATGTCAACGCATAGAGAATGTAATAGTGCGGGCACCAGACTCTGGTCATTAGTGGTATTTATATACACCCAACCCCTTGGCCGAAAGAGCCAGGAGGATCAGACATTAAACTCATTGTACTGTTGTGACCCCATCCAAATATAGGCAACTATGCGGTGGAGCATGATAACACATTCAGGGTCCTGTATACCCTGCTATGGGGGCCCTGTATTCCCACTGCTGGGGGCCCTGTAAACCCACTGGGCCACTGTCTACCCACTGCTGGGGGCCCTGTATACCCACTGCTGGGGGGGCCTGTACACACACTGAGCGCCCTGTATACAGGGACTGACTGGCACCCTACAGTTTGGGTCGCAACCCTCCCTCACTGGCCCGACACAGGTGAGGACGGGGGGTGGGGGGGGGTGATGACTGGCGGCCGCCTCACAGTCACCGCAGCTCCCGCATTATCCTATGGCTCGCTCCCAGCCGCAGCCTCGCGCTCCTCACAGCCGCTCGCTAACAGTCGCAGCCGCACGCCACTCACAGACGCTCACTCCCGGACGCAGCCGCGTGCTGATGACGTCATCGCGCGGCCAGGAGCTTCCGTTTCCGCCTGCTGCTTCAGGGACATGCGGATTATTCATGCTCCTGCAGCCGCATGACCCGTGGCACCTGGGCCAGTCCGCCCCTGCCTGTATACCACAATATGGGGGCATGTATACCCAGCTGGGGGCCTGTATACTCTGCAGGGGGAGGTGTATACTCTGCTGGGGGGCTGTCTACCAGTGATAGCCGCTGTATACCAGGATGGCGGTGAATATGTTTTCATAGTTTTTCGGGGCAAAAATAGGGGGGTCGGCTTATACACGGGTCGGCTTATACACGAGTATATATGCAGTAAATGCAATATATAACGTGTGAACTCATTTAACTTACTTAGATTGCTCTGTTCCTCATGGTCACTCCGATGGAACGCAGGGAACATCTCTTGGGCGATCTCTCTCCAGGCTGTATTAATTAGGGTCGTATCCCCATACTCAGGATCTGTAGGGAGCCATAGAAATGGACGAGCCTCCACAAGTGCAATAAGACGCAGTGTGTTCACCGTGCCACGTCCTGCTGCCATGATTGCACTGATGAATGGATCGCTGTGTGTGCGCCTGTCAGCGCGACTCGCTTCCTGTTTCCTTAAAGCATGGTGTGTGCTGGAGAATCCCTTCCCTCGCATCATCGGCTACAAGCCTCAAAATAAGAGAAAAACCAGCGAGTTTGGACTCGCACACTTTCAGAGACACATCAGCGAGTTGTAAATGTCATTATTCGCTATTACTCGGGTCCCTATTCATTAACATTGGACTCGCTGGACTCGCAACGAGTCCCGAGTCCTTGACTCGGACTCGTTGGGGTCTTGCGATTCCGAGTCTTTTCGGACTCGCTCATCTCTAGTATTCACATGACCACGCTGACTCGCAGCGTGAGCGGACTCAAAAGGGGCAAAAAACCCATTCGTGATTATATAATAGATAAATTTGTCTTGTATGATAAAGAGAAAGCTGCAGTTTGGTAGCAGTTTTCTAAATAATTTAGAATGTCCAAATTACAGCTCCCATTTTTGACATTCATAAACTCAAATTGAAAATAGGTCGATTTAATTTAGAAAAACACTTTAAAAATGTGACTTCTTTTATTTATGAAAAGTATGATTTTTGCCATAGACTCACATGGCATATGACATAAGCTGATATTCCTTTTTTCTACTTTCAGCACAGGGCAAAAAAAAGCCTTAAAAAGTAACTAAATTTCCATTATTTATTTAAGCATCATCTAATATTGACAAATTATGAACTTTTGCAATATACTTCTTTAACTTGTTTTGCTTCCTTTTTCCCAATTGCTATGCTACAGTGCTCTTTCAATGCCCAGTTCATGCACCTTTGGAAGTATCTTTCAACTGCTGTTCGGTAATATCTTGCTAATATAAATTCACTTATGTTCTCGTTAGCTTAAGAGAAAGTGTTAACAAGGACAAGTAGCTTACATCAGACATCCTAATTGAATTATAAGAGCAAACTGGTTGCTTTAAAATGGAGCTGATTCTTAATATCATTGTCTTTTTCTCGTAATCAAGCTTATCTCCAAGTGAACATGTTCACTCATAGTTACTTTGCAAAAAAGTGAAAAGGTCTATAGAATAGTTTACCACAAAGAGGGTAAAATAGTCTAGGGACATGGATACAGTCCAGTAACAGGATAAATGCCCAGGTAGATGATAGTCATAATCCTTTGCTTAGAGATCGATATGATATGGATACTTCTCCATGTTAATCAGTTTCTCCAAGTCACACTGGGGTGCTGGCCTGAGCATCAGTATCCCACAAAGGATCTATCTTACTGGTCTAATTGTCCTCCTCAAAACCCCTCCTTATATCTGGTGGTAGGAAGACAGGTTAGATGATTTCCAGGCTTCTGTGACCTGAGAATAGTGCCTCAGGATCAAGGCACTACTGGGGGTGATTTTCAACATTTGGAAAGCAGAGGGGTCATAAATATCAGTAAAAATATAACCATACACAAAATGATACCCAGCACACTATCAAAACCTTTCACACTTTTAATAAGTGAGCACACCATGAGGGCCACACAGAACTCTAGCCACCTCACTTTGGTCCACATTGCTCAACTATTGACAGTTCCTTGCTAGGTCTGCCTGAAGGAGTCTATACATATTTCATTTGGGATGAGCCCTGGTCCATGCTGTCTTTCTAAAGACGGCCGGGCCAGCGGACGAGAGCACCCACTGACCCTCGTGTCTCCACACCTGCTTCTTGGTCTAGGGTGTACACCAGTTGCTAATAGCTTCCACCTTGGCAGGCTAAGACCTTAGGTTCCCACCTCCTACTCTGTGCTAGAGGTACTTCACTTCAACCATCCCCAACTGGCATTTATTAGGGCAAATGATCATTCCTGCAGTCAGGATACAGTCTAGCTCTATGTTCAAGTATTTAAGATGTTCCTTCCAGGTTGTGCTTAAAATGGCAATTTCAACCCAGTAAGTACAAGCAAAGTTCTGACAAAGTTCTAAAAGTCGATCTACCAGTCTCTGGAAAGTAGCGGAGGCATTTTTCAATCCAAAGGGCATTCCCATGCACTCAGAGAGTCAAAAAGGAGTAAGGCTGAGCTCTCCAGAACGTCCACTATTAGGGGTATCTACCAGTACCTCTTGCTCAAATATCTTGTAATTACAAATTTGGCACTGGCTAGCAGATCCAATAAGTTATCAATCCAAGGTATGGGGTAACCATCACTCTTGGTGGCATTGTTTAATCTCCGGTCATCGATGCAGAACCATCTGTGGCGCCCCTGCGGGTATTAGCCACAGTATAAGATCATAATAGTTGCACTCACTTAGAAAGCCAAGCCACTGCACTACCACCTTTGGCCAGTAGGGGGAGCTCCAGAGACACCAGAGACTTCCCTAGAGATAAAACACTGGTTTGAGGTAAATTTTCAGACAGTTGGAGCCATGAGCTCAGAGTGACAGGAGCTGCATTGAGTTCCTGAGAACTGGCTGACAATTTTCTAGGGCCAAGCCATCGGTCTGAGGAGGAGAAAACTGATAAGAGGAACACTTTCAGAATCGGGTAGCATCATTATCTACCCTAGATAAAAAGCGCAGATACGGATACCGGATCCGTGGCTGCATTAGTTATATATAATACAGCAACCGGAAAACGTGAGGTAACAACAAGCTTCACAGGGCCAGACACAGCAACATACTAAGAGTTCAGCAGTACTCCCGGAGGGGGTAAGCAGAGAGAGACAAAGGACTCAAGTTGCCTGTTGAGTGGGACCCAGAGAGGACAGATTTGGGCCGGCAGCGAGTTCACACACGGCAGCAGGGCCACATAGACAGCGCAAGCAGGAGGTAAAGGACCCGGTGGGGCCTGAGCAACTGAACCCCTATTGCAGACTCCGGAGACGGGACTTGTTGTATTATAGTTTGGTTGAAAGTAAACCAGTTAAACCTCATCTGTGCCTCAGCCTCTGATTTAACAGTTACCATCTATCCAGGATTGGGACCATCACCGCTGAGAGGATTTGCTGTGAATCAAGTAAGTGTCTGTGCCCTTAACATCTCCTCACCATACTTCCATCTTCATCCATCATTAACTTTAACATCACCTGTCCAGGGGACCCTACAGCCCTACCCGGAAAAGGGCTATACCATCTCAGCTGCCTCTCACCATCATCCCCTGGCCAGTACAAGGCAGCGGTGGCCATATATAGCCACATTATTCTGGGTGGCGTCACGACAATAACATCTACAAACTTTATAAACTATATAAACTTCTAAATCCCCTGTAAATACCCCCTTTTAGGAGTGTGCCAGCCTGGGACCACGGCCTGGGTCCAGCCACCAGTGACTTCCCCAAGGAAAGGGACCCTATGCCGGGTATCCCGGTCCCCTAAGCTGGGCGGCACATCTCCCTTTGGCGTCACGAACAGGATTTACCGTGCCTGGTTAAATCGGGTACTGTGTGCCATGATTAATGCCGAAAATTGTGAGAAAATCCGAGAAAAATTGACTTTTTTATCAAAAAGTGATTTTCCCATTGGAAACCATTGAAATAGACTTTTCCCCATTGACTAACATTGAAACAAAATGGCCGCCAGCCTCTGAGGTAAAATTGCATCATCAGTAATTACCTCATAACTGCCACAGCACGAGACTGCTATTTGAACTGTGTCATAGCCCTGAGCTCTGATCTGACTGAAAAATTTCAGATTCCGCCAATACTGGGCTCACGGCGAGCAGAAGCAGCAGGGGGCGTGTCTTTGTGGGCGGTACCAAGCTGAGAGCTCTGACGTCTGCAAAAGGGGAAAACCAATCCTGCTGCACAGCGGAACGATTATACGCCATCCCGACGGAAGCAGAGGACCGGAAGGGTCCGGATTAACTAAGGGGGCGCAACATGTCGCAGCACGGAGACGCCGAAACACTCAGCGACACAAATGCAGCTGAAGCACAAAACAGAGCGCTCGGCAGCACAGCGGCGCAAGGTGCAGCGCCCATTATGCCGATGTTGATGCCATATACCCCAGGTGCTCCATGGCTTCCAGTGTATGAAGGTAAGCCTAATACTTTTGATGATTTTAAAGAAAAACTGCTGGCCTATTTAAACATGTTTCCAATGGCAGAAGCTCAGCGTGTCGGTTTGCTGATGGCACAGTTAAGTGGTAATGCCAAGCGAGAAGTCACAGCATGGTCCGCTGATCTAAAAGACACTGCTGAGCATATTCTAGCTGGATTAAAGGCAGTATTTGAAACTACTGCTGGTAGCAAAGCAAAGACCAAATTCTTCAATTGCAAACAAAAGGCCAATGAGAGTGTGAGAGACTTTGCCCTGAATTTACAGGAGGCCCTTAAAGCGCTTACACTGGCTGAACCAATGTTTAACACTGGCGCTGATAAATTGCTAAAAGATCAATTCATTGAGGGACTATTAACCCCTTCTCATCGAGGGCATGCGAGTATGCTGACTTTCAAGGACCCTGAGGTGACATTTGCCCAGTTAAAGGAGAGCGCTATTCGTCTCCAGCAGGCAGAGGCACTTTGGGATCAGGATCCTGAGCAATCCATTACAGAAACCCCTCAACAACAGAGAGTGCCAGTGACATCAGTTAAGCCCCTAGAGGCCAGTGTTAATGATGCTTTCCAGCAAAAGCTTGACTCTCTAACAGACATTGTCACCTCAATGGCTAAAACCATGCAGGAAATGAGAGAATCACAGACTACATCCAAGATGGAGTTGGCAAACCGCAGAGAGGATATTCCCTGGATGAGACCCCAGAAATACCCAGCGTGGAGAGGACGACCCAACGACCGTTACCAGCCGGATGGACAGCCTATTTGCCGCCGTTGCCGGAAGCCAGGCCACATCGCCCGCAATTGTGATTTAAACAAGGATCCCCTGGGAATGCGGGCCGCTTCGCAGGAGTGAACTTTCAAGGCCCAACATCCTGGCACGATAAGTACGTCGGAGGACGTCCCATTATTCCCATCGTGCTGGACGGTATTCCCATCAATGCCTTGTTGGACACTGGTTCCCAGATTTCATCTATACCACATATCCTTTATAAGAGGTACTGGGCAGATTCAGACATTGATAAAAGACCATCTAATGTTGAGCTAAGTATATATGCTAGTAATGGAAAATTGGTACCGCAAGTAGGATTTAGAGAGATGACCATTAAGATTGGTAGAGCAGAATTAAAAAATCAGGGTATCATAATTGTTGATGTTAACCGACGGGAACCTTCTGTATTGATAGGTATGAATGTTTTAGAAAATTGTTTTTCCGAGGTTATTACTATTTTACAGCAATTTGCGGAAACTGCCCAATCCTGCCAGCAGAGAATTCTCCGGAGAGAGATAAAAGCATTGGTGCTGAAGCAACAAGTAGAGGTTGCAGGTGGAGAAATCGGCAGTGTGAGGGTAAGTGACCCAACTCCTATAGTAATACCTCCAAAAACTGAAATGCTGGTATGGTGTAGAGCAGCCATTGGTATTAAAGGACGAGATTACCAAGCCTTGGTAGAGCCTGTGTACACTGATAGTAGACCCACAATATTAACGGCTAGAGGAATAGTCGAGGTACACAGGGGAAGAGTGCCCATACGTCTTTTGAATTGTGGAGAGGAAGAGGTCACTTTACCAAGGTACGCTACAATGGCCAAGCTATACAATGTTGACAACAATGCCATCATAGCCATTGGGCCCTTGAATCCGTCATGTCAGGCGGACGACAATGGTTCAAGTGGAGAATTAGAAGATTGGTGTCAGCAGCTGCATATAGGTACAGATTCAACACCTACCCACCAAAAACAAGGGGTGTACCGACTAGTAGAAGAATATGAACAGGTCTTCAGTAAACACCCATTAGACTTCGGACAGATTAAAGGGGTAGAACATACAATTCCTACCGGTAACCACCCACCAATAAAAGAGAGATATAGACCCATACCGCCCCGCTCATTATCAATGTGCTAAAGACATGCTGAGGGAGATGAAACAGGCCGGGGTAATAAGAGACAGTTGTAGCCCCTGGGCAGCCCCTCTGGTAATAGTTAAAAAGAAAGACGGAACCATGAGAATGTGCGTAGACTACCGGCAGATTAATCACATTACCCATAAAGACGCCTACCCCTTACCTAGAATTGAAGAGTCATTAGCCGCTTTAAGATCTGCTAACTATTTTTCCACCTTAGACTTAACAAGTGGGTATTGGCAAGTCCCTGTGGCTGAGGAAGATAAAGAGAAGACAGCGTTTACCACTCCGATGGGTCTCTGTGAATTTAATTGTATGCCGTTCGGACTCTGCAACGCACCCGGTACCTTTCAGCGATTGATGGAATGCTGTCTCGGACACAAGAACTTTGAAACCGTCCTTCTGTACCTAGATGATGTAATAGTCTACTCAAAGACTTACGAACAACATCTACAAGACCTAGCAGAAGTGTTCGAGGCCTTATCCCGGTATGGTATGAAGATCAAGCCATCAAAATGTCACCTTCTAAAGCCAAAGGTACAATACCTGGGACACGTTGTAAGTTCAGAAGGAGTAGCACCGGATCCCGAGAAAGTAACCGCAATAAGGGATTGGCCAAGACCTACCAGTGTGAAACAGGTGAGGCAATTCCTGGGACTGGTGGGCTACTATCGTAGATTTATCCAAGGGTTCACCAAGCTAGCAGCACCTCTACAAGACATCCTGGTAGGGCAGTCGAAGAAGCCTTCAAATCGCAATCCTCCTTTCCAGTGGAGTGATGAGAGGGAAGATTCTTTTGAAAAGTTGAAGAAGGCATTGACCGGAGAAGAAGTTCTGGCATACCCCGATTACCATCAACCTTTCATCCTTTACACAGATGCCAGTAATGTGGGACTGGGAGCAGTACTATCTCAGAAGCAAGGAGGCAGGGAGAAAGTCATCGCCTTTGCAAGTAGAAAGCTCCGGCCTACTGAAAGAAATCCTGAAAATTACAGCTCCTTCAAGTTAGAACTACTGGCAGTAGTCTGGGCTGTGACTGAGCGTTTCAAACACTACTTGGCAGCTGCAGAATTCACCGTCTATACTAATAACAACCCATTGACCCACCTGGATACAGCCAAGCTAGGTGCGCTGGAACAGCGATGGATAGCCCGGCTGTCTAATTACAACTTCGTGATCAAGTATAGAGCAGGCCGAAAGAATGGAAATGCAGACGCCTTATCCCGGATGCCGCACTTGAGAGACGTGGAAGAAGAACCGGTAGAACTTGAAGAAATTGAACTACCCGCCTTCCATCGTCCCAAGGTAGGACAGTATCAATCCAGTGCCTACCAGAAACATCAACAGGTGAATCTCAACCCATTAGCACACCACAGATGGGCTGACACTCAAGACAGCAATCCAGCTGTGAAGTTGGTGAAAGAACTGCTGACTGAGCAAAGTGCGTATCCCAATGAAAATGCACCGAAAGAGACACATCAACTCTGGAAAGAGAGAGGCAAAATGTTCCTGTACCAAGGAAAGCTGTGCAGAAGATATACCAATCCAAAGACGCATGAGCTAGTATGGCAGATCATTGTGCCTAAACAAGATGTAAAAATGGTCCTAGAAGCTTATCACAATGGTGCTGGTCACTTCGGGTGGAAAAAGCTAGAAGTACTTCTAAGAGAAAGATTCTACTGGGTTGGAATGAGAAGATCAATTGAAGAATGGTGCAGAAACTGTGGTCCGTGCAACCTCAGAAGAAAAGATCTAAAAAACCAAAGAGCACCACTCCAGCCTATAGTTACCAAGCAACCACTTGAGCTCGTAGCAATAGATCACGTGAAATTGACACCAAGCCGGTCCGGCTATGTCTATGCTTTAACCATAGTGGACCATTACTCACGTTTCTTGGTAGTAGTGCCCGTGAAAGATCTCACTGCAAAAACAGCAGCTAAGGCGTTCCAGACATACTTTTGCAGACCCCATGGATATCCGGAACAAATACTCGCAGACCAAGGCACAGCATTTGAATCAGAGATCTTCAGAGAATTTTGCAATATGTATGGCTGCAAGAAGATCCGTACAACAGCCTATCATCCGCAAACAAATGGCTTATGTGAAAAAATGAACCATATTGTAATCGATCTCTTAAAGACTTTACCAGAGACAGAGAGAAACCTATGGCCAGAGAAATTGCCTGACTTGGTAGACCTCTATAACAATGTCCCGGTAAGCTCCACAAACTGTACCCCAGCTTACCTTATGCGTGCAAGACCTGGCAAGCTACCAATAGATCTAGAAATGGGCATCGTAAAACCTGACGCAGAAGTGCAGGATTCCAACTGGGACTCCCTACGCCAACAACAGTATCGCCAAGTGCAAGAATGCGTAGAAAGGAATCTCCAGAAAACTAGAGAAAGACAAGAGCAATACTTCAACCAGAATGCTCTAGCAACCCCATTAAAACCTGGTGATCAAGTGCTCAAGAGAAACCGTCGCACTAATAAATTGGACAATCAGTGGGAATCCGTCCCATATACAGTTTTACCAATGAGAGTGAACAATCCTAAAATGTGTCTTATAAGCAAAGATGGTGGATTAACATCAGTACTAGTGTCAAGAGACAATCTAAAACTATGTCCAGAGACATTGAAAGAAAAAGAAGTCATTCAACCTGAACCAGAAGTTATTCAACCAGTACCGGTTCAACCTGTTAACGAAAAAGAAGAAGATGGAGTATATCACACCTATCTAGGAGACTTTCCTAAAACCTGGCCAACCTACAATGGTGCAGTAGTAGTTCCCATGATGGCCTTCTATCAAACACCAGAGCCTGTAATACCAGAAGTCCCAAGACAGGAAGAACAAATTCCTAGTAATAATAGTCCTGGACACGGTGGAATTGCCAACCCCACAAATGTGGAATTATCCCTAGCAGAACCAGAAGTACTTACTAGGTATACGTCCACTCACACCATCACATTGAGTACACCCAGTACACAAGCGTTACGCAGATCACAGCGTAGTACTCAGGGTCAATTACCAGCAAGATATGCAGACTACCAAATGTAAATAGATTTCATGTGCATTGTATATTTGTTAAAGTTATGCAGTTGAATAGAATCCTAAAAGGTATGATGTAAAGTGGCAGTCACGGAGAGTTAAAACTTGGCCTCATATGCGGTGACCCGAGGGCCTTGAGGCCTACTGCACTTACAACCAGAAATGTCTGAAAGGAACTTGTTTAGTTGTTAATCAGTAGTTATTAGATGTAACGTTAAAAAAAGCTCAGTACCTGCAGAGACTATTCTGTATGAACTACTTGCATATTCTTGAACTCTTTTCTTCATTTATCAGCCCGGAGGCGGTAAATTAAAGCTCCGGAAAGACAGTTTTTTGAACATTCTTAAATTATTCATAAACTTTGTTGGAAAAATGGACGCTAATTGCAGTGCCTTTCCTAACAAATAAATAGCCCTCAAGGACAGAGCTGTATTAATGGACGCTATTTGAAGTGACTTTTTACAAGACTCTATTTTTTAAACTTGAGTGGTTTTTGTAACTTTTTATTTTTTTTTTAAGACTCTGTAAATATTATCTGTTATATCTTATGTTTATTGTCCCACAGTCCCGGAGTACTGTTCTTAACTAAGGGGGAATGTGGCGCCCCTGCGGGTATTAGCCACAGTATAAGATCATAATAGTTGCACTCACTTAGAAAGCCAAGCCACTGCACTACCACCTTTGGCCAGTAGGGGGAGCTCCAGAGACACCAGAGACTTCCCTAGAGATAAAACACTGGTTTGAGGTAAATTTTCAGACAGTTGGAGCCATGAGCTCAGAGTGACAGGAGCTGCATTGAGTTCCTGAGAACTGGCTGACAATTTTCTAGGGCCAAGCCATCGGTCTGAGGAGGAGAAAACTGATAAGAGGAACACTTTCAGAATCGGGTAGCATCATTATCTACCCTAGATAAAAAGCGCAGATACGGATACCGGATCCGTGGCTGCATTAGTTATATATAATACAGCAACCGGAAAACGTGAGGTAACAACAAGCTTCACAGGGCCAGACACAGCAACATACTAAGAGTTCAGCAGTACTCCCGGAGGGGGTAAGCAGAGAGAGACAAAGGACTCAAGTTGCCTGTTGAGTGGGACCCAGAGAGGACAGATTTGGGCCGGCAGCGAGTTCACACACGGCAGCAGGGCCACATAGACAGCGCAAGCAGGAGGTAAAGGACCCGGTGGGGCCTGAGCAACTGAACCCCTATTGCAGACTCCGGAGACGGGACTTGTTGTATTATAGTTTGGTTGAAAGTAAACCAGTTAAACCTCATCTGTGCCTCAGCCTCTGATTTAACAGTTACCATCTATCCAGGATTGGGACCATCACCGCTGAGAGGATTTGCTGTGAATCAAGTAAGTGTCTGTGCCCTTAACATCTCCTCACCATACTTCCATCTTCATCCATCATTAACTTTAACATCACCTGTCCAGGGGACCCTACAGCCCTACCCGGAAAAGGGCTATACCATCTCAGCTGCCTCTCACCATCATCCCCTGGCCAGTACAAGGCAGCGGTGGCCATATATAGCCACATTATTCTGGGTGGCGTCACGACAATAACATCTACAAACTTTATAAACTATATAAAACTTCTAAATCCCCTGTAAATACCCCCTTTTAGGAGTGTGCCAGCCTGGGACCACGGCCTGGGTCCAGCCACCAGTGACTTCCCCAAGGAAAGGGACCCTGCGCCGGGTATCCCGGTCCCCTAAGCTGGGCGGCACACATCCTTATTGGGAACCAGGATGACAGGAGAGGCTCAGAAGCTGAGAGATGGCTGAATAGCCCCCAGTTGTTTGATCTCCTCTAGTTCGTTCTTTATAATGCCATGAACAGCCTCTGAATCCCTGTAGGTAGCCTGCTGAATCGGGCATTGTCTGGTGGTTTCAACATGGTGTTTGGTGAGAGTAGTCTGCCCCGGATTTGAGGAGAGAGCAAAATTCCTCAGTCTTGATACTGAGAAAATATTGTCCTTTTGTATATCCGATAAATGGGAGCCCAAGGGCACTTATTCCATTGATCTTCCTGCTTGGGCAACCTGGAGAACATCAGGGAGATACTTGTCCTCAGAATAATCATTATTGGGGTGGCAGATAGCTATAATAGACAGAGAGAAGTCGTGATATCCTTCCAGCATGTTGATGTGCATGGTCTTCTGTTTTCAACCACTAGGATCCAAGGCAATGTATAGTTAGTGTCATTATTTTCCTGACAACCTGATAAAGGTCATCCCCCATTACCTGAAAGATGGTGGCAGGGAAAGCAATAATCAAGACCACCTGTTGTCCTTCCATAATCTGCCGGGTTCTGGCTTTATGGTTATACCAGGTCTTTTGTCTTGACTGGGCCATTCGCTTGTATTTTGTAGCGAAGATAGCTCTGTGGGCAAGATGGTTTTGGAAAACATAGGGAAGGACAGGCATTTTAGTGTCTGATATATCTTCCTCCAGAGTTCATTTAAAAGAGCAAGAGCCCTACGGACCCTCCAGACAAACATGCCCATTAGGTATAGAGGAGATGTGGCAGGTATTTTTATCAGTCCTTTTCAAAGTCAGAAAAAGTCGGCAGCATATTTTTTAGGGTTCCCTTAAAGTTTTAAAAATAATAATAGTAGTAGTAGTAATAATAATAATAATAATAATAATAATAATGTGTTCACATTGTCCGTTGGTTTGCAGGTGGTATGGCTGGTGCAAATGTCTCAAACAACACAGGTATTCCAGAGGGACTGGACCAGGTGTGACATGAACAGAATTCCTTGATCCAATAATATTTCACTGGAGAACTGTATCCAGGCAAATATGGTGACTTAACTGCTGTAATGCTGGATAGGGCAATGACTTCAAGATTCCAAGATGCAAAGTCCACCACAGTTAGGATGTATTTTTCTCCTACTGGCTAGGGAGGGCCAGAGGTCCTATGATGGCCACAGCTACACATTGAATTAGTTCTTCAATTATGGGAAGGGGTTGCAGGAGTATCCTATGTCGAGCTCCTGTATGCAAAATTTGCTGGCACACATGGCAGGTGCGGCAATAATGGGCTACAGACTGTGGGATGCCTGGCCAGTAAAAACTTTCGGTGGGATTCTTTTTTCAGTCCTTTCCTCCCTTGATGACCAGCCAAGCAGCCAAGGTATTATCATGGGCTAGTTAGAGTAGCCCCCAGCTGCCTAGTTGTACCTGGCTGGACATGGAAATAGCGCGGAACCCCACGTATTTTTTTTTTTTTTACTATTTCATGAAATTCATGAAATAGTAAAAAAAAAAAAAATGCTTCCTTCTGTTTCTGTTTCCAGGCAGATACAAATAGGCACCTGGGGGTTGGAGGCAGCCTGTTCCTGCCTGCGTACTTGGCTGGAAAAAAAAAATACGGCGAAGCCCGCGTCAATTTTTTGAGAAAAATTCATTTAAAAATACATTTAGGGACTGCATCTTTATTAACCCCTCGAGGCCGGAGCGCTGCGGCATTGTAAGGGGGGTTAACTCAGGTCACCCGAGGATAGCTCAGGTCATGACCTAAGGTTAATAAAGATGCAGTCGCCAAATGTATTTTTTTAATTTTTTTATGAATTTTTCCAAAAAAATTTGATGTGGGCTTCGCCATATTTTTGTGTCCAGTCAGGTACAGCAGGCAGGAACGGGCTGCCTCCAACCCCCAGGTGCTTACTTTTACCTGCCTGGAAACAGAAATAGAAGGAAGCCCTTTTTTATTATTATTTCATGAATTTCATGAAATAATTAAAAAAAAATACATGGAGTTCTGCACTATTTCTATGTCCAGCCAGGTACAACTAGGCAGCTGGGGGCTGGAATCCACAACGCAGGGGGGCCCAAGCTTTCTGGGCAGCCCCCGCTGCGAATTGCAGCCCGCAGCCACCCCAGAAAATGGCGCGTTCAGAGAAGCGCCATCTTCTGGAGCTGAATCCAGCTTATCCAGGGCCCTGGTGCAATGGCTCACTGGGTAATAAAGGGGTTAGGGCCAGCTTTGTGTTATCAGCTGGCCCTAAGCCCGAAATTCAAGGAGTAACGTCAATATTAGACATGACTGCCATGAATTTCTATAGAATTTTAAAAAAAAAACACAACACACAGAAGAAAATATTTTATTAGAAATAAAACAAAGAATACATTTAGAGACTCCATCTTTATTAAAAAATTCCTTTTCCGTCCGACATAGTCCAAAAACGCAATGTCAGCACTGCTACATCGCTCTGCATAGACACACATGTCTATGCAGAGCGGGAGCAGGCTGACAACTGACTGTGCAATCAGGGTTCACGTCAGGTCATAGCTTGGGCTATGACCGCGGATGAACCCTGCCGACACAGCCCGAACACTGCCGACGCTGGCAGGGATTGCCGAGCGCCTGGCAGTGCAGTGAATAATACCGGAAGTTAATAAAGGGGTTAGGGCCAGCTTTGTATTATCAGCTGGCCCTAAGCCCGAAATTCATGGGGTCACGCCAATATTAGACATGACCGCCATGAATTTCTAGTGAATTTAAAAAAAAAAAAAATACAACACAGAGAAAAAAATATTTTATTGGAAATAAAACAAAAAATACACTTAGAGACTCCATCTTTATTAAAAAACTACTCTTCCATCTGACGTAGTCCAGTGGAGCCTTCTTCTTTAGCTCAGCTAAATCTCTGGAAGAGAACCTCTACCAGAGATGTAGCTGAGCTATGCAGCCTTGGGAAAGTTCCTGTGAATTCATGCTGCATGAACTCACATGAACCTTTCCCTGACATCACTGCGGCTACTTCAAATGAACATCAGCTGATCATTTGAAATAACCGGCGGGAAAGCCAGCAGTGAGACTTCACCGCCGGCTTTCCTGCTCTGTTCTGCGCTCCACGCTCCCTGATGCCCCCTCATTGCTCCCCCCGCTGCCTCCCCGCCTTATCCTAAGTTAGGACCAGGCAGTGGGAGCAGATCCAGGGAGCGGGTAGGCGGCATCAGGGAGCGGGGAGCGCAGCACAGAGCAAGAAAGCCAGCGGTGAAGTCCTCTTCTCACTGCCGGTTTCCCCGCCCTGGTCCTTCGCTCCCCGCTCCCAGTGTTGCACTTTCTGCCCAGTCATAACTTAGGATCGGGATGGGAAGCGGCGGGGGGAGCGGATGATCGAGATGGGAGGCTGCGGGGGCAGTGGATCGTGCTGAATGATTGTTTAAAAACCGGCGGCTTTTTACCACCGGCTTTTAAACAATCATGGCCCCATTTCAGCCTTTTCCTCTGCCCCAGACCACTTTATAGGGTCCTTTTGGTAAACGAACTGTTATCGAACATAACCTCGAACTGCCGAATTTGAAGCTAATTGTCCGCATTCGTCGAATTACTCAATCACCGCCCAAAATAGCTCGAATGTTGTGATTGGTGAACATTTCGAATCGAACATCGCTTATCTCTATTATCTACAGCAGGGGTGGGGAACCTCAGGTCCCAGGGTCGAATGCGGCCCTCAATGACTTTTTTGCAGCCCTCCGGCAGATTCCTGGCGACCACAGTGCTCAGGCTGGCAGACATGTTTTGCCAACTGTCTGCCCTTTAAATCCAGCTCTCCAGTGATCTCTATGCCCCAGCCTTGGCCTCCCCAATGAGGTATATGCTCCCAGCCTCTCCTGTAATGTCTAGGGCTCAAGCAAACCTTGAAAAGCAGTTGAGAAGCAACATGATCAATATCACCTAACATCAGTCATGCCAAAGAGAAGCAGCTCCAGCCACAACAGTAGGGGTGAGTTGATTGTTTAACCAAGCAGGTAATTTTCAAGTTGATAATTTTGTACGGCCCCCGAAGGATTGTAGAAGTTTCCAAATGGCCCTCGGCAGAAAAAAGTTTCCCCACCCCTGATCTACAGGATCAGTTCAACACCAGTGCAGACCTAGCTCAAGGATGGCAGGAGGTAATTATTAGTGCATCCGCTCGTGAAATGAGATGAAAGCTTTTTGAGCCTGGTCTGGTGTACAGAAGATCAGCAAAGAAGCCACTACCTTCAAACAAAAACATATTTGGTATGAAGTACAGTCACTGGACTGTGGAATACTCTTATTAAACATTTTTTAGCTTGTTTGGCACATCTGGAAGAATGATTGTACAAAGAAAAATAGGTGAATGCTACAATGAGTACTGTGCCCCTCAGAATCCGAATACAAACTGTGAAATTCACCTGTCTGCACCAATCATTACTGTTAGCTTAGAGGCTCCTGAAAAGCAACATGGCATCCAAAAACTAATACAGGAAAATCGCAGCTCCCAATTCAAAACGTTGTCCATCCCTTCTGAGCCCTGCAATTTGCCTAATATGCAATTAGTAATGGTGTATTGGGACAAACCCACTTAATTTACATGATGCATGTCTCCAGAAGCACAGTTGGGTACTATGTACATATTGGGAACAAAAATTGCATTTTTGCCATTGTCACTCTGCATCATATACTCTATGCTTTTTTTTCTAGAAAACACTCATGACACCAAAATAGTCACCCACTTGTCGATGAATTTGTGGAGGTGTGCATTTACAAATTGGTGTCACTTTGGGGTTTTATTGCACCTAAAGGGCTTAGCTCATGGTGACTGCAAGTTATTCCAGAAAATCTGCACTGCAAAAGTAAAATAGTACTTCATGCTTCTACGCTCTGCTATGTGCCCAAACAGTCATCTCCAATAACATATGGAGGTATTGCTACCCTCGGGAGAAGTTGTATAATATATTATCATATATTAATTTTTTATCAAATATTTGCTGCTAATATAACATTTTAGTAGTAAAAAAAAATGTTCATGTGTTAATATTAGATAACTCTGTAATGAAACTGTGGGTTTAAGATGTTCACTGCACCTTTAAAGGAATTCCATGAGCAATGTTGTTTCCATAATGGGGTCACTTGAGTAAGGGTTTCTGCTGTTTTGGCACCTTGGAAGTTCTGCTATTGGCACCCAGAATATATTAAATCAAATTCTGTATTCTAAATGTCAAATAAAGCTTCTTAACTTCTGAGCCCAGCAGGTTTCTCAGATCCTAAAATGTGAAGCTGAAAAAGGACTTTAATGAAAAAATATATTTTTCAAATTTCTATGGTCCAAACTTAAAACACTGTGAATCACCTATTGGTTCAAAATACTCAGCACACCCTTAATTGAAATCATGTAGGAATTTATATTCCAAAATTAGGTCACTTTTTGGTGTTTCAGCAGTTTAAGCACCTCAGGGGCCCTGCAAAATTCACATGGTGCCCACTCTCAATTCCTGGTAAAATTGTGCTCTAAAAGTCAAGTTGTTCTCCTTGCATTCCAAGCCCTAACATTTGTCCAAATAATGCATGTAGTATCTAACCACTTATGGGGCATCACTACCTTCATGAAAAATTCCATAGCAAATTGTAGGCTCTATTACCTCCTAATACTCCATTGGAAAAAAAATGAGGCTAAAATAAGTGGAATGAATATTATTTTGTTTTTATGGACCAATCTTAAAAAACGTTTCTGAAGAATCTGTGGATTAAAAATGCTAACCAAAACATAAATGAATTCTTTAAGGGAATTAATTAAGAACTGGATCCTTATGGAGGAGGGGTTCCACTTTTTTGGCACATAAAGAACTCAGAAAATGTAATATACAGATCTTGGGAAGATGGTGTACATGGTCCGCGCTGCTGCCTCAATGGAATCACAAGGAATGTAAGGTTCCAAGAAGTCACAAGGAATGCAAGGTTCCAAAAGTAACACTCTCCTTTATTCCACCAACGCGTTTCGGCGCCTCTCCCGGCACCTTCATCAGGGTATCTATTACGGCACTATGGCGCCTCTTGTCTCCCCCCTTTTTGTATTTTTACAGAAAATGTAATATGGCGTCCACAATCAATTCAAGCAAATCTGATCTCCTGAAATCAAATATTGCTCTTTCTGTATCCAAATATTAGTTTTTTAACACATATCAGGAAACTATGCATTTGGAATATATTGCTTAACTAAATTTGGGTCAATTTTATTATATTTCTCCTCTTAAAAAGATAAATGTGTGGCTAAAGCAACATTTTACTAAAAAAAGCATAATTTTTTGTTTTCACATCCAAAAGTGATAACATTCAATAAGATGCCTATGGGTTGAAAACACAAAACCAATTGATTTCCATGAAGGGTCTATTTTATAAAATAGGGTCACTTGATGGGGTCTCTACTGATTTGGACATCAGGAACTCTACATATTGAACATAGTATCTGCAATTTATTCCACACAAATTTGGTCCCCAAAATCAAATACAGGTGAAACTCAATGAATTTGAATATTATAAAAAGTCAATTTATTTCAGTAATTCAATACATAAAGTGAAACACATATTATATACAGGGTGGACCATTAATATAGATGCACCTAAATAAAATGAGAATGGTTGGTGATATCAACTTTCAGTTTGTGGCACATTATTATATGGGAGGGTGAAAAGTTTTCCAGTTCAGTGGGGACCATGGTGGCCATTTTGAAGTCAGCCATTTTGGATCCAACTTTACTTTTTTCGATGGGAAGAGGGTCATGTGACACATCAAACTTACTGAGAATTTCATAAGAAAAACAATGGTGTGTTTGGTTTTAACTTAACTTTATTCTTTCATGAGTTATTTACAAGTTTATGACCACTTATAAAATGTGTTCAAAGTGCTGCCGTTGTGTTGGATTGTCAATGCAACCCTCTTCTCCCACTCTTGACACACTGATAGCAACACCGCAGAAGAAATTCTAGCACAGGCTTCCAGTATGCGTTATTTCATGTGTGTGCGCTCACCCTGTGGGCTCTGTGCCGGGAAGCCGAGGTCCGCACTCCACAGCCTGGGACTCTGCTGTGGGGCCGATGCTTCTCTCTCCATACCTCCAGTACCATAGAGCACAGGTCTGACTCGCCTCAGCAGGGGCCATGGGGTACTCAGAACCGGGCCCTCTAGACGTCGTCGGGGCTATGGGATGCTATCACAGTGGCGTGACCACTATGGTCCCCTATTGGGTGGTCAGTAAAAAGGGGAATTGTAAGAAGGGGTAAAAGAAAAAGTAAAAATAAAATAACAGAGTTTGTCATAATACCACCCGTGAAAGCGGCCAGTAGGGGCCGCTGCTGTGGTCTGAGTCCTCTGGAGACGATGCATTGGCAGCGGTGATGGTGTGACTCCCCACAGGAGGAGCAAGTCCCCAGGGCAACTGTTAGAGTCTATGGAGGTAGCAGGCCGTTGGGCATGCAGGAAGGAGCATGCGGAATAACCGACAGTCACAGGGTTGTAGTACCGTTACCTTTACTGAAGGGAGTAGCAGGTTCTTCCAGGGTACTGTCCAGTTTGTAAGGGGTCCGGAGCCTGGGAGCAAGTTGGGTCCTCCACACCTGAGGCCTCCCTACTGTGCTGTCCCTGGCGGGTTCTGGCTGCCAATAGCTATGTCGCAACCTTCTCTTGTGTGCTGTCTCTGGCCCGTATGACAGGTGGATTGAGCCCTTGTTGGATTTCTCTCCACTGGCCACTCCCCCCTGGGCTCTCTCTGGTGCTGCTGTGTCTCCTGGGCCTCGTGGTGGATGAGCGACTTGGAATCTCTCATCCTCCGGTGTTGAAAGGCAGTAATTCTGGTATTATTTAGGAGCGCTCAGTAAAGAGAAGCAGATACCATAATCAAAGTAGACCTGTTTATTCTGGTTTGTCCACTATGCACGTTTCAACAGCGGCCTGCTGTCTTCCTCAGCTGCGGGCGTGTTGCGGGTCCCCTCCGCGGGGCACTGCCGGTGTGTGGGGGGGTGCGGGTGTGAAGGTGGCCTAAGGGTAAGTTAAAAAAAAAAAAAAAAACTTTTATTACCATTATCCCTTATGGGATCCAGGGCTCCAGCACCATGGACAGCTCCTTACAAATCACCGGGTGTAGAGATTACACAGAATAAGCCGGTGATTTGTAAGGAGCTGTCCATGGTGCTGGAGCCCTGGCTTCCATTCACAAATCACGGCTCTTTCTGTCACATCTCTACACCCGACATACACTTGAACCTGGTTTACAGAATAATTAACCCATTCAGACACATGATGTCATGTCACCATGTATCCAGGGGGAAGGACAACCCCTGGACAGATGGTGTCATGACACCAGCGTCTGATTAACCCCGTATTCACCGGGTTAAAACCCCCTTGGTAGCACAGTGCAGAATGAAGTCCTGAACAGCCGACATGGTAAAAACATGTCAAATCAAGCTGATAAGTGTAACTTTGCAAAAAATAATAAATTATACATACAATACTGCTTCACTGCTGCTGTCACAGCAATGAAACATTATTGTAACTGTATGGGGATAGCAGGAATTATACAGGCGAGCACCACTAATGCTGTTCTGTGGTCCATCAAGACCATGGACAGCAAAGAAAAAAAACAACACACACGCACTCATACCTCACACTCGCACCACATACACTTACATACAGCCAGGCACACTCACCACACGCACCACACTCGCACCACACTAGCACCACACTCGGACCACACTAGCACTACACTCGCACCAAACTAGCACTGCACTCGCATCACTGTCGTGCATCAATCACGCTCCGTGTTTGATGCACGACAGTGTGCCTGTACCCTTAAAGTGTAATGCATAGTTCAATGCACTGCAAGAGGAGAGGGCCCCTCTTCACACACTTACAATCTTTGAGGATTTAGGGGTAACTCAAAAGCTAAAAATAAAATTATTAGTTCAGCCATCAGTATAATAAATAGGGGAATTCAAATAACTTCCATGAACCAGTCACTAGTCAGTATGTGTACAAGTACAGGTACAGTGCTATGAAGTGTATGGAAGAGGAAACAGGGAATAGTTAGATTAGTGAGGTGATAGGCTAGTCTAAAGAAATGTATTTCTGGTTCATACTTAAAGCTGTGGATACTGGAAGTTAAGTGAAATGTCTGGGGTAGTACATTCCAGCAACCTGGTGCAGGACAAGTAAACTCTTTGAAGCAGGAGTAGGAGGTTCAGATTATAGAGGATGTTAGTCTTAGGACCCTTTCACATCAGCGTTTTTTCAAATCGCGGCAGATGCGGTGAAAAAACCGCATCTGCCGCGATTACCGCATACCGGCTGCACTTGCGGCGTGGTTGCGGTAAACGCCATACAATGTATAGGCGGACTTGCGGCAGGTGCAGCAGGTGCGGCAAGTGCGGTTTTGGCACTTGCGGCAGGTGCGGCCGCGAAAAAAACGCGTCTGACAGCATTTTTTTTCGCGGTTGCACCTGCCGCAAGTGCCAAAACCGCACTTACCGCACCTGCCGCAAGTCCGCCTATACATTGTATGGCGTTTACCGCAATCGCGCCGCAACCGTGCCGCAAGTGCAGCCGTTATGCGGTAATTGCGGCAGATGCGTTTTTTTCACCACATCTGCCGAGATTTGAAAAAAACGCTGATGTGAAAGGGCCCTTAGATCATTAGCGGCACAGGAAGAACAGGTGTGATTTTAGAGAGAGATTAGGGAGGATATGTAGGGCAGTACAGAACTTTGATGAACTTTGTGCATAAGAGTGCTAAGTTTAAATTGGATTCTGCATCAGAAAAGAAAAAGAACTATACAAGTCAAGATACTGTTTTTGAACAGGAGAAGTGAATGATGGCATGGCGTAGATTTTTAATTTTGCAGTAAATGGTAAAATGTATTCCTCTGAATTGCAATAATTGCAAAAATGTGATGTGAGCCTAGTCGGTGGTGTAACTTCAGGCCCAGGGTCCCCGATGCAAAAGCTCTGACGTGGCCCCCGATTATTGGAAATCTTTAATAGAATTAGTCTTTCTATATGCCAAAGAGACTTTGGGGCCCCCCTAGACTGCAGGGCCCGGGTGCGATTGCAACCCCTGCACCTATTGTAGTTACACCCCTGAGCCTAGTCTAAGGTAACTTCAACCTCAATAGAAATTACTCTGACTTGGAGTAGTGTAGGCACAATACAGGATCTACCATGAATGCTTCTTGTATTACAATTGAATTTTAAAATTCATTGATTCTCTAGAACAATCAATGAAGCGAGGAGAAAGTGAGCAATATTTACTTATTTTATTATTCCCATTAAACTTTGCTAAAAACATTTTCTTAGGCTTAGTGAGAGATAGCGCTTAAGAGCATGAGCGTCTTGAATTAGATACTTTATATACTATGTATAATATAATGAGTTCAGTAGTTACATTATTATGATCTGCCTTCTGAAAAAGAAGCATCGTATTTTCTTTCTACCCAACTTTCTCTATCTACTCCAGATACAATTAAAACCTATTTTTAAGTTGTCCTTGTTGCTTAGGTGTCCTTCACTAAACTCTGGCACATTCCTATTTTCCAAATTAGAGAAGCCAGCGAGTCTCAGTAGATTACACAATGCGATTTCTCAGGTTATGTTTACCAATCTCACACGAGATAGCCTGCAGTTTGCATTTGACTCTTCATATAAAGTACCTATTAAGAGGCGGCATTTTTATGAAAGCAATCTGCAATCTTTTATTCAATTGCTGTTTATTTGTATTTTCTTAAGCGCTCAAGAATGCCGAGAGCAGACTGCTACCTCCATTGAGGCAATTGTTAGTTTACAATAATGAAATAATGCATAGCTCTTGTGCCATTATTGCCTAGGAAATTAGGTAACTGACTTTCTAATACCCAGTGTGCTGAAACTATAGCGAGCCACTTAACCCAAAGTAATGGAGTATTGACTAGATACAGTGATATGTGCAAAAGTGCTTCAGTCAGATTAAAGTTAGACAAGCTGTATACTGGAAAACTCTGTACTGTCATAGGTCTTCATGCCAATTGCTTCATATTTCTCTGAAAACTTTTAATAAGCACATACTTAAAAAGATTTTTACTAATCTACTAATGATTATCTTTATGTTAACAAAAATGTTAAAATATAAACACTTCTTGTACTATATTGAGATGCATAAGGTCAACATAAGACAAAATAGGTGGCATCCTTGATATTGTTCCAGAAAATGAAGTATTTTTCATAGAAAATTAAAGCAATTAAACATTTTCTCGCATGCTTATTTCCTTTTTGTGTATTTGCCAAACAAAAGCTCTCCAGTACTTTGTTTCCATCCATTTCTGGGTCCTTCTTGTAGAATGGGGTCATTGTCCTGCTGGAAGACCCATGACCCAAGACACAAATCCGGCTTTCTGAAACTGGGCACTATATTTCCCCTCAAAATCCTTTCGTAATGTTCACATTTCATGATACTTTGCACACAGTCAAGACACCCAGTGACAAATGCAACAAAACAACCCCCAAAATTTTTTAATCTCTACTATATTTGACTGTAAGTACTATGCTGTTTTAAAATGTAGAATTATGTGCTTTACCAAAAAGCTTTATCTTGGTCTTATCTGTTTACAAATGCTTTCCTAGAATGAATTTGGCCAACTCACATAGATTTTGTCTAACAACAGACTAGCTTTTTTTATGTCTATGTGTCAACAGTGAGGTCCTAGAGGGTTTCCTGCCACAGTATTTCCTTTCATTCAATTGTCATTGGATAGTTTGAACTGACACTTATACACCCACATCCTGCAGGAAAACTTACAATCCTTTGAAATTTGATTGGGGCTGCTTTTCCACCAACCAGACTATCATGCAATTCAACCTTTTATCAATTTTTCTTTGCCGTTAAGATCCAAGAAAATTAACTACAGTGCCATGGGCTGTAAACTTCTTGATTACCGTATATACTCGTGTATAAGCCGAGTTTTTCAGCCCAAAATTTGGGCTGAAAAGTCTCCCCCTCGGCTTATACACGAGTCACTACGGTATGTGCTGTGGTGGGGGCTGTGGGGCCGGGGCTGTGGAGGCTGGAGGAGGTGGGGGGGGCTGCTGTATGAGCGGTCCTCGGTGCTTCTTCATGCTCCGTCCTCACTGGCTGCATCCGGGGATCTCCGGCTGTCGCAGCGATATGACGTCATCGCGCGACGGCCGGAGAATGGAGATCCCGGATGCGGTCAGCGAGGACGGAGCATGAAGAAGCACCGAGGAGCGGCGCGGATCAGAACACCGGGATCGTAATGTATAAGCAGCGGGGGGGAAGCCTTACAAGGGGGCCGAGTGCCAGCATTTGGGGGCTGTTGGTACCCCCAGGGGGCTGCTGGGTACCCCCTGGGGGCTGCTTGGTACCCCCAGGGGGCTGTTGGTACCCCCAGGGGGCTGCTGGGTACCCCCTGGGGGCTGTTGGTACCCCCTGGGGGCTGTTGGTACCCCCAGGGGGCTGCTGGGTACCCCCTGGGGGCTGCTTGGTACCCCCAGGGGGCTGTTGGTACCCCCAGGGGGCTGCTGGGAACCCCCTGGGGGCTGCTGGGTACCCCCAGGGGGCTGTTGGTACCCCCAGGGGGCTGCTGGGTACCCCCAGGGGGCTGTTGGTACCCCCAGGGGGCTGCTGGTACCCCCAGGGGGCTGCTGGGTACCCCCTGGGGGCTGTTGGT
>JARQOC010000004.1:513529072-513614444 GCA_033576535.1 Allobates femoralis
TGCAGTAAGTCACTGCATTGCAATACATATATATTTAAAGAAGGGAACATGAAGGGTTAAAAACCATGCTGCCGTATTCCAGGAGACATCAAAGGGTGAATAGAATATTGATTTATTAGTCAGCGAGTTTCAGGGCTCAGAAATTCCCTGAAACATAGCAATATTACATTGATTTTTGATAATATTCTAATTCATTGACATGCACCAGTTTGTTTGTGTGTGTATATATTTGTGCTCGAAAGTTTACATACCTTGGCAGATTTTTGCTTTCTTGGCCTTTTTTCAGAGAATTTGAACTGTAACACAAAAACTTTTTTTCCCACTCATGGTTGGTGGTTGGGCGAAGACATTTATTGTGAAGCTACTGTGTTTTCTCTTTTTAACCAAAATGACAACCAAAAACATCTAAATGACCCTGGTCAAAAGTTCACATACCCCAGTTCTTAAAATCGTGCTTTGCCCCCATAACATCAATGACAGTTTGAAGTCTTTTGGGGTAATTGTGGATGAGGCTCTTTAATTTCTCAGATGGTAAAGCCGCCCATTCTTCTTGGCAAAAAGCCTCCAGTTCCTGCAAATTCCTGGGCTTTCTTGCATGAACTGCGTGCTTGAGTTCTCCCCAGAGTGGCTCAATGATATTGAGGTCAGAAGACCGAGATGGCCTCTCCAGAACATTCACTTTATTCTTCTGTAGCCAATGACACGCTGACCTGGTCTTGTGTTTTCGATTAGTGTCATGTTGGTTGGAATGTCCAGGTACGTCCCATGCACAGGTCCGAGCTAAAGAGTGCAAATTTGCCTCAAGTGTTTGCTGATAATGTGCTGCATTCATCATTCCTTCAACTTTGACCAATGACAGGTTGAATAGAATATGAATAGAGAATATGAATGGTAACACTAAAACTTTTCCACTCAAGGATAGTGGTAGGGTGAAGCCAATTATTGTAAACTACTGTGTTTTCTCTTTTTAAACTATCACAATCCAGAAATGTCAGTGGCTAAATGAAAGATGCAAGTGTCTGTCTGGATCCCAGAAACTCATTTAGATTTTATGCAAACATGCTGATTAAAAGTAAACAGGTCACAGGTGAGGATGTTAACTTTATTAGTCATACAAACCTATTTTTGTCAACTTCTGTGCATGTTATCAGGCCAAAATCACCAGGGTATGTGAACCTTTGATCAGGGTCACTTGGATGTTTTGGTTGTTATTATGATTTAAAAAGAGAAAACACATACGTTTCACAATAAATGGCTTTACCCAAATACTAACCATGAGTGGAAAAAAGTTTTCATACTATCTCCTTTCTCTAGTAGTGTACAATTCACCATCAGTGAGAGGTATTTAAAGTGTATCAGCTATTACAATCAATCATCTCCAATATACAAATCCACAGTCTTTACAGTGATTTGGTACAATTTTATGTAATATATAAAGCTGAATGTGTGTATGTGTGTGTGTGTGTGTGTATGTGTGTATATCCGGGATTGGCATCTACACCGTCGCAACTATAGCCACAAAATTTTGCACAGTCACACGTCTGGATCCCGGGAGCGTCATAGGCTATGTTGTGAGGCAAAATTTCAACCCCGTGCATTCCAAAGTGACAGTTACCAGTTGACAGTGGTGAATGAGAGGGGCTTAATGATAGCACCAAAGACTAACAGCACATACCAGCATATAGTCAATAAGTTGGGGCCCCAACATGAGATATTCACCACACACGGGGACATGTATACACACCACACGCACACAAAGAGTAACAGCAAGTGTATAGTCGCTAAGGTGCAGCCCCAACATTGGATACTCACCACGCACCCAAACAAACACACACACACCACAAAGAGACACACACAACACAGAGACACACACACACCCCATGGGCACACACACACACACACCCTATAGCGACACATGCACTCACCCCACAGGGACACACACCACAAAGAGACACACATAACACAGACACACACACAACACAGACACCCCCCCCCCACAGGGACACACACACATAGCCACCCTATAGGGACACATGCACTCACCCCACAGGGACACACACACCCTAGAGACACACATACACCACACAGACCCCCCCACAGGGACACACACACATACACACCCTATAGGAACACATGCACTCACCCCTCAGGGACACACACACACCACAAAGAGACACACACAACACAGAGACACACACACCCCACACAGACACCCCCCCTACAGGGACACACACACATACACACCCTATAGGGACACATGCACTCACCCCACAGGGACACACACACCACAAAGAGAGACACACAACACAGATACACACACACACACCACACAGACCCCCCCCAAAGGGACACACACACATACACACCCTATAGGGACACATGCACACACACCACAAAGAGACACACACAACAGAGATACACACACACACCACACAGACCCCCCCACAGGGACACACACATACACACCCCAGGGACACACACACCACACAGACAGACACAGATGTGCACAAATCACCTCACACAACTCGCCTCATACGTGTGCTATCTTTATTTTCCAAACAAACATCTGATTACAAACAGCCAATGTGCAACACGTGCCATATAAAGGGAATTAAGGCAGATGTCAGTCACATGAGCTGTCTATTATGTGCATGTGTGAGGTAACATATACTGCCCTGCCAGGGGGAGGGTTTACTGTTGGCTGGAGATTTATTAGGCTGCCTATAGCAATCAATCATAGCTCAGCTTCTATTTTCCTACAGGTCATTAATATGACATATTCAAATTCTATTTTGTTATAGCTAACAGCAGTTATTTATTAACCCGGGCGTAGCCGGGTACTACAGCTGGTATAAGTATAAAATGCATGTATGTATGTGCTTTATAAATACAAGTACAGTACATATCTCAAATTTATGCACATCCATTGTAAAAAATATTATAAGGTGCATACAGTGTTGGCCCATGAGTTTTAAATTACAATAGAACCAATTTTTTTTATCTTTTTAAACCTTGTGACACCCACCCATTGCATACAGTGTTAAACAATCACGTCGGACGCTCAGCGTCTTCCGGGTTCTAATGGGCACATGCGACTTTCCACCAATGAGATTCGCCGCCAGCCTCACAT
The DNA here is from genome assembly GCA_033576535.1 of Allobates femoralis. Lineage (NCBI taxonomy): Eukaryota > Metazoa > Chordata > Amphibia > Anura > Aromobatidae > Allobates > Allobates femoralis. The sequence continues at coordinate 513,532,203 of JARQOC010000004.1, forward strand.
GACTAACATTGTCATTCTATTCTGCCTCATCGGCGCTCCTATGTGATGTCACAGACATGTGCGATGGCGCTCTACATCCATCTTACTTAAGGGACGGTTATTCCAATTCTGTATTTCCTTATGCACTAAATATATTGCGTTTTCTCTCAAGGTGGTGGACTTTTAATATATAAAGTATATAAAAACTGTGACTTTAGCATTATTCAGACATTTGATTTGCACCTTAGCTTCCTATGGTCCTTGAAGTGGATCCATCACCCCTCCAGGCAATTAGACACCAATTCAGTTCGTATTAATGGGCAACCCAGGGCCAGACACTGGGAGCTTTAAGGTGCATAGTCTTACTTTTGTCACTGTCACTAATTTTTTCTTAAAAGTGGTGGACTTTCAATACATAAAGGCAGTGACTTAGGCATTTTTTCGACATTTTATTTGCTCCATAGTTCCCTATGGTCCTTGGAATGGATCCATCACCCCTCCAGGCGATTGGACGCCAATTTAGTCTTTTTTCAGTAAAAAAGTCTGACGGGATATGGAAAATTTTGAGGATGACTGTGTGTATATAAAATAAAAAATGAAAAAACAGCTAAAAAAATGTACTAATTGTGGACTTTTTGCCCAATGACGTGACAGCATTTCGGATGCCTTATCCTTTTTAAAGCCTGTAGTCAGCTGGGAGACAAAATATTTTTCTAATTATTTTACCGTCTCAGCCATAGATTAGATGGGATGACAGTAAAGCCTCATTGGCTAAAATATGCCAATATATATATATTTGCCTTAATTATTGTATTGTGTCTATCGCCATTCTGTCCTTCTCCAAATCTGGCCTCTTGTATCATCTTTCTACACCCCCATGCATTTATAGCACTTTATCTGCACTTGTACAGATTCTGGGTGGTGAACGGTTCATGCAGCATTATGTGAATCCCCTATTTATTATATTGATAGCTGAACCATATATGACAGCATTTGTTACTATTACCTTTTGTATCTCCCCTATTTCCTCATAGAGTGTAAGTTTGCGAGCAGGGACCTCACTTCTCATGGGCTCAGTGTAGTGATGGGCGAGTCCTACATTACTCGGAATCGCTTGACTCTAGCAAGTCCGAGCCCGGGACTCGCTACTCGTTGCGAGTCTAGCGAGACCAATGTTAATGAATGGGAAAGCGAGTAATAGCGAGTAGTGTGCGATTTACAAATCGCAGATGTGTCTCGGAAGCTTCAGCCTGAAGCAATCCTAGTTTTATCAGAGACTCTGACAAAACTAGGATTGGCATTGACTTGCATTGGACTCGTTTACTGTGCAAGTAATCGCTGGGAAACTCGCACAGTAAGGAGTCCGGCTGTCTGCTCTGTACAGGCTGCCGCAGCTCCAGGGTCCTAGAGCCCGCCTGCTCTTCCTGTGTGTAGCAGAGCTGAGATTGTACTCAGTCTGCTCATCCCTGTGCATAGACATCTATATCTATGCACAGGGATGAGCAGAGAGGACATCGCGTTTTGGACTACGTCGGACGGAAGAGGATTTTTTTAATTAAAGATGGAGTCCCTAATGGCTTTTTTTTTATTTCTAATAAAAAATTTTCTCTGTGTTGTGTTTTTTTTTAAAACAATTTAATAGAAATTCATGGCGGTCATGTCTAATATTGGCGTGACCGCCATAAATTTCGGGCTTAGGGCCAGCTGATAATACAAAGCTGGCCCTAACCTCTATTACCCAGTGTGCCACCGCCACCAGGGCCGCTGGAAGAGCGGGGTTCAGCGCCAGAGGATGGCGCTTCAATGAACGCGCCATCTTCTGGGGCGGCTGCGGGCTGCAATTTGCAGCGGGGGGTGCCCAGAAAGCTTGGGCATCCCTGCGCTGCGGATTCCAGCCCCCAGCTGCTTAGCTGTACCTGGCTAGACATAGAAATTGCGCGGATCCCCACGCATTTTTTTTTTATTATTTCATGAAATTCATAAAATAATTAAAAAAAAGGGCTCCCCTATATTCTTGTGTCTGGCCAGGTACAAATAGGCACCTGGGGGTTGGGGGCAGCCCGTCGCTGCCTGCTGGATCCGGCTGGTTCCAGAAATACGGCGAAGCCCACGAGAAATTTTTTTCTGACAAATCCATAAAGCAATGTAAATAAAAGTAACTGCATCTTTATTAACCCCTGGACAATGGGCGAGGGGTTAATAAAGATGCAGTCCCTTTTTTAGGATTGTTTTATTGATTTTTCAGAAAAAAAATTACTCCGCTCTTCCAACGGCCCTGGTGGCAGTGGCACGCTGGGTAATAAAGGGGTTAATACCAGCTTTGTTATACAAGCTGGTATTAAGCCCGAGATTCTTAATGTCAGGCCACGTTTGACCCGGCCACTAAGAATCTCCAATAAAGGGTTAAAAAAACACAACATAGAGAAAAATTTTTATTAGAAATAAAAAAAAAAGCCATTAGGGACTCCATCTTTAATTAAAAAAATCCTCTTCCGTCCGACGTAGTCCAAAACGCGATGTCCTCTCTGCTACATCCCCTGTGCATAGATATAGATGTCTATGCACAGGGAATGAGCAGACTGAGAACAATCTCAGCTCTGGTACATCATCTCTGTGAGCAGGCGGGCTCTAGGACCCTGGAGCTGCGGCAGCCTGCACAGAGCAGACAGCTGGACTCGGCTCGCAAAGTAACAGCAGTTACTTTGCGAGTTTCCCTGCGATTACTTGCACAGTAATTAGACCAATGCAAGTCAATGGCAATCCTAGTTTTGTCAGAGTCTCTGACAAAACTAGGAATGATATTGATTTGCATTGGACTCGTTGCTGTGCGAGTAATCGCTGGGAAACTCGCAGAGTACCGAGTCCTGCGAGTCCCTTACTACTCGCCGAGTAACGAGTCCTCGCGAGTAGACTCGCCCATCCCTAGCTCAGTGATGTATTTATTTATTTTTGTCTCATATGGTCTGTATTGTACTGTTGTATTGTATTTTATTATATATTATTGTATTGTATCATATACCATTTGAATTGTAAAGTGCTGTGGAATATGTTGGCACTATATAAAAAAAATATTATTATTATTGTATATACTTTATGCTTGTTTTTCGTTTTTATTTTATTTAGGTTTTATCAGTCCTCTTTTTTTCATTTGTCTCTTAATCAATTTTTAAAATGTATGTATTTCTTTTATTGGATGTGAAACTAATTGGTTAATGAATTGTTAATAGATTATGGCATATAAGTAGATCATAGTAGGGTTAAGGCCCAGTTACACACAGAAACTTTCCAGCGATCCCACCAGTGATCCGACCTGGCCAGGATCACTGGGAAGTCTCTCTTGAGTCGCTGGTGAGCTGTCAAACAGGCAGACTCACCAGCGACTCAGCAGCCGTGAGATCTCTGGTAACCATGATAAACACCGGGTAACTAAGTAGCACGCTCCTTAGTTACCCGGTGTTTATCATGGTTACCAGCGTCCTCCTGCTTAGCGCAGCGGACACTGGTAACCATGATAAACACCGGGTATCTAGGCAGCACACGCTGCTTATTTACCTGGTGTTTATCATGGTTACCAGTCTGTGAGGTCGCTGGATCGTTGGTCTCTTGCGGTCACACGTGCGGATGAGTGCTGACCAGCGGGAGACCAAGGACCAAAAAATGGTCCTGAGCAATGTACAGCAACGTCACAGCAGGAGCCAGGTCGCTGGTGCATGTCACACACTGCAACATCGCTGGAGAGGTCGATGTTACATCACAAAACCTGTGACGTTGCAGCGACATCGCTAGCGATGTTGCAGTGTGTGAAGTACCCCTTAGTCCCATCCACTCATGTTTTTATCTGATGAAAAGGGAGAACCCCCAGTCAAAATGCATTGTTTGCCTTTTTGTATAACCTTATTTAAATATTTTTGGATTTTATATATGACCTTTCTTTTCTTTTTGTGGATACCAGCTCCCTTAATCTGCTTTTTCTTCCTTTTTTTAAATACTATTACTTTTCGTCCCATAGTGGAGCCAGGGAAGATGCAGCAGTGTTTTCACAGAGATTTCCATTGTAGCGGGACCTCTGCTTGTCTAATAGTTCTATTGAGAGAATACCGGGATATTACCTATGTTAAGCCCACCAGGTGATATCCGTATGTGACGGAATCTTTCTCCTTGGCGGTGTGTTTACGCCAAAGTGCGGAACCTCCTAATGCCTTTGGACTATCTCCTGCCTGCATAGGCTTGAGGGATCCAAGAGAGCTGAGTGTCCTGGGTAGGTTATGTGACAGCTGCCTTTTTGATCTCGGTGGGCGATTTTATTTTAAGCATTTGTCTACCCCACTGGGACGAGGGTACTCGGTACCGGACCGTGTCTGCTGCGGGGGAAATCACGGGTGGTCCTGGTCCGGTCCGTTACCCGGGCCCTGTCAAATAAAAGGGGTGTATTTACAGGGAATTGTCAGTCGTGACGCCACCCACCATATGCGGCCAGTGATGGGGCCGCCGCTGCTGCAGAATGGATGGGATGGGGATGATGGAATGGCAGCTTAGGTGTAATAGTTCCAGTGTTTAGAACTGTATTCCCCGGGGCAGTGATGGTATAGTCTATAATGGATATGAATAGTGAAGACGGGGTTAAAGGACACACACTCACGTTTAGTAGTCAAATGTGCAATTCTCTTCTTCTCTTGATGCTGCAGCTTCTTCTAATCCATGTGCAGAGCTGACAGGCTGGTAGCTCTGTAGATGGGAGTTCTCTGTTACTGAATGTAGGGCAAAGGTTGCAATCAATACACAGACTCACAGTTTTGCTGTTTTCCAAAGCTTTACTGCAGATGTTGTTGCAGGTTATAGTCCACGGAGTCTGTAATGGGGCTAAGCTCTCTCCCCACCCTGTCCAGGTGATTAGCTTCCTCGTGTTACGCTGTGTGTCCTGAGCTGCTGCTTCTAGCTAAGCTGCTGGGACTTCTCACTCTTTCTCTGTGTTCTGCTGGTACCACTTGGCTAGGCAACTTGAGTCCTCTGTGCTGTGCTGACCCCTCCGTGTTGCTTTGCACTGGTACTAGGGGCATCTAGAGATCCCACTGTTCCTGGATTCACTGTGCTGTGGGTGCCAGACACAGTACCGGATCCGGTGTCCGTTCTGTGCGCTCTTCTGGGGCAAGTTCTGCACTAACTTGTGCTCTTCACAGCCCTGCTCCGAGCTGAACTGAGCTCTCCCTCATGAGCTGGAGTATTTAAGGGAGCAGGTTGTGCTCCCCCTCCTGGCCCAGAGGTGCTAGTGTTTGTCAGTGTGTAGTGGGGAGAGAACCCATGTGGTGTTATTGTGGCACATTAACCCATGGGGTGCCACACATTCAAGCTTTTATGTGATTTGACTGTTTGTGGGCTGGAGATGGCTGCTGGTTTGAAGTTTTAAAATTATATTCCTTCATCAATAACTGGGCTTCAACCTGTGGATTATCATGACACAGAAAAAAACATTTTATATATAACGTTATATAATCACAACTTCCTTAGATGAGTATACCTCACCTCTCATTACTATCCATTGTCGTAGGAATCTACACGAGTACCTTCTCTTTTGTGTGTTTTACCATTATACTATATGGAACGATAAGTGGGGACAATTGTAATATTTGGAGGGCTATGTGGAGATGAATAAACTATTTAGAGGGCCATGTGGGCTAATATATTTTTTGGTGGGATGTGAGGGAGCCTTTTTAATTAACGGAGAGCTATTTGAGGGCCATTATCCTGCAAGCAATTATACAGTGGGAAGTTTGTGTGGCATCGTGTACTGGGTAGGAGTCATTATACTGTTAAGAAAGCTAGTGGGGGTCTTTATACAGTGTGAAAATATGTGGGTATCTACTATATACTTGTCTAAGGGCGTCTGTCAGTCACAGAAATCGCACGCCAGACAGAGGTGGCTCATTGGTGCCCGCCTGAAGCGGGCGCCAATGAGTGCAGACTATGCAAATAGGTACGAGAATTCAAAGTTTGAATTCCGCGCCAATTTGCAGCCTGGCTATAGCAGCGCCGTATCCGGGATACACTGTCTCTCCTCACAGCCCCCCATTCCTCCTGCCCGCTCTCCCTGTGGCCCCCCCGCTCTTCCTGCCCCCTGCTGCTCCTTCCCCTCCTCCACTCCCCGCTCTTCCTGCCCCCCCCCACTCCTCCTGCCCCCCTCTGCTACTCCTGCCCCCCTCTGCTACTCCTGCCCCCCTTCGCTGCTCCTGCCCCACCTCCACTCCCTGCGGCCCCTCTCCCTCTGCCCCTCCACTCCCCACAGCCCCCCCACTCCACCTGGCTTCCCCCGCTCCTCCACGGTGATAATAGAAAAAAAAAAAACCTCAGTGAGGATATTTACCCTCCGCCGTCTCGCTGCACTTCTCTCTTCTAGCTTCTATAGGGCTTGAGGATCTGGCGTTGCCTAGGAAACAAATCAGCTGATCGGTTTCCCAGGCAATGACAGGTACTGTCCTGGGAGCTACAAGACAGAGGTGGAGCGAGTGTAATTATCCTCACTAAGGTTTTTTTTTTATTATCACCGTGGAGGAGCTGGGAGAGAATGGGCAGAGGGAGGGGGACCACGAGGAGCAGAGGAGGGGCTTGAGGAGCAGAGGGGGGCAGGAGGAGCGCCTCCATCCTGCCCCCCCGTATCCATCCTGCCCCCCGCCACCATCCTGCCCCGCCGACTCTATCCTGCCCCCCACCACCATCCTGCCCTGCCTTCTCCATCCTGCCCCCCCTGCATACATCCTGCCCTGCTAGCTCATTCCTGCACCCTCACCACCATCCTGTTCCCCCCCACCACCATCCTGCCGCCCCACCACCATCCTGCCCTGCCGGCTCCATCCTGCTCCCCCACCACCATCCTGCTCCCCCACCATCATCCTGATCCCCCGCCACCATCCTGCCCCACCGCCCATCGGCTCCATCCTGCCCCACCGGCTCCATCCTGCCCCCCACCTCCATCCTGATCTCCCCCCACCACCATCCTGCCCCACCGGCTTCATCCTGCCCCCCGGCTCCATCCTGCCCCGCCGGCTCCATCCTGCCCCGCCGGCTCCATCCTGCCCCCCCGCCACAATCCTGCCCTGCTGGCTCCATCCTGCCCCCCACCACCATCCTGATCTCCCCCCACCACCATCCTGCCCCACCGGCATCATACTGCCCCCCCGCATCCATCCTGCCCCGCTGGCTCTATCCTGCACCCCCACCACCATCCTGCACCCCCCGCCACCATCCTGCCAGCCCGGCTCCATCCTGCCCCTCTCGCTCAATCCTGCCCCGAATGCTCCATCCTGCACCCCCACCACCATCCTTCCCCCCCCTCACCATCATCCTGCCCTGCTGGCTCCATCCTGCCCCCCCACCACCATCCTGCCCCCTCACCACCATCCTGCCCTGCCAGCTCCTTCCTGCCCCTCACTACCATTCTGATGCCCCCCACCACCATCCTGCCCCACCGGCTCCATCCTGCCCCGCCGGCTCCATCTTGCCCCCCCGCCATCATCCTCCCCTGCCGGCTCCATCCTGCCCCCCCCCCCGCATCCATCCTGCCCTGCCCACTCCATCCTGGCCCGCCGGCTCATCCTGCCCCCCACTACCATCCTGCCCCACCGGCTCTATCCTGTCCCGCTGGCTCCTTCCTGTCCCCCACCACCATCCTGATGCCCCCCACCACCATCCTGCCCCGCCGGCTCCTTCCTGCCCCACCGGCTCCTTCCTGCCCCGCCCGCTCCATCCTGCCCCACCGACTCCATCTTGCCCCCTCACCACCATCCTGATCTCCCCGCCATCATCCTGCCCTGCCGGCTCCATCCTGCCTTGCCGGCTCCATCCTGCCCCGCTGGCTCCATCCTGCCCCACCGGCTCCATCCTGCACCACCCGCTCCATCCTGCCCTGCTCACTCCATCCTGCCCCGCCGTCTCCATCTTTCCCCCCCCACCACCATCCTGATACCCCCGCCATCATCCTGCCCCCTGGGTCCATCTTGCCCCCCCACCACCATCCTGATCCCCCCAACATCATCCTACCCTGCCGGCTCCATCCTGCCGCCCCCCCGTATCCATCCTGCCCCATCAGCTACATCCTGTCCGCCGGCTCCATCCTGCCTCGCCGGATCCATCCTGCCCCGCTGGCTCCATCCTGCCCCACCGGCTCCATCCTGCCCCGCCCACTCCATCCTGCCCTGCTCACTCCATCTTGCCCCACCAGCTCCATCTTGCCCCCCCATCACCATCCGGATACCCCCGCCATCATCCTGCCACGCCAGCTCTGTCCTGCACTCCCACCACCATCCTGCCCTGCCGGCTCCATCCTGCCCCTTTCGCTCAATCCTGCCCCGCTCGCCACCATCCAGCCCCGACGGCTCCATCCTGCACCCCCACCACCATCCTGCCCCCCCTCGCCATCATCCTGCCCTGCCGGCTCTATCCTGCCCCCTCGCCACCATCCTGCCCCCTCACCACCATCCTGCCCCACCGGCTCCATCCTGTCCTGCCAGCTCCTTCCTGCCCCCACCACCATCCTGCCCCGCCGGCTCTATCCTGCCCCGCCCACTCCATCCTGCCCCTCCGACTCCATCCTGATCCCCCCGCCATCATCCTGCCCTGCCGGCTCCATCTTGCCCCCCCGCATCCATCCTGCCCTGCCCACTCCATCCTGTCCCGCCGGCTCATCCTGCCCCCCACCAACATCCTGATCCCCCCCACCACCATCTTGCCCCGCCTGCTCCATCCTGCCCCGCCTGCTCCATCCTGCCCAGCTTGCTCCATCCTGCCCCGCCGGCTCATCCTGCCCCCCCCCGCATCCATCCTGCCCCGCCGGCTCCATCCTGTCCTGCTGGCTCCATCCTGCCCCCCCGCATCCATCTTGCCCCGCCAGCTCCATCCTGCCCCGCCCGCTCCATCTTGCCCCCCCACCACCATCCTGATACCCCTGCCATCATCCTGCCCCCACAGCTCCATCCTGCCCCCCCCGCATCCATCCTGCCCCGCCAGCTCCATCTTGTCCTGCCGGCTCCATCCTGCCCCCCACCACCATCCTGATCCCCCTCCACAACCATCCTGCCCCGCCGGCTCCAGCCTACCCCGCCGGCTCCATCTTGTCCCCCCCACTACCATCCTGATCCCCCCCACATCATCCTGCCCCGCCAGCTCCATCCTGCCCCGCCGGCTCCATCCTGCCCCGCCGGCTCCATCCTGCCCCCTCGCCACCATCCTGTCCCACCGGCTCCATCCTGCCCCGCTCGCTACCATCCTGCTCCGCTCGCTCCATCCTGTCCCCCCGCCACCATCCTGCCCCCTCACCACCATCCTGCCATGTACCGCCATATACTATAGTGCTGCTATACATGTGCTGTAATGTACCACCATATACCATAGTGCTGCTATACATGTAATGTAATGTACTGCCATAAACCATAGCGCTGCTATACATGTAATGTAATGTCCCACCATATACTATAGTGCTGCTATACATGTGCTGTAATGTACCACCATATACCATAGCGCTGCTATATATATATATATGTAGTTCACTCACGTTGACTGAACAAGTTCTGTCAGTCACAGTATGTCAACTACATCCCTATTCTAGAATACCCGATGCGTTAGAATCGGGCCACTACCTAGTCCATTATATTGTATGTAGCCCCATTATAAAGCATAGGGAGGTCAGAGGTGGTCACATTTGGTGATCATGCTGTGTTGGGGGTCACTATACTTTGCATGGGTAGTTGAATGTGAGTACTGTAGGGTAATCATACTGTGCGTGCTGAGGGCATTGTGGAGTATCCTGTAATGTTTCTGGGGCACTTTTGCTGGCATCGTACTTTAGGTGCAATGAAAAAGAATTTAGGTGCTTCAATAGGAGGCAAATTACTTTGAAAGGGCTGTAACATCGTGAGATATTTTCTTATATGACCTAGACGAGTAATAATAAATGAATGCATTAATATTTTTTGTGGTGGAAAAAGAACTTCTGCTATGAGGCCCTATGATTTCTGTGTACACTCCTATTAGCGTCTGTTTGGAGAAATTTACAATTAACTTTATTTATAGAGGACTCCATAGATCCTGAAACGCTATCATAGGCTCTAGAGAGCAAAATGTTTAATTTTTTCCTTCTGCTGTTTTGTAAGAAATTCTCAGGAATGTTTGTGGTTTTATCCTCCTTTTACTTAGTTGACAACTTTTGTTTATCTCTTCTCACTTGTTCATTCCAGTGGAACAAATTGGCTAGATTAAGTGTCCTCATATGACTTTTGAAAGAAGTACATGTTTACAGAGTACAGATTTAGGAAACCATTTTACGGTTGCCATACTTTACTATAAATGCTTGCTCTTTAATACTGAAACATAGAAAACTGTATTGAGTTTTGCTATTAAAAAAATAATGGTAATGACAGTATTTCATGGTAGCCTAAAATAATAGCATAAAAGAGAACCAGAAGAGGAGAGGAAAGTTATGTTTGATCTTTAATTTGTAGATATACCTTATCAATGCAATATCATATTTTACAATTTCTATATTTTTACTCATTTATTTGGTAGAATATTAATACACATATAATCTGAACAAATAGGTATCTGTTTTATACACACATCTATATCATATTGGCAACACTTTTGGGTTAACTGGAATCCAGAGTGACTGCAATTTTATTTGCCAATCATATGTGTGTTACCAGTAAATGTTGGGTGGTAAAGATAGATGTTGTAAGGGTGCATGCTCATGATTAGGAATTGCAGCCTTTTGAACACAATGTATTGTCGCTGCATCCAAAATGCTATGTTGTACAGTACAAGCATAGTGGATTCTTCTCCCGACCTCAGCGTTATTTAAGCTGCGGTGCTGGTTTTCGGACTTCTGCATCTCCGCGGCAAGTTCATTTCATGCTTTGGAGTGAGAAGAGATAACCATCGGGTGCCTGGAGGGAGAGGCCGCCATGAGGTTGTGGAGCCCACTGGGATGGGGTACTCGGTGCCGGACCGGGGTGCTGCTGGGGGATGTCACGGCGGTCCTGGTCCGGACCGTGTCCAGGGCCCGCACAATAAAATGGGGGGTTATTTACAGGGGATTTGTCAGTCGTGACGCCACCCACTATATGCGACCAGTGATGGGGCCGCCGCTGCTGCAGAACCTCCGGGGATGATGGGATAGCATCTTGGATGGAATAGTTCCAGTGGGCAGAACTGGGTTCCTCGGGGCAGTGGTGATAGTAGTAGTAGTCTGTGATGGTGGTTATTGATGCTGCAGGAGAGTAGGGGTAGCAGTAGAGATGATGAGAGTAGAGGCAATGGCAGTTTATGAGGGCAAGTGGGGCTTCAGCATAAGGAATACACACACTCACGGTTTCTGTTGTTTTCCAAGTCTTTACTTGCAGATGGTATTACACAGTATTGTCCACAGAGTCTGTACCGGGTTGCTCCCACCCTGACCGGGTCTTTGGCTTCCTACTTATGCGCTGTGTGTGGCCCTGCTGCTGCTTGTAGCTGAACTGCTAGCTCTGTCTCTTCCCTCGGGTACCAATCTGCTGGACAACTTGAGTCCTCTGTGTCACTGACCCCTCCGTGTTGCTTTGCTATGGTACAGTGAAGATAGTGAACCTTCACTATTCCGGTATTTACTGTCCTGTCTGTCTCAGGCACAGCCTCGGATCCAATATCCGTCTTAAGCGCCTCTCCGGGGCTAGATTTGGGGTAACTCTTTATCCCGGGGATGTTCCTCTGTTACTATGTCTCCTTTCCTCAGACCTCTCAGGACCTCCACTTCTACTTGACTCTGCTCCTGCTGCTAAACTGACTAACGGTCACTCCTGCTCTGTGGTAAACAACTTTAGCTCCTCCCACTAGTGCAGGTGCCACCTAAGCTCCTCCCACTTTCTAGTGTAATGTTGTGTGGGGATTAAACCTGTGTTGATGTTTCTGTGGCACATTAACCCTTGGGGTGCCACATTCCCCCTTAGTTAAAGACAGTACTCCGGGAATGTGGAACAATAAAGAGCAAACAATTAATACAATTAATATTTACAAAGACTTAAAAGTAAAAATTACAAAAATCACTAAAATTCAAAAACAGTCCAAAAATTCAAAAAGCAGTCCTTCCGGAGGTTTAGTCTTTTGCCTCCGGGCTGATAAATATATACAAGAAAGTTTATACCACAACCAGTCCGTGGTAGTATGGTCCATAAAAATAAAATAAAAGGAAAAAGTTTGAAAAATATGCAAAAAGGTTCATACAGGATAGTCTCTGTAGGTACTGGGCTTTTTTTTAACGTTGCATAAACTATATACATTTGTCCACGGGCGTATTTGCTTAGAAGGCCTGGATTCTCTACTCCACCCCCAGGCACTTTCTTTCCCTAACTTAATGTACATGGGGGTTAATCCAGTTCCTCCACCCTCTTGGACACTATCTACCGAGTTTAATTTATATTAACACAAACATATTTACATTTTACAGTTAATTTGACCTTTTAATCCCTGTACCTAGCTGGTAACCGCCCTCTGGTACTACGCTCTGATCTGCGTAAAACGGGTATACTGCTTGCATGTAGCCTATTGGTGCTGGTGGGCATGTACCTACTTGTAGTGTTTGGTACTATAGAAGATGAAGATCTGACTGTAGGAATGGCAAGCTCACTGGGACAAGGAATCGATTCTTCCTCTACGGGTTCTACTTCCAGTTCTTCAGGTCTTGGGTCTTCTTCTGGTAACATGGGTTCTGATGTTGGTTCCACCATTGGAGGGAAAGCAATCATTGGGACTACAACGGCTCCGTGATAATTTGGCCATGTTTTGGGGAAATCTCCTAGCACCGTATGAAATACTTCATCTTCTTTCTCTTTGACAGGTTGGACCTGTACGGGTTCTGTTACTTCTGGTGTCTTCAGGGTTTCAGGACACGGCTTGAGATGGTCTCTGGACACAAGTACTGAAGTTCTTCCTTCATCTTTGCTTATTAGACACATTTTAGATTGGATGGTAAGACTGTGTATGGGATGGTTTCCCATTGGTTATCCAATTTGTTAGTGCGTCTCTTTCTTTTGAGAACTTGCTCACTAGGTTGTAATGGAGTTGCTTGAGCACTTTGGTTATAGGTTCTCTCTTGTCTTGCTCTAGCTTGCTGAAGATTTTTCTCTACGCACTCTTGTACTAGGCGATATTGTTGCTGACGTAGGGTATCCCAATTGGTTTCTTCGACTTCTGCGTCTGGTTTTATGATTCCCATATCTAAGTCAATTGGTAGCTTGCCGGGTCTTGCACGCATAAGATAGGCTGGGGTGCAGTTTGTAGAACTCACTGGAACATGGTTGTATAAGTCTACCAAATCGGGTAATTTATCTGGCCATTGATTTCTCTCAGATTCTGGTAACGTTTTCAATAGGTCTATTACAATATGATTCATCTCACATAAGCCATTTGTTTGGGGATGGTACGCTGTCGTGCGGATCTTCTTACAGCCGTACATATTGCAGAATTCCTGGAAAATATCTGATTCAAAGGCTGGACCTTGATCTGCAAGGACATGTTCCGGGTAACCATGTGGTCTACAGAAATGGGTCTGAAACGCTATTGCTGCCATCTGCCGTCCATGACGGGTATCACAACTAAAAAGCGTGAGTAATGGTCCACGAAGGTTAAGGCATAGACATAGCCTGACCGGCTTGGTGACAACTTGACGTGGTCTATTGCAACTAACTCTAGTGGTTGCTTGGTTACTATGGACTGGAGTGGGGCTCTCTGCTGATCTCTTCTTCTGAGGTTGCACGGGCCACATTTTCTACACCAATCTTCAATTGATTTTCTCGTGCCAACCCAATAGAATGTTTCTCTCAGCAGCACTTCCAACTTCTTCCATCCGAAATGACCTGCACCGTCGTGGTAGGCTTCTAAGACTATTTTGACGTCTCGCTTGGGTACGATTATCTGCCAGACTAATTCATGCGTTTTGGAATTGGTATGCATTCTGCAGAGTTTCCCTTGATACAGTAACAACTTGCCTCTCTCTTTCCAGAGTTGTTGGGTCTCTGCCGGGGCGTTCTGGTTAGGGTACACACCTTATTGTGTAAGCAGTTCTTTCACTAGCTTCACAGCTGGATCACTATCTTGGGTGTCAGCCCATCCATGGTGTGCTAACGGGTTAAGACTTGCCTGTTGTTCTCTTTGGTAGATGCCGGGTTGATACTTGTCTACCTTTGAACGATGAAAGGCCGGTAGTTCAATTTCTTCCAACTCTTCCGGTTCCTCTTCCACGTCTTTCAGGTGTGGCATCCGGGATAAGGCATCTGCATTCCCGTTCTTGCGGCCTGCCTTATATTTGATGACAAAATTATAGTTAGACAGCTGGGCTATCCATCGCTGCTCCAAAGCCCCTAATTTTGCTGTATCCAGGTGGGTCAACGGGTTGTTATCCGTATAGATGGTGAATTCTGCACCCGCCAAGTAATGCTTAAAACGTTCAGTTACAGCCCAAACTACTGCCAGTAGTTCTAACTTGAAGGAGCTGTAATTCTCTGGATTTCTTTCTGTAGGCCGGAGCTTCCTACTTGCAAAGGCAATAACTCTCTATTTGCCTCCTTGCTTCTGCGACAACACTGCTCCCAGTCCCACGTTGCTGGCATCCGTGTATAGAATGAATGGTTGATGGTAATTAGGGTATGCCAGAATCTCTTCTCCCATCAATGCACACTTCAGATTGTTGAAGGAGTCTTCCTTCTCTTCACTCCACTGGAAAGGAGGGCTACGGGTTGCAGACTTTCTTGATTGTCCTACCAGGATGTCTTGTAGAGGAGCTGCTAGCTTCGTGAATCCACTGATAAATCTTCTATAATAGCCTACCAAGTCCAGGAATTGCCTCACTTCTTTCACATTTGTAGGTCTTGGCCAATCTCTTATCACTGTGACTTTATCAGGATCCGGTGCTACTCCCTCTGAACTCACAACATGTCCCAGGTACTGTACCTTTGGTTTGAGAAGGTGACACTTGGATGGCTTGATTTTCATGCCATATTTGGATAAGGCTTCAAAAACTTCTGCTAGGTCTTGTAGATGTTGCTCATACGTCTTGGAATACACTATGACGTCATCTAGGTACAGGAGGACAGTTTCAAAGTTCTTGTGTCCTAGGCAGCTCTCCATCAGGCGTTGGAAGGTCCCGGGTGCGTTGCAGAGTCCAAACGGCATACAATTGAACTCGCAGAGGCCCATCGGTGTAGTAAACTCTGTCTTCTCCTTGTTGGCTTCGGCCACAGGAACCTGCCTGTACCCACTAGTCAGATCAAGGGTATTAAAGTAGTTAGAAGATTTTAATGTAGCTAATGACTCCTCAATCCTAGATAATGGGTATGCGTCCTTATGTGTGATGCGGTTAATCTGCCGGTAATCTACGCACATGTTTCTGTGGCACATTAACCCTTGGGGTGTCACACACCCACCGCCGATAGTGAATACAGACCTGCGGCCTCCCTGCATGCACCTGTGGGTTCTCGCAGGCACATAACCTAAGAGTTTTCTATGTCACACTTAGGATATGTGCACATGACATTTGTTCGAGATGGGGACACCGACAAGATTTTTAAGTTGTAACCGTTTCAAAGATCAACTGTGTTTTTTTTGCTTGAAGAGTTATTTGTTTAGCATTATTTAAAAGTTTTCTCAATGAGTTTTCCGCACTTTGGCCTCTGCCTTTTTTTTAATCTATTTTCTCAGAGTATTTAAGATATAATTTTCACTGGTGATTTCTAGATGTTTATTTTTTTACTTAATCCAAGTATGAAAAACCACTAGAAGGGAACAGGTCAAGTCCTTGTATTGAAATACATTCAACAAGCTATAGACTTGTTATACATTGGAGGAGTTACATTACAGTATTAGTGGATGGTACTGTTCTATCTACTGATGCTTATTAATATGTGGTGTATGTTAACTGTTTCTTATTACGTAAACACTTGTTATTACTCAGTATTTTATGTAGTGTACAGTTGTGGCCAAAAGTATTGATACCCCTGCAATTCTGTCAGATAATACTCAGTTTCTTCCTTAAAATGATTGCAATCACAAATTCTTTGGTATTATTATCTTCATTTAATTTGTTTTCAATGAAAAAACACAAAAAGAATTGTCCTAAAGCCAAATTGGATCTAATTCCACATCAAACATAAAAAAGGGGGTGGACAAAAGTATTGGTACTGTTAGAAAAATTATGTGATGCTTCTCTAATTTGTGTAATTAACAGCACCTGTAACTTACCTGTGGCACCTAACAGGTGTTGGCAATAACTAAATCACACTTGCAGACAGTTGACATGGATTAAAGTTGACTCAACCTCTGTCCTGTGTCCTTGTGTGTACCACATTGAGCATGGAGAAAAGAAAGAAGACCAAAGAACTGTCTGAGGACTTGAAAAACCAAATTGTGAGGAAGCATGAACAATCTCAAGGCTACAAGTCCATCTCCAAAGACCTGAATGTTCCTGTGTCTACCGTGTGCAGTGTCATCAAGAAGTTTAAAGCCCATGGCACTGTGGCTAACCTCCCTAGATGTGGACGGAAAAGAAAAATTGACAAGAGTTTTCAACGCAGATGGTGGATAAGGAACCTCGACTAACATCCAGACAAGTTCAAGCTGCCCTGCAGTCCGAGGGTACAACAGTGTCAACCCATACTATCCGTCGGCGTCTGAATGAAAAGGGACTGTATAGTAGGATACCCAGGAAGACCCCACTTCTTACCGCGAGACATAAAAAAGCCAGACTGTAGTTTGCCAAAACCTACCTGAGAAAGCCTAAAACATTTTGGAAGAATGTTCTCTGGTCAGATGAGACAAAAGTAGAGCTTTTTGGGCAAATGCATCAACATAGAGTTTACAGGAGAAAAAAAGAGGCATTCAAAGAAAAGAACACGGTCCCTACAGTCAAACATGGCGGAGGTTTCCTGATGTTTTGGGGTTGCTTTGCTGCCTCTGGCACTGGACTGCTTGACCGTGTGCAAGGCATTATGAAGTCTGACGACTACCAATAAATTTTGCAGCATAATGTAGGGCCCAGTGAGAGAAAGCTGGGTCTCCTTCAGAGGTCATGGGTCTTCCAGCAGGACAATGACCCAAAATACGCTTCAAAAGCACTAGAAAATGGTTTGAGAGAAAGCACTGGAGACTTCTAAGGAGGCCAGCAATGAGTCCAGACCTGAATCCCATAGAACACCTTGCAGAGAGATCTAAAAATGGCAGTTTGGAGAAGGCACCCTTCAAATATCAGGGACCTGGAGCAGTTTGCCAAAGAATAATGGTCTAAAATTCCAGCAGAGCATTGTAAGAAACTGATTGATGGTTACCGGAAGCAGTTCATCGCAGTTATTTTGGCTAAATGTTGTGCAACCAATATTAGGCTGAGGGTGCCAATACTTTTGTCTGGACCAGTTTTGGAGTTTTGCGTGAAATGATCAATGTTTTGATTTTTGCTTCATTCTCTTTTGTGTTTTTTCATTGAAGACAAATTAAATGAAGATAATAATACCAAAGAATTTGTGATTGCAATCATTTTCAGGAAGAAACTGAATATTATCTGACAGAATTGCAGGGGTGTCAATACTTTTGGCCACAACTGTATACAGAGAAGGTAAAGCCTAATCATTCCCCTACTTTTTTTGTTGCACACTAACACCTTGTTGCAATATTTATTATACATTATATATAGTGATTAGGATGCCTTAACATTTACTTTTGTGAACGCAGCGTATCTTGCGCATGCGTTTACGCATGTAAAAACGCATGCGAACGCTGCGTATTTTGGCCACATACAGATGCGCAATCCTTAATAAAAAAGCTGCGTTTGCTTGCGTTTGCAGCATGTGTACGCGTTTTTCGTCTGCTTGCGTTAATGAATTTTTTAGCATTTTTCAACTTTCACACATGTTTTTTTTTACCAGCCATGCCCATGGGGAGTGGTTTTAAGGGCAGGGTTTAAATAGACCCTACCTGCCCTGTGTAAAAAACTCCTTCTATGCAGCTGTTCACAGAGGCAAGATGGATCTCGGCTTTGAGAGCTTCTATGCGTATCTGGATTTATCTATGAAGATGTCAGTTTCATTTCCTATTGCTTGTGAAGAAGAACGTAGAAAAGAAAGACAGAGAAGAAGACGTCATCGTCGTCGTTTCTGGCAACACCCCATCGTGGAGCTACTCGTTGTACCATGAACTTCGAGAGGACCCAGAAAAGTTCTATGACTTGACCAGGATGTCCCCAGACAGCTTCGATGATTTGCTGCGACGCGTGGAAGGATCGATCACCAGGCAGTACACACAGCTTCGTCGATCCAGAGGAACATCTTTTGGTCACCCTACGGTACATATCGTTTTCAAACCAAGCACCTGTAAAATCTGTGAATCTCATTTATTGTTTGCAAATCGCAAGATAATAATGTACTTTTTTGAACATTTTATTTTCAGATTCCTGGCGACCGGAGAGGCTTTATCTTCTCTTCATTTCCAGTTCCGGATTGGATTGTCTATGCATTCTGGGATAGTTGAAAAGACCTGCAAGGCAATTTGTGATGACCTCCGCGAAGAATTCGTCCCTCACCCCACAACCCAACTATGGCTTGAGAAAGCAGCAAGATTTATGGACATTTGTCAATTTCCCAACTGCATTGGGGCCGTAGATGGGAAACATGTTCGGATCCTGAAGCCGGCTGGAAGTGGATCCAAATACTTCAACTATAAAAAAAAATTTCGATTGTACTGATGGCGATTGCAAATGCTGACTGCTGTTTTGTTGCTGTGGATGTTGGCCAATTTGGACTATCTAATGACTCCAAATCTTTCAAAGACTCAGACATGGGACAAAAACTTTATCATCAAAACTTCAACATTCCACTGCCACGACCCTACCAAACTGTGATGGCCCACCAATGCCTTATGTTGTTGCTGATGAGGCATTTCAGATGTGTGCCAACCTTCTCAAGCCCTACTCAAGCCGTGACTTAACCCATACCAAAAGGATTTTTAATTACAGATTGACATGGGCCAGACGCACAGTGGAGTGTGCATTTGGATTGCTTGTCTCCAAATGGCAGATTCTTGGGACTATCATCAATTTAAAAACAGACACAATTGATTAGGTTGTGAAAGCGTGCGTTGTCCTTCACAATTTTATACAAGTCAAAGAAAAACAACACGTTGACCTAGAGGAACCTCTTTCAAGCAACTTGAAAGAATACAACGAACACAACCTGAGGACAAGCGTTGAAGTCGGCAACATGAGGGACAAGTTTGCATTCTATTTTGTTTCCGAAAATGGACGTGTACCCTGGCAGGATGAAATGGTGTAAATATGTTTGTTTATCTTATGTTAGAGTATACAATTTTGATTACACAAGTATTATTGTACAATACGTTCAGTTGGGAGTAATAAAGGTTTAGGCCCTTCAATAATATCCCTACACTGAAAGTATTAGGGACCACTTTAAACTCAAGCGTCATCCGCAACAGGTCCCCGCTTGTGCAGTAAGGCTCCGGTCACATTTGCATTTTATTTTTGGAAACATGATCCGGTTTTGAGCTGGGAAAAAGTTAAACTATGGAGAATAAAAACGTACCTACCCACAGGAGACCAGGTAAGCGTATTGCTTTATAAACAATATGTTTAAAGACTCCGGATCTGCAGCCTGCGCAAAAAGTCATGAAGGCTGCAGTTTTCGGAGCAGTTCTGTGACCCATAATGCAGTTACCGCATTTCTCAGGATCTGTAATTCTGAGCAATGCGCTGTGACGTGTATTTTTTTCCATCCGTGATGGGCCATGGATGAACAAACTGTTTACTACTTAATAAAACATTTTTCATTAGTGGTGGTGGGCACCCCCTACAGACATGTTGGCCACAAGTTATATTAGACCTATGATTGCCAAAACTGTGGGCATTTCCGGCTTAAAAAAGCCATTTACTAATCCGGCTATTGTCGGATTATGTCAATTTTATCAATGAAGCCGCGTCTCCCATTACATTTGCGCACATACCACACTTAATGTATGGTAAGTATATTCCGCTGCATAGGGTCCTGAAGTCATTAACATTACATGTATGGGCAGCGCAATGCCATACATGTAATGTTAATGGCGACAGAAACTCAGACAGCATCATTTCCTATACGTACAGTATATGCGCGACTGTCAGGGGAGCCATGGGAGACACATCTGCATTGATACAATTGTCCAAATGTCCAAAGACAACAATACATGTCAATGACTGTACATGTTTTATCAATCCATTCTATAGCCACAGGAGTGGGCAGCATGTCTCTAGGGGTGGGTGGCCACCCCCTACAGAAATTTTGCCCAGAAAGAATGTAAAGTTTTATTACACATACATTGTACATCGCTGCTGATGCAGGGAGAAACCAACAATACGTTGACCATATTTGTCCGATTACACCTTCCGAGCAATCTCATTTCCTGAATAGTGTTATGATTACATTTTCCAAAAAAGGTGAACAACAATTGCGTTCAACACATCCGAATCATCATGAGCTGAACGCAATTAGCTGGCCAAATGTGACACCAGCCTTTTTACGAGTTTTTACCGCTATGCGTTTCAGCGGAGGAGGGTGACCCCGGCATAACTCACTGGATGTGTGTTGGATCAGTGTCCTCCAAGGGGGAGTATAATGGTGGCTGATGGATCTCTGCCTCTTTCGTGCGTGGGGCCGGTATAACAGTGCCGCTCAAATGTTCTCCTTACGTTGGTGTGTCACTTTTGGCTCAGACTGGTTAACTGTCCAACAGGCTGAGTCACAAACCACACCTCAAAATGTCAAGAACACGATAAAGAGTGGTTTACTAACTGTAGCCCTGTGATTCATCACCCTCTCATATGTGGACCACTTCAGAGTTGCTTTTACCATAGACAGACATTGTGTTCATGGGGTTGCCTTTTAATGTACACAACAATTCTGATTCTATATGTGAATATCAACTTTGACAACCACTCTATAGCTGTACGTCCGTTTTTTGGTTTGTTTATGTGTGTACATTGTCTCCATACACAACAAATAAAGGCCTAGTCTACATTTGATGTATGTTAAAATAAAAATATTTGTTAAATCATTTTTAATACTGAACCCTTGTTTTGCTATTCATAAATAGTATGATATATTAAAGTGAGTGAACACCTTAAATAAAACTATAACCGCACTTTAACCCTTTCAAACTGTATACATATTCATTACAGTTAGCATATGATCAATACCAGCATATGATCAATACCATATTATGTAATGTTTGTAGACAAGAAATCAATCAATTTGTGTAAAACCAAAAAATGTTTATTGACACAATCATGCATGTAATCAAACTTTTCAAATGACATTAAAAAATTTTGTATTAGAAACACGGCAACATATTTTACAATGGTGAATTTATAAAAGTGTACTTTATCCTTACATGGTGACTCTCTTGGCCAAGCTGTTCATCGGGCACATATTCACTTCCATCGGACATTTTTTATCGGTGAGCTAAGCAAAAAAGGGCAGCAGCAGAAGACAGCAACAAAAAATGTGAGCACCAAGAATCAGCAACAGAAATGGCTGCAGCACCGCACAGGACCAGACTTGGCGAAGCACCTTGATAAACAGGCAAGGGAGACAAAAAAAAACCCACAAGGCTATGCATTAGAACTTTCAAGGAGGTTAACAACTATGCAAAAGAAATGGTTAGACATATAGATATGACAGTTTGCGATTGCACAGAGTAGCGCCACTTTGACACTCTGGGGTCCTCAGCGTGCCAAGGTGAGACTACCATGTGCAATAGCCATGGATACAGTTTACCTGCTACTAGAGGGAAAAAAAACACATTTCAAAAACACTGTCACTACTTACCACAGGGAACAACAGCAAGGAACTTGAAGGACAGGAACCAGAAACACCGATTCTCCAGCAACACAGACACAGCAGGTGACAGCTGCAGCAACGCTCTCGACCAGACTTGGCGAAGCACCTTGATAACCGGGCAAGGGAGACAAAAAAAAACACAAGGCTATGCATTAGAACTTTCAAGGAGGTTAACAACTATGCAAAAGAAATGGTTAGACATATAGATATGACAGTTTGCAATTGCACAGAGTAGCGTCACTTTGACACTCTGGGGCCCTCAGCGTGCCAAGGTGAGACTACCATGTGCAATAGCCAGACATACAGTTTACTTGCTACGAGAGGGGAAAAAAAAACACATTTCAACAACACTGTCACTACTTACCACAGGGAACAACAGCAAGGAACTTGAAGGACAGGAGCCAGCAACACAGACTACAACAGCCAAACAACTGACGAGGTCACAGTCCGACAGTATGATGACGTCACTGTATTTGAAAATTAATTTTTCAATTTAATAAACATAAATCACAACAACAAGTGTATAGTATTGCCACAGCCCAAAAAAATGCATTGGCATGTCTGATACTACCCAAAATGTTCCACTACACATTACAGGCTACAAAGCAAAACAATGACAATTGTACACACACTACAGGGTGCCAAGATGACAACACAAACAGCAGTGACACAATATTGATTATTTTTGCTCAAATTTTGAACCAAAAATTCAACACAATATTTTGACAACAAGCGTGACAGTGCCAAAAAAATAGGGTGAGTGAAGATTACATACTAGCCAGTTCAAACAAACAAAAAAAATTAACTTCATAAAAATAATGCACTTTATACTTTACCAAGACAGCAGCAAGGTGACGTCCACTTGGCACTCATCCAGCGAGACGGAGATCCAGGGAGACGGAGATCCAGGGAGACTGAGATCCAGGGAGTCAGAGATCCAGTAGTCAGAGATCCAGTAGTCAGAGATCCAGTACTCAGAGATCCAGTACTCAGAGATCCAGTACTCAGAGATCCAGTACTCAGAGATCCAGGAGGCACAGGTCCATCATGTAGATCAACAGAGTTCACGATGCAATGGACACATCCCCTTTTTATACACACTGTTTGTGGTCTGGGATATGGGCAGACAATGGGAGGAACTGCAATTCTGTCTTCTGGGCTTGCGCAATGACTGGTACGCATGCGTATGAAACGCAGACATCCGCAAGACCTTGCGTACGCTTGCGTACCCATAGACAATAATGCGTTGTTTATGCGCAAGCGTATGCAAGTGGATGGTTGTGGATTTTTTGAACGCCACAAAATGCAACAGGTTGCATTCAAAGGGCGGGGAAATTGGACGCACAGGTACGCATACGCATGCAAACGCATGTCATTGCGGACGAATGCGTACCCCATTATAAAGATATGTCCACAATACGCATGCGGATTTAGAATTTCACATCCGCAACATGCGCTGCGCTTGCAAACCCAAATGTGAAGGCACCCTACTTCTTGTGGAGTTGTTTTGACCTCTGCTGGCTCCCCACTTTTTTAACTTTTGTTTTGTTGTATGTAACAATACTTTTTGGATATATTTGTTTAGTTTCTGGTACATATCTTTGTAGGATTTTATTACTTTTTGAACTTTTAATCTTATTATCATCCATGGCATATATGTGGGCACATATATACAGTGCCTACAAGTAGTATTCAACCCCCTGCAGATTTAGGTGGTTTGATAAAATGCAAATAAGTTAGAGCCTTCAAACTGCAAACGAGAGTAGGATTTATTAACAGAAGCATAAATCTTACAAACCAAAAAGTAATGTTGCTCAGTTGAATTTTAATAAATTTTAAACATAAAAGTGTGGGTCAATTTTTATTCAACCCCTAGGTTTAATATTTTGTGGAATAACCCATGTTTGCAATTACAGCTAATAATCGTCTTTTATAAGACCTGATCAGGCCGGCACAGGTCTCTGGAGTTATCTTGGCCCACTCCTCCATGCAGATCTTCTCCAAGTTATCTAGGTTCTTTGGGTGTCTCATGTGGATTTTAATCTTGAGCTCCTTCCAAAAGTTTTCAATTGGGTTAAGGTCAGGAGACTGACTAGGCCACTCCATCACCTTGATTTTTTCCCTCTTGAACCAGGCCTTGGTTTTCTTGGCTGTGTGCTTTGGGTCTTTGTCTTGTTGGAAGATGAAATTACGACCCATCTTAAGATCCTTGATGGAGGAGCGGAGGTTCTTGGCCAAAATCTCCAGGTAGGCCGTGCTATCCATCTTCCCATGGATGCGGACCAGATGGCCAGGCCCCTTGGCTGAGAAACAGCTCCACAGCATGATGCTGCCACCACCATGCTTGACTGTAGGGATGGTATTCTTGGGGTCGTATGCAGTGCCATCCAGTCTCCAAACGTCACGTGTGTGGTTGGCACCAAAGATCTCGATCTTGGTCTCATCAGACCATAGAACCTTGAACCAGTCTGTCTCAGAGTCCTCCAAGTGATCATGAGCAAACTGTAGACGAGCCTTGACATGACGCTTTGAAAGTAAAGGTACCTTACGGGCTCGTCTGGAACGGAGACCATTGCGGTGGAGTACGTTACTGAAACCACTGTCCCCACTGCAATGAGATCTTCCCGGAGCTCCTTCCTTGTTGTCCTTGGGTTAGCCTTGACTCTTCGGACAAGCCTGGCCTCGGCACGGGAGGAAACTTTCAAAGGCTGTCCAGACCGTGGAAGGCTAACAGTAGTTCCATAAGCCTTCCACTTCCGGATGATGCTCCCAACAGTGGAGACAGGTAGGCCCAACTCCTTGGAAAGGGTTTTGTACCCCTTGTCAGCCTTGTGACCCTCCACGATCTTGTCTCTGATGGCCTTGGAATGCTCCTTTGTCTTTCCCATGTTGACCATGTATGAGTGCTGTTCACAAGTTTGGGGAGGGTCTTAAATAGTCAGAAAAGCCTGGCAAAAGAGATAATTAATCCACACATGTGAAGCTCATTGTTCTTTGTGCCTGAACTACTTCTTAATACTTTAGGGGGACCAAACAGAATGCTGGTGGTTTGAGGGGTTGAATAATAAATGACCCTCTGAATTAACTTTTAACGCTTTAAAAAAAAAAAAAAACATTTTTTGTGGCACTGCATTTCCCACTTCCAGGCTGATCTACAGTCCAAATGTCACAATGCCAAGTTAATTCTGCATGTGTCAACCAGCTAAATCTGCAGGGGGTTGAATACTACTTGTAGGCACTGTATGTTTACCCATATATTTTTTGTGCTGAGTTTTGTTTGCTAAATTAGTCATGAATACGGTTCTCTCCCCACCAATTTTAGTCCCAGATAAAGATAAAGTGCATGGCTGGGAGTTGGTATGCTTACTCTGAGGAAACACACAGTTATTGCTACCCCCATGCAGGATAAGAATAGCAGCCTGCAGCATCTCCAGAATATTCAGCATTCATTACAAGCACTATATCCTGGTGCTTCATCCTAGCTGTTCCGCTGACCTGGTGCGGTGGCAAACAGGTAATTAGAGGGGTTAACGAAAGTAATCTTTCTACTAATAGTAATGTATTGTCAGCTGTCATTGACCCCTTGATTGGTAATGTTAAGTTGACTATGATAACCCCTCATTACCAATATAGTAATTAGATAAAACAAAAGATAGAGAAAAATCCTTAATCTTATATAATAATTGCCAGTTTCTGGCATCCGGTTCAGCCACTGTGCCGCTATTCTGGCATGCACGCGGCCGGATACGGCGCGAGCTGCCAATTATGTGATGATACTTGCAGCATCCTGGCAACCCCAGCGCATGCGCCGTGGACACCGCCATCGAGCCGGGAGATGAGCGGCGTCTGCGTCACCAGAAGTACTGGCCGCCATATTGGAACACCCAAGGCGGCCAGTAGCGCTGCCGCCACCCGCTCTCCCCACTGTTCGCTTTCCTTCCTCCAACGCCGCTCCGTCCTCCCCCTCGCCACTCTGTTATCCCCCTACCCGGTGTTCTTATCATTGCAGGCTCCACCACGCAGAGATTCTGTGTAAGGCGAATCATGTGAGAGCCCTGTGTGACGTCTCATCAGCCCGCCTTGTGATGTGACCCGCCTTACACACAATCTCTGAGTGCATGGTGGAGCCTGCAGCCTGCAATGATAACAACACCGGGTAGGGGGACAACAGTGGCTGATAGCAGAGGACTGGGGCTGAGAGCAGAGGTCTGGGGCTGAGAGCAGAGGACAGGGCTGAGAGCAGAGGACTGGGGCTGAGAGCAGAGGACTGGGACTGAGAGCAGAGGACTGAGGCTGAGAGCAGAGGACTGGGGCTGAGAGCAGACGACAGGGACTGAGAGCAGAGGACAGGGGCTGAGAGCAGAGGACAGGGGCTGAGAGCAGAGGACAGGGGCTGAGAGCAGAGGACTGGGGCTGAGAGCAGAGGACAGGGGCTGAGAGCAGAGGATAGGGGCACAGGACAGAGGAAAGGGGCACAGGACAGAGGATAGGGGCATAGGACAGAGGAGAGGATAAGGGCACAGGACAGAGGACTGGGGCACAAAGTAGAGGACAGGACAGAGGAGAGGATAGGGGCACAGAACAGAGGACGGGGCACAGGAGAATTGACAGGGGCACAGGAAAGAGGACTGGGGCAGAGATCTGGGCACAGGGCAAAGGACTGGGGCACAGGACAGCGGACAGGGCCACAAGGCAGAGGACAGGGGCACAGAAACAGAGGACAGGGGCACAGGACAGAGGGCAGGGACAGAGGACAGAGGGCAGGGACAGAGGACAGGGGCACAGGACAGAGGAAAGGACTGGGGCACAGGGCAGAGGACAAGAGTGCAGAACAGAAGACTAGGGCACACGACAGGGGTACAGCACAGTGGCACAGGACTGACGACTGGGGCACACGACAGAGCACTGGGCCACAGGACAGAGGACATGGGCACAGAGGTAGAGGACAAGGGCACATGACTGAGGCAGAGGACTGGGGCAGTGGTTATTTATATGGCACCTCTTCATTTCACTGCACTTCCGATGCGATAGCATTGGGCCTATTACTAGTCTAATATATAAAGCTGAATATGTGTATGTATGTATATCCGGGATTGGCATCTACACCGTCGCAACTACAGCCACAAAATTTTGCACAGTCACACGTCTGGACCCCGAGAGCGTCATAGGCTATGTTGTGAGGCGAAATTTTAACACTGCGCATTCCAGTTCACCATCAATTTTGCCCCTATCTACATAGTGGGGTAAAAGTGAAAGGAAAAGTGTTGGAGGAAAATGTAATGCTGCCAGCTACAGCCACAAAATTTTGCACAGTCACACATCTGGACCCCGGGAGCGTCATAGGATATGTTGTGAGGTGAAATTAGAACCCTGCACATTCCAATTCACCAAACAATTTTGGCCCTATCTACATAATGGAGAGAAAGTGACAGTTACCAGTTAACAGTTGTGAATGAGAGGGGCTTAATGACAGCACCAAAGGCTAACAGCATATAGTCACTAAGGTGGGGCCCTGACATGGAATATTCACCACGCATGGGGACATGTATACACACCACATGCACACAAAGAGTAACTGCTAAGGTGGAGCCCCAACATTGGATACTCACCATGCACCCGAACACAAACACACACCACAAAGAGAGACACACAACACATAGACCCACACCACACAGACATTCCCCCACAGGGACACACACACATACACACCCTATAGGGACACATGCACTCACCCCACAGGGACACACACACCACAGGGACATACACACATACACACCCCACAGGGACACACAGACCCCATAGAGATGGACACACACCACAGAAACACCCCTCCCACCACAAGGACACACACCACAGGGACACCCCTCCCCCCCAAAAGGACAAACACCACAGGAATCCCCCCCACAGGGACACACGCACACCACTAGGACACACACACTCCAGGGACACACACACACCACACAGACAGACACAGATGTGCACAAATCGCCTCACACAACTCGCCTCATATGTCTTGTATCTTTAATTTCCAAAAATAAACATCTGATTAAAAACAGCCAATGTGCAACACATGTGCCATATAGTGAATTAAGGCAGGTGTCAGTCACATGAGCTGTCTATTATGTGTATGTGTGAGGTAACATATACTGCCCGGCCGGGGGGAGGGTTTACTGTTGGCTGGAGATTTATCAGGCTGCCTATAGCAACCAATCACAGCTCAGCTTCTATTTTCCTACAGGTCATTAATATGACATATTCAAATTCTATTTTATTATAGCTAACATCACATCAGTTATTTATTAACCCGGGCGTAGCCGGGTAGTACAGCTAGTCTAATATATAAAGCTGAATGTGTGTATATATGCCCAGGATTGGCATCTACACCATCGCAACTACAGCCACAAAATTTTGCACAGTCACACGTCTGGACCCAGAGAATGTAATAGGCTATGTTGTGAGGTGAAATTTTAACCCCGCGCGTTCCAATTCATCAAACAATTTTTGCCCTATCTACATAATGGAGAGAAAGTGACAGTTACCAGTTGACAGTTGTGAATGAGAGGGGCTTAATGATAGCACCAAGGACTAACAGCATATACCAGCATATAGTCACTAAGGTGGGGCCCTGACATGGAATATTCACCACGCACGGACACATGTATACACACCACATGCACACAAAGAGTAACAGCTAAGGTAGAGCCCCAACATGGGATACTCACAATGCACCCGAACACACACACACACCACAAAGAGACACACACAACACAAACACACACCACACAGACACTCCCCCCACAGGGAACACACACACACACACACCCACAAGAACACACAGACCCCGTAGGGATGGACACAAAACACAGAGACACCCCTCCCCCCACAAGGACAGACACCACAGGGACACCCCTCCCCCCCAAAAGGACACACACTACAGGGACCCCCCCACAGGGACACACACACCCCAGGGACACACACACCACACAGACAGACACAGATGTGCACAAATCGCCTCACACAAGTCGCCTCATACGTCTGGTATCTTTAATTTCCCAAAACAAATATCTGATTAAAAACAGCAACACATGTGCCATATAGAGAAATAAGGCAGATGTCAGTCACATGAGCTGTCTTTTTTGTGTATGAGTGAGGTAATATATACTGTCCGGCCGGGGGAAGGGTTTACTGTTGGCTGAAGATTTATTAGGCTGCCTATAGCAACCAATCCCAGCTCACCTTCTATTTTCCTAAAGGTCATTAATATGACATATTCAAATTCTATTTTGTTTTAGCTAACATCAGTTATTTATTAACTCGGGCGTAGCCGGGTAGTATAGCTAGTCTAATATATAAAGCTGAATGTGTGTATGTGTGTGTGTGCATGTCCGGGATTGGCATCTACACCGTCGCAACTACAGCCACAAAATTTTGCACAGCCACACGTCTGGACCCCGAGAGCATCATAGGCTATGCTGTGAGGCGAAATTTTAACCCCGCGCGTTCCAATTCACCAAACTATTTTGCCCCTATCTGCATAATGGGGAAAAAGTGAAAGGAAAAGGGTTGGAGGCAAATTGACAGCTGCCAGATGTGAACAAGGGGGACTTAAAGAATGAGGGCTATGGCGCCAAAGAGTATATACTGTACAGTTGCTAAGGTGGGGCCCCAACATAGGATACTCACCACACGGGGATATGAACACACACAAAATGCTTCACACACTACCACGTGCTTGAACATCTATACCACCCTCAGCACACATTTCACCACACATACACTAACCTTGCCACATAATCGCTCTAAAACACACACAAGTCTGGTATTATCTTTCAAAAATACAAATCTGATTAATAAGCAGCAAAACTACAGGAGAAACAAATACATAGTAACATAGTAACATAGTAACATAGTTTTTAAGGTTGAAGGAAGACTTTAAATCCATCTAGATCAACCCATAGCCTAACATGTTGATCCAGAGGAAGGAAAAAAAAAAACATGTGACAACACTAAGCACCACATTGGGGGGAAAAATTACTTCCTGACTCCAGATATGACAATCAGACTAGTTCCCTGGATCAAAGGATCTAGTATATATAACTGGTGATATTATAGTTTTCAAGAAAGGCATCCAGGCCCTTCTTAAATGTTAGTAGTGAGTCACTCATTACAACATCATGTGGCAGAGAGTTCCATAAGGTACCTTTACACGCCGCTACAACAGGATGGATACAACCCGCTACAGGCTACGATTGTAGCTTGCGTCGTCAATATAGCCTGTAGTAGCGGCGTGTGAAGACGGTAGGAGGCAGCCGGCAACAGATACATCTGTTTCCGAGCACTGCTCTGAAACAGGTGGCTACAAAGCCAATTGCAGCGAGCTGTATCGGCGTGTAAAGAAGCTACAGAAGGGATGTCTGGACACCAGGCGATGTACCTGGTATGTAGCTGGGGCGTGACACAGGCTCCGGGTTACCGCGCCCCTTCAGCGATCATTGGAGGAAGCTCCTGCATGACAATTGGTAGTCGCTGCATAGGGAGGCATATTTAAGGAGATGACCTGTCACACTACACAATTGCTCGAGCGTGATGTATTAAACAGCCTCCTGCGATGGCTGCCCAATCATGGGTTTCTTGCTTTGTCCTATCAGCGTACGGATGTCTCGTAATCCACAATTGTGGCACGCCTATGTGCTGTCCCTGCTGCACCAGGTCCGCCCATATTAGCTTGTTGTAGTGGTGTGTAAATGAGGTAAGATGAGCTACAGATGGCTACTTGACACACCCGGCGATGTATCTCGCTATAGATGTAGCGTAGCGCACCTTGTGGCGGCGTGTAAAGGTGGTGCGTTTCCCGTTTGTAACCGTCTGGCCGTGCTCGTGCACGTGAAGTAGCGGGTTGTATCCATCCTGTTGTAGCGGAGTGTAAAGGTACCTATAGTCTCACCGCTCTTACAGTAAAGAATCTGCATCTGTGATTATGATTGAACCTTCTTTCCTCCAGACGTAGAGGATGCCCCCTTGTCCCCGTCTCAGGCCTAAGAGTAAAGAGATCATTAGAAAGTTCTCTGTACTGTCCCCTCATATATTTATACATTATTATAAGATCACCCCCTAAGCCTTCGTTTTTCCAAGCTAAATAACCCCAAGTTTAATAACCTGTCTTGGTATTGCAGACCCCTCAGTCCTCTAATACCCTTGGTCGCTCTTCTCTGGACCCGCTCTAGTTCAGCTATGTCTTTCTTATACACCGGAGACCAGAATTGTACACAGTATTCTAAGTGTGGTCGCACTAGTGACTTGTATAGAGGTAAAATTATGTTCTCCTCATGAGCATCTATGCCTCTTTTAATGCATCCCATTATTTTATTTGTACCATATCTAATATATAAAGCTGAATGTGTGTATGTGTGTGTGTATGCCCGGGATTGGCATCAACACCGTCGCAACTACAGCCACAAAATTTTGCACAGCCACACATCTGGACCCCGAGAGCATCATAGGCTATGCTGTGAGGCGAAATTTTAAGCCTGAGCGTTCCAGTTCACCAAACAATTTTGCCCCTATCTACATAATGGGGAAAAAGTGACAGTTACCAGTTGACATTTGTGAATGAGAGGGGCTTAATGACAGCACCAAAGACTAACAGCATATACCAGCATATAGTCATTAAGGTGGGGCCCCAACATGGGATATTCACCATGCACAGGGACATGTATACACACCACACGCACACAAAGAGTAACAGCAAGTGTATAGTCGCTAAGGTGCAGCCCCAACATTGGATACTCACCATGCACCCGAAAACACACACACCACAAAGAGATACACACAACACAGAGACACACTCCCACGGGAACACACAAACTATAGCAACATATGCACTCACCCCACAGGGACACACACACACCATAAAGAGACACACAACACAGAGACACACACACACACCACACAGACAACCCCCCACAGGTGGACACAGACATACACAACTTATAGGACACATGCACTCACCCCACAGGGACACACACACACCCCACAAAGAGAGACACACACACACAAACCCCAGGGACACACACACCACACAGACACAGATGTGCACAAATCACCTCACACAACTCGCCTCATACGTGTGCTATCTTTAATTTACAAAAATAAACATCTGATTAAAAACAGCCAATGTGCAACACATGTGCCATATAGTGAATTAAGGCAGGTGTCAGTCACATGAGCTGTCTATTATGTGTATGTGTGAGGTAACATATACTGCCCGGCCGGGGGGAGGGTTTACTGTTGGCTGGAGATTTATCAGGCTGCCTATAGCAACCAATCACAGCTCAGCTTCTATTTTCCTACAGGTCATTAATATGACATATTCAAATTCTATTTTATTATAGCTAACATCACATCAGTTATTTATTAACCCGGGCGTAGCCGGGTAGTACAGCTAGTCTAATATATAAAGCTGAATGTGTGTATATATGCCCAGGATTGGCATCTACACCATCGCAACTACAGCCACAAAATTTTGCACAGTCACACGTCTGGACCCAGAGAATGTAATAGGCTATGTTGTGAGGTGAAATTTTAACCCCGCGCGTTCCAATTCATCAAACAATTTTTGCCCTATCTACATAATGGAGAGAAAGTGACAGTTACCAGTTGACAGTTGTGAATGAGAGGGGCTTAATGATAGCACCAAGGACTAACAGCATATACCAGCATATAGTCACTAAGGTGGGGCCCTGACATGGAATATTCACCACGCACGGACACATGTATACACAGCCAACAGCCAATGTGCAACACATGTGCCATATAGGAAATTAAGGCAGATGTCAGTCGCATGAACTGTCTATTATGTGTATGTGTGAGGTAACATATACTGCCCGGCCGGGGGGAGGGTTTACTGTTGACTGGAGATTTATCAGGCTGGCTATAGCAACCAATCACAGCTCAGCTTCTATTTTCCTATATCAGTTATTTATTAACCCGGGCATAGCCAGGTAGTACAGCTAGTTATAAATAAAACATAAAGAGAAAATGTCTTTATTGTAAATAAAACACATGGATAACTCGCTTTTACCCATGTACTAAGCTAAAACATGCCCAGCTCCGACGGTAATCCTCACAGCATATTAGCCAATCTGAGTGTGCTTCGCTGGATATTGTGCCATGACATGAGCATGCAGCTGCATTTATTTCTATGGAGATGCAAGATTCTGTCCAGAGAGTGGGCGGCTGTGCAGGGAAATGTATGTCAGACTCGCGCAAATCTAGCATGTCTCTTTCCCAGTGTGACTACAGCCTCACACTGAGTCTCAGCTGTGAGTGGTAGTTACAGACAGTTCATCTAAGGTTGCTATGGTAATAGATGTCACAGTCACCATGGTAACTCAGTTGTGAGCGCAAAT
Source organism: Allobates femoralis (assembly GCA_033576535.1). NCBI lineage: Eukaryota > Metazoa > Chordata > Amphibia > Anura > Aromobatidae > Allobates > Allobates femoralis. The sequence continues at coordinate 513,565,474 of JARQOC010000004.1, forward strand.
GAACTGTGTGATATCACCACTCACAACCAGCTGGTAGTGAAGGGGAGTTGCTGCAGTGTGCAGATGATGTAATGGTCTCCACTTACTGTATGTAGCCATGTCTGGACATCACTGTGGATCGTTGGAGGGTATGTCTGGACCTATTAAATTATTGAAAGTGGGTTTGTCTGTGTGTTTTACTTACAATAATTTTTTTTCCTTTGCACCTGTGTTTTTTTTAACTATTTACGCACTCAATTGCTAATGTGGAGGTATCATAGATGCCTCGACATTACCAATCCAGGGGTTGATAACAGCTGTTGATACTCATATATTATTAACCCCTTCTATTACCCCAACTGACACTGCTCCTGGGCAGCAAGAAGAGCCAGAGTGAAGCGCCAGGGATTGGCGCATGTTATTGGGGCACCATTTCTGGAGCAGCTTCAGGCTATTTTTCAGGTGGTGAGGGCCCATTTAAATATTTAAAAATAAATAGTTTGAAAAAATAAATTAGTGTAAAGTCCGTTTTGGACTAATAGCCAGGGTAATGCTACCAGCTGGGGTCTGCAGATATCTCCTGTACCATAGCAGGCAATCAAAACTAGGTGGATCCCACGTCATTTTTTTAAATAAATTATTTCTTTCTAGCTAAATACTAGGACAAAACAACCTTTAGTTCAACATGAAAGACACTAAATGGTGTGTGGAGCCCACTGGGATGGGGTACTCGGTACCGGACCGGGGTACTGCTGAGGATGTCACGGAGGTCCTGGTCCAGACCGTGTCCCGAGTTCCGCAAGTAAATGGGGGGATATTTACAGGGGAGTTTGTTGTGATGCCACCCACGGGTTGTGGTCAGGGTGACCACCGCTGCTGCAGAACCTCCGGGGATGATGTTTGGCAGCTGGACATGGAACGGCTCTCCGCATGTAGAGCCTGGTTCCCTGGGGCAGTGATAGTTAAAGTGTATGATGGATGCTATAGATGTTGCAGGATAGGGATGATAGTGGAGACGGTGGCTGCTTGTGAGGGAAATTAGGGCTCGAGTACAAGGATCACACACACTCACAGTTTTGAAGTTTTCCAAGTCTTTACTGCCTGAGGCAGCCTCTTTACACTACAGTCTCTCTCTCAGTTCTCCCAGGAACTGAACTGCTCTCTTCACAGTACTGCTACGTACTGAACTAACTACTTCCTCCTGACTCAGAATATATAAGGGAGCTGATTTAGCACCCCCTTATGGCCCAGAGGTGTTAGTGCAGTGTCAGATGTTGTGTGGGGAGTTAACCCTTTGTGATGTTTCTGTGGAACATTAACCGCTGGGGTGCCACATTCCCCCTTAGTTAAAGACATTACTCTGGGACTGTGGAAAAACAAACAAACAGTTAATATAACAATTAATATTTACAGAGACTTAAAAGTAAAAATTACAAAAATCACTGAAATTCGAAAAGTGTCCAAAAGTTCAAAATATAAGCAGTCTGTCCTGGGGTTTAGTCTATTGCCTCCGGGGCTGATATTTACAATAAAGTTTTTACCACAACCAGTTCCGTGGTATGTATGGTCCATAAATAAATAAGAAAAGTTCAAAGTTGAAGAATTTATCATAAGTTCACACAGGATAGTCTCTGTAGGTACTGGGCTGTTTTAACGTTGCACACTTAAACAAGTAAATAAGGTCCCTACGGGTGTCTCTGCTTAGGAGGCCTGGCTTCACTTATACCACCTCCAGGCACTTTCTTTCCCTAACTTGATGTGCATGGAGGTTAATCCAGTTCCTCCACCCTTCTGTACACTATTTACCAGGTTCAATTTACATTTACACAAACATATTTACATTTTACAGTTGATTTGACATTTCAATCTTTGTACTTAGCCGGTAACTGACCTTGGGTACTATGCTCTGATCTGCGTACTGCTGGTGTACTGGGTGTACTTAGCCTGATGGTGTGGGTGGACATGTACCTACTTGGAGTGTTTGGTACTATGGCAGATGGAGGTCTGACTGTAAGACTGGCAAGCTCACTGGGACCAGGAATTGGTTTTCCCTCTTCAGGCTCGACTTCCAGTTCTTCAGGTCTTGGGACTTCTGGTTGTACGGGTTCTGGTGTTGGTTCAACCATTGGAGGGAAAGTAATCATTGGGACTACAACTGCTCCATAGTAATTTGGCCATGTTTTGGAGAAATTTCCTAGAACGGTATGGACAACTTCATCTTCTTTCTCCTTGACAGGTTGTACCTGCACAGGTAAGGTTACTTCAGGGTCTCAGGACACGGTTTAAGATGGTCTCTTGACACAATTGCTGAAGTTCTTCCTTCGTCTTTGCTTATTAGACACTTTTAGCATTGTCTAAGTTAGATGGTAAGACTGTGTATGGGGTGGTTTCCCACTGATTATCCAATTTGTTAGCGCGTCTCTTTCTCTTGAGAACTTGCTCACTAGGTTGTAATGGAGTTGCTTGAGCACGTTGATTAAAGGTTCTCTCTTGTCTTGCCCTAGCTTGCTGAAGATTTTTCTTTACGCACTCTTGTACTAGGCGATACTGTTGCTGATGTAGGTTATCCCAAGTGGATTCTTTAACTGGTTTCAGAATTCCCATATCTAAATCAATTAGAAGCTTACCGGGTCTTGCTCGCATAAGGTAGGCTGGGGTGCAGTTTTCAGAAGTCAACGGGACATGGTTGTATAAGTCCACCAAATCGGGTAATTTATCTGGCCATTAATTTCTTTCTGACTCTGGTAATGTTTTCAACAGGTCAATTACAATATGGTTCATCTTCTCGCATGAGTCATTTGTTTTGGGATGGTATGCTGTCGTGCGGATCTTCTTACAGCTGTACATGTTTCAGAACTCTTGGAAAATCTCTGATTCAAAAGCTGGACCTTGGTCTGCAAGGACTTGTTCCGGGTAGCCATGAGGTCTACAGAAATGTGTCTGAAATGCTCTTTCTCAACTCAAGTGGTTGCTTGGTTACTATGGACTGGAGTGGGGCTCTCTGTTCATCTTTTCTTCTGAGGTTGCATGGGCCACATTTTCTACACCAATCTTCAATTGACTTTCTCATGCCAACCCAGTAGAATCTCTCTCTTAGGAGCACTTCCAACTTCTTCCATCCAAAATGACCTGCACCATCGTGGTAGGCTTCTAAGACCATTTTGACGTCTCGCTTGAGTACAATTATCTGCCAGACCAATTGTGTTTTAGGGTTGGTATGCCTTCTGCAGAGCTTTCCTTGATACTGGAACAACTTGCCTTTCACTTTCCAGAGTCCTTGGGTCTCAGCCGGGCGTTCTGGTTAGGGTACGCACCTTGTTGTGTAAGCAGTTCTTTCACTAGCTTCACAGCCGGGTTGCTATCCTGAGCGTCAGCCCATCCATGGTGTGCTAATGGATTGAGACTTGCCTGTTGTTCTCTTTGGTAGATGCTGGGTTGATACTTGTCTACCTTAGAACGGTGAAAGGAGGGTAGCTCAATTTCTTCCAACCCTTCCGATTCCTCTTCCACGTCTTTCAGGTGTGGCATCCGGGAAAAGTCATCTGCATTCCCTTTCTTGCAGCCTACCCTATATTTGATGACAAAATTGTAGTTAGACAGCCGGGCTATCCATCGCTGCTCCAATACACCTAATTTTGCTGAGTCTAGGTGAGTCAATGGGTTGTTATCTGTGTAGATGGTGAATTCTGCAGCTGCCAGGTAGTGCTTGAAACGTTCAGTTACAGCGCAAACTACTGCCAGTAGTTCTAACTTGAAGGATCTGTAATAGTGATGGGCGAGTCCTAAATTACTCGGAATCGCTTGACTCTAGCGAGTCCGAGCCCAGGACTCGCTACTCGTTGCGAGTCTAGTGAGTCCAATGTTATTGAATGGGGAAGCGAGTAATAGCGAGTAGTGTGCGATTTACAGATCGCAGATGTGTCTCGGAAGCTTCAGCCTGAAGCAATCCTAGTTTTGTCAGAGACTCTGACAAAACTAGGATTGGCATTGACTTGCATTGGACTCGTTTACTGTGCAAGTAATCACTGGGAAACTCGCACAATAAGGAGTCAGGCTGCCGCAGCTCCAGGGTCCTAGAGCCCGCCTGCTCTTCCTGTGTGTAGCAGAGCTGAGATTGTTCTCAGTCTGCTCATTCCTGTGCATAGACATCTATATCTATGCACAGGGATGAGCAGAGAGGACATCGCGTTTTGGACTACGTCAGACGGAAGAGGATTTTTTTAATTAAAGATGGAGTCCCTAATGGCTTTTTTTTTAATTCTAATAAAAAATTTTCTGTGTTGTGTTTTTTTTAAAACAATTTAATAGAAATTCATGGCGGTCATGTCTAATATTGGCGTGACCGCCATAAATTTCGGGCTTAGGGCCAGCTGATAATACAAAGCTGGCCCTAACCTCTTTATTACCCAGCGTGCCACCGCCACCAGGGCCGCTGGAAGAGCTGGGTTCAGCGCCAGAAGAAGGCGCTTCAATGAATGCGCCATCTTCTGGGGCGGCTGCGGGCTGCAATTTGCAGCGAGGTGTGCCCAGAAGGCTTGGCCCTCCCTGCGCTGCAGATTCCAGCCCCCAGCTGCTTAGCTGTACCTGGCTAGACATAGAAATTGCGAGGAGCCCCACGCATTTTTTTTTATTATTTCATGAAATTCATGAAATAATAAAAAAAAAAGGCTCCCCTATATTCTTGTGTCTGGCCAGGTACAAATAGGCACCTGGGGGTTGGGGGCAGCCCATCGCTGTCTGCTGGATCCGGCTGGTTCCAGAAATACGGCGAAGCCCATGTAATTTTTTTTCTGAAAAATCAATAAAACAATCCTAAAAAAAGGACTGCATCTTTATTAACCCCTCGCCCATGGTCCAGGGGTTAATAAAGATGCAGTCCTTTTTATTTACATTGTTTTATGGATTTGTCAGAAAAAAATTTCACGTGGGCTTCGCCGTATTTCTGGAACCAGCCGGATCCAGCAGGCAGCGACGGGCTGCCCCCAACCCCCAGGTGCCTATTTGTACCTGGCCAGACACAAGAATATAGGGGAGCCCTTTTTTTAAATTATTTCATGAATTTCATGAAATAATAAAAAAAAAATGCGTGGGGCTCCGCGCAATTTCTATGTCCAGCCAGGTACAGCTAAGCAGCTGGGGGCTGGAATCCGCAGCGCAGGGATGCCCAAGCTTTCTGGGCACACCCCGCTGCAAATTGCAGCCCGCAGCTGCCCCAGAAGATGGCGCGTTCATTCAAGCACCATCCTCTGGCGCTGAACCCCGCTCTTCCAGCGGCCCTGGTGGCGGTGGCACTCTGGGTAATAAAGGGGTTAATACCAGCTTTGTTATACAAGCTGGTATTAAGCCCGAGATTCTTAATGTCAGGCCACGTTTGACCCGGCCACTAAGAATCTCCAATAAAGGGTTAAAAAAACACAACACAGAGAAAATTTTTTATTAGAAATAAAAAAAAAAAAGCCATTAGGGACTCCATCTTTAATTAAAAAAATCCTCTTCCGTCCGACGTAGTCCAAAACGCGATGTCCTCTCTGCTCATCCCTGTGCATAGATATAGATGTCTATGCACAGGGAATGAGCAGACTGAGAACAATCTCAGCTCTGCTACATCATCTCTGTGAGCAGGCGGGCTCTAGGACCCTGGAGCTGCGGCAGCCTGCACAGAGCAGACAGCTGGACTCTGCTTGCAAAGTAACAGCAGTTACTCTGCGAGTTTCCCTGCAATTACTTGCACAGTAATCAGACCAATGCAAGTCAATGGCAATCCTAGTTTTGTCAGAGTCTCTGACAAAACTAGGATTGATATTGATTTGCATTGGACTCGTTGCTGTGCGAGTAATCGCTGGGAAACTCGCAGAGTACCGAGTCCTGCGAATCCCTTACTACTCGCCGAGTAACGAGTCCTAGCGAGTAGACTCGCCTATCCCTAATCTGTAATTCTCAGGATTTCTTTCTGTATGCCCGAGTTACTTGCTGGCAAAGGCAATAACTCTCTCTTTGCCTCCTTGCTTCTGTGACAGTCGGATCCCAGTCCCACGTTGCTGGCATCTGTGTACAGAATGAATGGTTGCTGGTAATCCGGATATGCCAGGATCTCTTCTCCTGTCAGCACACACTTCAGCTTGTTGAAGGAGTCTTCCCTCTCTTCACTCCACTGGAAAGGAGGATTACAGGTTGAAGACCTTTTCGACTGTCCTACCAGGATGTCTTGCAGGGGAGCTGCTAACTTCATGAATCTTTTGATAAATCTTCAGTAATAGCCTACCAGGCCCAGGAATTGCCTCACTTCTTTCACATTAGTAGGTCTTGGCCAATCCCTTATCACGGTGACTTTATCAGGATCCGGTGCTACTCCCTCTGAACTCACGACGTGTCCCAGGTACTGTACCTTTGGCTTGAGAAGATGGCACTTGGATGGCTTGATTTTCATGCCGTATCTGGATAAGGCCTCAAACACTTCTGCCAGGTCTTGTAGATGTTGCTCATATGTCTTGGGGTAGACTATGACTTCATCTAGGTACAGGAAGACAGTTGAAAAATTCGTATGTCCTAGGCAGCTCTCCATCAGGCGTTGGAAGGTCCCGGGTGCGTTGCAGAGTCCAAACGGCATACAATTGAACTCACAGAGGCCCATCGGTGTAGAAAACGCTGTCTTCTCCTTGTCGGCCTTGGTCACAGGAACTTGTCAGTACCCACTAGTCAGATCAAGGGTAGAAAAGTATTTAGTAGATTTTAATGCAGCTAGTGACTCCTCAATCCTAGGTAACGGGTATGCGTCCTTATGTGTGATGCGGTTGATCTGCCGGTAATTTACGCACATTCTCATAGTCCCGTCCTTCTTTTTAACCAACACTAGAGGTGCTGCCCAGGGGCTACAACTGTCTCTTATTACCCCTGCAGTTTTCTTCTCTTTGAGCATGTCTTTGGGGGTTTGGTAGTGAGCGGGTGGTAATGGTCTATACCTCTCTTTTATAGGCTGATGTTTACCTCTGGGTATAGTGTGCTCTACCCCTTTAATTTCCCCAAAGTCTAACGGGTGTTTGCTGAATATATGCTCATATTCTTTCACTACCCGGTATACTCCATGCTTTTGGTGGGGAGGTGTAGAACTGGTACGCACATGTAGCTTTTGGCACCAATCCTCCAGCTTTACCCCTGAGCCATTGTCATCTGCCTGACTTGACGGGTCTAAGGGCTCGACGGCTCTGATGGCATTATTATCAATCGTGAAAAATTTAGCCATGGTAGCATACTTTGGTAAAGTGACCTCATCTTCTCCGCAATTTAGAAGGTGAATCCCACGAATCTGTCATACCAGGCTGAAGGATCTTGAGAGTTTACTCCTGGGAAGTGGCCCACCTGCCCAGGGAATCCTCGTTTAAAGCACACTCCCGGGCAAAGTGACCTGGTTTCTGACAACGGTGACAAATGTGCTGTCCATCTGGTTGATAGTAGTCATCGGGTCGTCCTCTCGTCACTTGGTATCTCCTGGGCCTCATCCACGGGACATCCTCCTTGCTGGTCGCCAACTCGATCTTGGGTGCAGGCTTGGATCCTCGTAGCTCCTTGATGACTTTAGCCATGGAGATAACGGTTTCTGTCAGGGCATCTAGCTTTTGATTGAGAGCCTTATTAGAGATAGGTTCCCAGTTTTCAGCAGCAGTTGCTGACATGGCAGATGTCACTGATGCTGTCGGCTACTGAGGTGCTGCTGCAGGGCCTTGCATAGAGTTTAGATCCCGGGGCTCCTCTATCTACTGCAGACGGATGGCTCTATCATTTAATTCAGCAAAAGTCATTTCAGGATTCTGAATAATCATCATACTCAGCTGTCCTCTGTGAGAAGAGGATAGGAGGCCCTCTATAAACTGGTCAATTAGCATTTTATCAGCTCCCGGGGCAAAGGCAGGTTCTGATAGTTTAACTGTTTGAGTGCTTCCTGCAAGTTTAAGGCATAGTCTCTGGCACTCTCCTTGGGCTTTTGTTGACATCCAAAGAACCTCAGTTTAGCCCGGGTGTCAGCACTAGATTCAAATGCTGCTTTTAGTCCAGCTACAAGATGCTCTGCAGTGTCCTTATCTGTGTCCAGCCAGGACGCTACCTCTTGCTGAGCATTGCCAGTTAACTGTCCAATAATCATTCCAACACGCTGGGCTTCAGTTAGGGGGTACATCACATAGTAAGCTTTTATCTTGGTAATAAAGTCATTAAGAGTGCTGGGCTCACCTGAGAATTGGGGCAGCCACATTGCCCCTTGAGTATACGGCATCAGGAATGGCATGATAGGTGCTGTGCCGCTGCACCGCCGTGTTGCTTCGCTGAGGTACAGTGTAGGTCTATAACCTTCACTAGCCCGGTGTTTACTGTGCTGTGTGTGTCAGTCACAGTTTCGGATCCAGTATCTGGTCTGTGCGCTCCTCCGGGGCGAGTTGTGAAGTCACTCAGTCTCCCAGATATGTTCCTCTGTTTCTTGTACTCCTTCCCTCAGACCCTGGCTAGGCCTGGAATCGAAGAGCAGACTGTAGAGAAGCCTGAGGCAGCCTCTTTACACTACAGTCTCTCTCTCAGTTCTCCCAGGAACTGAACTGCTCTCTTCACAGTACTGCTACGTACTGAACTAACTACTTCCTCTTGACTCAGAATATATAAGGGAGCTGCTTTAGCTCCCCCTTCTGGCCCAGAGATGCTAGTGCAGTGTCAGGTGTTGTTTGGGGAGTTAACCCTTTGTGATGTTTCTGTGGCACATTAACGCCTGGGGTGCTACAGGTGCAAGCTTAAAGAGGACCTGTCACCAAACCAGGCATGGTGATCTAATTACAGCACTGGATACAGCATGTCTGCAGCATGCAGGCAAGAGGTCACCCAGCACTTGAGCAGCCCTGTACCCAGAGATAATACACTTAGAAAACTTACATGCTACAGCCACTAAGGAGGTGGCTAGGGGCTGCAGCCAAGGGCAGATTCACACCCCCTGCATGTGTAATCTGCCCACCGCTGCCAATCATTCTCTCCCTGTCTGCAGCATTTAAACAGAATTTTTTTCTCTGCCTAAGGGGGCGGGGCTACATGGGAGAGAAAAAAAAACTCTGTTTAAATGCTGCAGACAGGGAGAGAATGATTGGCAGCGGTGGGCAGATTACACATGCAGGGGGTGTGAATCTGCCCTTGGCTGCAGCCCCTAGCCACCTCCTTAGTGGCTGTAGCATGTAAGTTTTCTAAGTGTATTATCTCGGGGTACAGGGCTGCTCAAGTGCTGGGTGACCCCTTGCATGCATGCTGCAGACATGCTGTATCCAGTGCTGTAATTAGATCACCATGCCTGGTTTGGTGACAGGTCCTCTTTAAAAATATATAGGGAGTTGAGACATTATATAGCTGTTTGACATCTATTTATCTATTTGTCTATTTCAAAATCAAGCTATTTTTTCCATCTATCTATAAATCAATACAAACTTTCCACCCATTTATCTATCATCTATTCTTTCAATGTATTAATCTATTCATCCATCCATACCCTTGAGCAGCTGAAAACTTGAGTAATAAAAAAAACTTAGAAGGCCTCAGCCACCCTAGGAGTGACACCTCCATTAGATGTGCTACACCGGGCAATTCGCCCCAGCTCTCATATTGCCCTGATGCGTTGGCAAACAGGATAATGGTATTTAAAGTTGATGCCAGCTGAGCAATGTCAGTTGACATCAAGCCGAGAGATTAGTACTGTAATGCCGAGGTGACAATCAGATACCCGACATTAGTAACCAAGCCAGTAAGGACACAAGTAGCCACACCGATAAATATTTGATTTAAAAATAAATTCTCCAATACATTCTTCTTTCACTTATTTTACATTAAAATTAATTTTTTAAAAGTCTCCCATTCCATCCAACAATAAAAAAAACATGGCAAAGCAGCACAGAGAGTCCAGGAACAGCTGCCAGAGAAGTGGGGCTGGAGAAGGGTTCAAGCTGCCTGCCATACAGGCACAATGCAGAAGAGAGAAAGGCCGCAGCTCAGCTTAAGCAGCAGCAGGGACCCACTGAAAGAGCACAGCAGGAGACCTCAGAACTTTGTGAGTGAGGAAAACCCCGAGTTGCTCCCAGATTGCACGGACCCAAGTATCACCACCTGCCAGTGTCCGGCTTGCACCAGTACCGCCAGTAAAGGACCTGTGGAAACAACAACCGTGAATCTGTTACTTGCACCCTCATCCTGCACCCAACAGCCCTTCCAACAGCATAGACTTTCCCGGTTTCCCTGGGATATGCTTCTCCACACGTGAGTGATACCACCAAAGTTGCCCATCCATCATCCTCAGTGGACGCGTCTGGCAGCGTTTGCCCAAATAGCCAAATACCGTGGGTAGCATCATGACCTTTATCCCTAAATAATGTTCCCTGCATTTTTAGCGACTCCGCAGGGTCACGGAGCCGGGTCTCAGTCACCGTGCGTCCCCCGAGAGACCGAACCAGCCCGGTACCGAGTACCCCACGACCCTGGGAGAGAGTCAACTTCTGACATCATGAATAGGATCTCATAGCCCAGTGCCACCAGGCCCTGTGTGCTGTAACTTTATTTAACTGTGTGTTTGACTGTCGCCATTATTGAAACGCGAGGCATGCGGGAAGCCGAGGGGGAGTATCATCGTGGGAGGCACCCAACAAAGAGAACGTGAAAAGAAGCCCAACCTATGCTCTGACAACATCTGGTGGGGAGTGGGGAATACTGTCCCGCCTGCCGAACCAAAAACTTATAATCCCCACGGAAGTGAAGGACCTGAAGGCTGAGGTTAACTAGAGGGGAGGAAAATATCAGTGCCGGGTGAAGAGGAAATCGTTTGAGGGGTGGTCACAGCCTAGCCTGCAGCTCCGGGTTCAGCCCCTGTAGCAGCCGGAGCCCCAGCCACCACCTGGCGGGTTTGTTACTGCCCGAGTTTGTCAGTGTCGGCTACCTTTTGTAACAGAACAATAATTTTCCCTAGGCAATTCTCAATAACATTAGTGCCAAAGGTCATCATTGAGTTACATTCTCATCGATCAACATCAATAATTATCATTCCCTGGGCTTTCAATTCTACCCACCCCACCTTTATGGTCTCCTCTTTGAACCCTATCTGTGGCATGGCCTTACCATTACTAGCAGATATTGTTAAAGCAAAGAATATTTATACCGTGTTACCAAGTACAGTTAGGGCCATAAATATTTGGACAGTGACACAAGTTTTGTTATTTTAGCTGTTTACAAAAACATGTTCAGAAATACAATTGTATATATAATATGGGCTGAAAGTGCACACTCCCAGCTGCAATATGAGAGTTTCCACATCCAAATCGGAGAAAGGGTTTAGGAATCATAGCTCTGTAATGCATAGCCTCCTCTTTTTCAAGAGACCAAAAGTAATTGGACAATGGACTCTAAGGGCTGCAATTAACTCTGAAGGCGTCTCCCTCGTTAACCTGTAATCAATGAAGTAGTTAAAAGGTCAGGGGTGGATTCCAGGTGTGTGGTTTTGCATTTGGAAGCTGTTGCTGTGACCAGACAACATGCGGTCAAAGGAACTCTCAATTGAGGTGAAGCAGAACATCCTGAGGCTGAAAAAAAAGAAAAAATCCATCAGAGAGATAGAAGACATGCTTGGAGTAGCAAAATCAACAGTTGGGTACATTCTGAGAAAAAAGGAATTGACTGGTGAGCTTGGGAACTCTAAAAGGCCTGGGCGTCCACGGATGACAACAGTGGTGGATGATCGCCGCATACTTTATTTGGTGAAGAAGAACCCATTCACAACATCAACTGAAGTCCAGAACACTCTCAGTGAAGTAGGTGTATCTGTCTCTAAGTCAACAGTAAAGAGAAGACTCCATGACAATAAATACAAAGGGTTCACATCTAGATGCAAACCATTCATCAATTCCAAAAATAGACAGGCCAGAGTTAAATTTGCTGAAAAACACCTCAAGAAGCCAGCTCAGTTCTGGAAAAGTATTCTATGGACAGATGAGACAAAGATCAACCTGTACCAGAATGATGGGAAGAAAAAAGTTTGGAGAAGAAAGGGAACGGCACATGATCCAAGGCACACCACATCCTCTGTAAAACATGGCGGAGGCAACGTGATGGCATGGGCATGCATGGCTTTCAATGGCACTGGGTCACTTGTGTTTATTTATGACATTACAGCAGACAAGAGTAGCTGGATGAATTCTGAAGTGTACCGGGATATACTTTCAGCCCAGATTCAGCCAAATGCTGCAAAGTTGATTGGACGGTGCTTCATAGTACAGATGGACAATGACCCCAAGCATACAGCCAAAGCTACCCAGGAGTTCATGAGTGCAAAAAAGTGGAACATTCTGCAATGACCAAGTCAATCACCAGATCTTAACCCAATTGAGCATGCATTTCACTTGCTCAAATCCAGACTTAAGACGGAAAGACCCACAAACAAGCAAGGCCTGAAGGCTGCGGCTGTAAAGGCCTGGCAAAGCATTAAGAAGGAGGAAACCCAGCGTTTGGTGATGTCCATGGGTTCCAGACTTAAGGCAGTGATTGCCTCCAAAGGATTCGCAACAAAATATTGAAAATAAAAATATTTTGTTTGGGTTATGTTTATTTGTCCAATTACTTTTGACCTCCTAAAATGTGGAGTGTTTGTAAAGAAATGTGTACAATTCCTACATTTTCTATCAGATATTTTTGTTCAACCCTTCAAATTAAACGTTACAATCTGCACTTGAATTCTGTTGTAGAGGTTTCATTTCAAATCCAATGTGGTGGCATGCAGAGCCCAACTCGCCAAAATTGTGTCACTGTCCAAACATTTCTGGCCCTAACTGTAGATAGAAAAATATATTGCAATCTGAGAGTCCTCAGTGGTTGATACTAGTGATGAGCGAGTATGCTCTGCGCTGCTCTGTACTCGCACGAGTATCACTGTACTCGGGCTACTCGGCGAGCACCGAGTAATCTCGCGATACTCGTGCTGTGCTCGTGGTCCTCATCCCTGCATGTTGGCGCTCTTTAGAGAGCCAGCCCACATGCAGGGATTGGTTGGCAGACCACTGCAATGCCACAGCCCTGTTAGTTGTGGCATTGCAGTGATTGGCCGGCCTGCACAGCGTGACCGAGCCTTTATAAGACCCGGCCGCGCTGTGCTCTGCACACAGCCATCCAGACAGTGAGTGTAGGGAGAGTGTCTGCTGCTGTTTAAGGACAGATTCGCGGCCCTCATAGGTAGATCCGGAGCAGGGCTGCAAACTGCTGCTGACCACAACAGTCCTTCTCAGGACTAATCTAGGAGGATATAGGCAGGGTGATCCAGATCGGAGTCCAAGCTTTTCTGTGACCATAACAGTCACCAGACTGTTGTACTTACTAGCTTGATACAGGTTAGGGACTAAAATCCTACTCTCCTGTGACCATTACAGTCACCAGACTGTTGTACTTACTACCTTGATACAGGTTAGGGACTAAAATCTTTCTCTACTGTAACCATTACAGTCACCAGACTGTTGTACTTACTATCTTGATACAGGTTAGGGACTAAAATCCTACTCTCCTGTGATCATTACAGTCACCAGACTGTTGTACTTACTACCTTGATACAGGTTAGGGACTAAAATCCTACTCTCCTGTGACCATTACAGTCACCAGACTGTTGTACTTACTACCTTGATACAGGTTAGGGACTAAATTCCTACTCTCCTGTGACCATTACAGTCAATAACTGTTGTACTTACTACCTTGATACAGGTTAGGGACTAAAATCCTACTCTCCTGTGACCATTACAGTCACCAGACTGTTGTACTTACTACCTTGATACAGGTTAGGGACTAAAATCCTACTCTCCTGTGACCATTACAGTCACCAGTCTGTTGTACTTACTACCTTGATACAGGTTAGGGACTAAAATCCTACTCTCCTGTGACCATTACAGTCACCAGACTGTTGTACTTACTACCTTGATACAGGTTAGGGACTAAAATCCTACTCTCCTGTGACCATTACAGTCACCAGACTGTTGTACTTACTACCTTGATACAGGTTAGGGACTAAAATCCTACTCTCCTGTGACCATTACAGTCACCAGACTGTTGTACTTACTACCTTGATACAGGTTAGGGACTAAAATCCTACTCTCCTGTGACCATTACAGTCACCAGACTGTTGTACTTACTACCTTGATACAGGTTAGGGACTAAAATCCTACTCTCCTGTGACCATAACAGTCACCAGACTGTTGTACTTACTACCTTGATACAGGTTAGGGACTAAAATCCTTCTCTCCTGTGATCTGAACAGTCACCAGACTGTTGTACTTACTACCTTGATACAGGTTAGGGACTAAAATCCTACTCTCCTGTGACCATAACAGTCACCAGACTGTTGTACTTACTATCTTGATACAGGTTAGGGACTAAAATCCTACTCTCCTGTGACCATTACAGTCACCAGACTGTTGTACTTACTACCTTGATACAGGTTAGGGACTAAAATCCTACTCTCCTGTGACCATTACAGTCACCAGACTGTTGTACTTACTACCTTGATACAGATTATGGACTAAAATCCTACTCTCCTGTGATCTGAACAGTGACCAGACTGTTGTACTTACTATCTTTATACAGGTTAGGGTCTAAAATCCAAATCTCCTGTGACCCGAACAGTCACCAGAATGTTGTCGCTGTATACAGGCAAAATGTGCAAGGGCGTTGGCAAGGGCGTTGGCAAGGAACAAGGAAGTAAACGTGATGGTGGTGCAGGCAGAGGCCGAGGTCGTGTGCAAGCGCTAATTTTGCAACAACAAAGGGGCACATCTACTCGCTCACACGTCCTGTCCCAAATTCTTGGGGCCCGCTGCAGTACACCACTCTTGAACCAAGACCAGTGTCAACAGGTTGTTACTTGGATAGCGGATAATGCTTCAAGTCAGATTGGCACCTCTACAAACACCCTGTCTTCCACACGGTCAAGTGTCAGTAGCCGTGATACTGTACCGCACATTTCCCAACCTGATCCTCCTTCCTACCACCAGGCCGAGTACACGTCCACGGACATTACTGATCCCACACTTGGACACTCGGAAGTCCAGAAGTGTGTACCCATGGGTGAATGGAGGTACATGGCAAATTACCATAAAAAAAATTTAAATTCCGCTGTCATTTGTGTGTGGTGTAGTGAAGTCTGGTCCAATCCAACCCTTCTTTATCTTGATCAGAGTCAGCCTGTCAGCATTTTCAGTTGACAGGCGGGTGCGTTTATCAGTAATGATTCCACCTGCGGCACTGAAAACACGCTCTGACAAAACGCTAGCGGCAGGGCAGGCCAGGACTTCACATTGTAAAGACTGTTCCCCTACCTCTGGCGGATTGGACTTGTGCCCCTCTCGGCCGTACGCCTTGGTTGTCCACCGATTCCTGACCTATGCCACTAGCGTTTTGTGAGGGGAATGCTTTGCCTACTTCCGTTACTATGGCCTTCTGGAACTGCTACATTTTGGCTGACCTCTCCGCCTCAGGAATGAGAGACATGAAGTTCTCCTTTTAGCGTGGGTCTAAAGGTACCGTCACACAGGGAGATATCGCCGGCGATATTGCCGAGATCTCATGAACGCGCAAATCGCTTCAGCATCGCTCGAGAGCCGTCACACGTAGCAATATCGCCGGCAACCCAGGGCTATCCGGCGATTCCGGAATCGCCAGAAACAACCTTGAAGCGATGTGTGCTCTTCAGATCGCCGTGTCACACAGCACCACCTCACCGGCAATGTGATTCAAAATTGGCCCAACAAGGCGTGCCACACAGTATTAGACCGCGTCCCTACCACTCCGATTGGTCGTCACAGCAGCGTTTTCATTTGTCATCCGCGGAGATTGATGTCTGCGTGTTGTGATCATCCACACAATGGCGTCATAGGGCAAATATGCTCCCGGAACGCTTGTGTGAGGCAGTAGGCAATTGTGACTTGATTCAGACATCTGGTCAGGAAGTCGCACATACAACATACATTGGTCACCCAATGCTTAAGCCATTGTACATGACATTTACAGGCAATGCCACAGGTCCGGGGCTATTCCCTTTGTCTATGGTGTACCTTTTGTGCGTTGTGTAAAGATGCTAGTTTAGATGGAACCCATGCTGAAGAAAAGCACTGACACACTCAACATCAATGTGTGTCCTGATTTTATGTGTACAACGTTTTTGTCTGTCAAAAATAAATGAATTACACATGTCAACAATTGTGTTCTTACATTTGAAATGAAGAATCATGGGAACATAACAACAATTTAAACATAACAGAGCACATGATGGGGGAACATCTGTCTTCCAAATTACTGAGGGACGAAAAAAGGTAGGTGGTTTGACATAAAGCCAGGTAAATTGGGATTAAATTAACAAGGGTGCAGTAAGCCCACACACTACCTTATGTTCTGCTGCCATTCTACAGCACCTGACCCGTTGAAATAGGAGCAGTAGCTGTCTCTGCTGGCCCTGGCATCCTGCTGGACACGGCCCTGGCTTAACCCTTGGAGTGGCGCTATGCCAGGGTCGTGGGCACGCCAGTCACCCGGTCGAATTTCTCTGGTATTGGAGTCCACTGAATCCACATATCTTCCTGGCGTGTATGATGCAGCATCCCTACGACGCAGAAAATTATGCAGCACACAGCAGGCCATCACTACTATATGTATAGATTCCAGTTTCATATTCAAAGGTGTCTGAAACAAGCGGAATCTATTGGCCAGGATCCCGAATGCATTTTCACGACGGGCCCGGGACAGCCGGTAATTGAAAATGCGCTGCTCAGGGGTCAGAGTCCTCTGGGGATATGGCCGTAGTAGGTGTGCCTGAAGTGGAAAGGCTTCATCCCCCACAAACGCAAAGTTCAGATGTTCAGTGGTGACATCATTTGAGGGCAAGTTTATCCGACCCCTCCTAAGGTCTTCACCAAAGGAGGTGTGAGCAAACACACCCCCATCAGACACACGACCGTTCATCCCAACATCCACGTACAGAAATTCATAGTTGGCATTGACGAGGGCCATAAGGACCACACTGAAATAGCCTTTATAGTTGAAATAGAAGGACCCGCTGTTGGGGGGTTGTGTGATCCTTATATGCTTTCCATCCAATGCCCCACCGCAGTTGGGGAATTGCCATCGAGTTTGGAACCCATTGGCAACCTCAACCCATTCTGCGGGTGTTGATGGAAATGGCATATAACATGGCAGCAGGCTCCTCACAATGGCCTCACATGTCTCGGGGATCAGGCGACTCAACAGGGGCAGTCATCGAATGGCCAGTTGCCAGGAAATGCAGCGTGACAGCCAACCGCTCCTCAGGTGGTACAGCCAAGCGCATGACAGTGTCTTCCCGGGCAATGTAAGGACGGACACCTTCAAGCAGCAGTTTAAAGGTGTCCTCTGTCATGCGCAAATAATTCCGGTAGTCATGAGGGCTCTGGTCCTCGAACTGCCAGATAAGCATAATGTGTGAATTATTGGCCCTGTTCAGCAGCCACGGCCGCACCCACATCCGTCGTGGTGTTCGATTATTCCTGGCCTCCCATTGGTGTTCCTCAATCAAATCCTCCTCCACCAAGGACAAAGCCAGTAGTGTCTGTGGCTCTGGGTCCATTGTAGATGCAACTGTTGTAAAAGCAAAGTTGAAAATACAAAGAACATTAGCCACCACCATATCTTTTTCACAATAAATGTTGTTCTGAGGGCTAAAAAGGCCAAAATTACCTCGGCCAAGGCGGCACGTTTGACAACCCAAGATGACAGTAGCACAATTGATCAGTGGGAAAGACGGGCTGGGAATAAAGTATTGCGACCCTGTGGATACACAAACAAAATTGACCGTCCAACAATCCACTGAAAGCCTCTGAAGCTCAAATGTGCTTCCGCTTTGCTTTGGCGCTTTGTAATACATGATATGTACCTTTCCGTGCAGCTGCGTTTGTCACAGTAAATTGTCCTGGTTAACTCCAACACCATGTGTCCGGGACGCCAAGTCGCGAGACAAGGGGAGTGTCATTCCGGAGTTCCACATCCAATTAAACCGCTCCTGCGTGACGCAATGGGCGTGGGAATAGCTTGGCGCGAAAACGATTGACCAATGACATTGCAGGGGCAATTACTTAAGCGTCCTCAGAGCATGGCGGACAGGCTTCAGCGTTTTCTGAAGACAAGCGGGTGGCGTCTCCATTGCGTTTGCTAAAGGTATGTACCGTAATTAGAGGCTGGGATGTTTAAAAGAAACACACCTTTCTCTCTGTTTGTTGTAAAGTACTTTGATGTATGTTATGTGTTGAATGTTAAGTGTGATTTACTTACTTTATTTAACTGTTGATGGCCCATTTTTTTTTTCTTTTTTTTTTCAAAAACACATTTGTCTTTGCCCATAGTTGGCACACCTAATATACTGGCCCCATTGTCCTCCAATAATGTGAGCCCTTTAATGAAGTATACATTATGTGATATAGGAGCACTATATGTTTGCTGGATCTGATATGTGAGCCTACAGTTTGTCGCCCTTCATATGAGTTTCCAGCACATCTCCGAGCCAGCAGCACACATAAGGCTCACCACACAGCCTAACCTCCATCTGGTTTACGAAGTTGCGTTTCCTTAGCATACATGTCATTGTGTATTGGCATGTATTCTGAGGTGTAATGCACTCCAGCCTCCAGCACCAGTGTCCACACCTTGTTTTCCAGGTGATGGCCACTGCTGTTGTTGCATAGCGACAATGCAGTCAGTGATGATCTAATCAATGTATTCCATGACCTGATGATCTGCTGTTTTGCCAGGTGTCAGACACTGGTTTTGTGCTGCTCCAACATGGCTGCAAACTGGGTAATTTCGGCTGAATGTACAGACAAACGTTACCTACACACACACGTGTAGGTGACTGTTGCCTGCTTTGATCAAGCATTACAGGATTCATCTTCCGATGTAATTCAATGTTGCACTGTAACGTCATGTTGTGGACCATACTTTACATTAAGAAATGAGTGAGTAGGATTGTTTTTGTTTTCAAATAATTGAATGTGTCGGGATATCCACAAATATTTCATTTTGTAAAAAATAACAGTGACTTTGTCCTGCTGTCAATACAAAAAATACTGGCCTTTGCAATGCTCTGTTGCCGATGTAGATCTTCAAGCACACATGGCTGTTTACACTAACAATTTCTCTTTTTACCAATTACAGATGACTGAAAATCAAGACTTCATGCGTGCCTTCATTGCACTGTATGAAGAGCAGGAATGCTTATGGCGCACTAGGCTGCCTTCATACAAAAATAAGGCGGTTAAGTCGGCGGCATATGCAAAATTGGTGGAGTTGTATGTGGCACACCACCCCGGGGAGGCCTGTGATGAGAATCTTGTGAAGGTGAAAATCAAGTCCCTAAGGACGGTTTTTCGGAAGGAGCACCAGAAAGTCATGGATTCACGTTCTGGGTCTGGCACCGATGACGTATATGTTCCACAATTGTGGTACTACGACCTGCTAAAATTCACACTGGACCAGCAGCTTCCTCGCGCCAGTATGAACAGCAGGACCTTTCTGCAAGAAGCAGCTTTGACGCCAATGGGCACGTTAATGCCATTTGAGGTAGGTGTGTCTCAATGTTAAGAAATGACCATGCAGGAATGTGTGTACTTAATGATTTCATTTTGTCCAAATGTGTGGAAAATGTTCTGGGTTTTGAAATGAAAATCCAGTACTATCTGTCCGGACCCTTTGACTGAGCGGATGTCTGTGCCACACACGTAATGTAAGCTGCGATGGAGCACATTCACCAAGCCATGGAACTTTATCTTTCAATCACAGCATTTGTTCTAACCACCATGATGGCTGTGTTTTGCCATGTTAAATAGACAGGTTACCTTGTGTTTGCCCTTTTTGAATGAGCTCGCACATGCAGAGCCAATGTGGACTTTTGTAGAAGAGCAAAGTATGTATTAATCAATGTTTTTTTTTATTTTAAAAGGAAACAGAGCCTACTGTGTCTCCTGAAGAACACAACACCTCAGGCAGCCAGAGCCCTCAAGCTCCATCACAGGGGGAGTCGGTTAACCAGTATTTTGCAAACGTTGAGCATCAGGGTCCGAGGTTTGCCGTGCGGCGGAGACGACCTCTGACACCACCTACCACTGAACTGGGAACATGGGCGAAAAAAGTGCTCTTCAATCTGGAGAGCAAACCAAGCAGTGGCTTTGGCCAGGTGGTGAGTGAGCGGTTGGTGAAGATGCACTTTGAAACACGCTGCCATGTAGAGAGGGTTATCCTCCTTGCACTGGACGCGGGCAGTGATGGCACCATAACCCGCCGCACCATCTTATCAGAGCCACCGGAGCCAACTCCAGTTGCCCAGTTTAACAGGGGCCCAATGTATGCTGCTGGAGGACCGCCAGAATTCAGAGGGCAAACAAATTTACAACAGCAGAGGCCTCTGCCATATGGCTATACTCCAATTAGTCAGCAGCCAAAGATGGGTCATGGTGGTGCCTTGAACCAAGAGCCCCCTCACTATCAGCCACTATAAGTGTGCAAATTATTTTGTAATGTACATAGATGTAAGGGCCTTTTTTGACCTCCAACAATATTATTCATTGTTTTTGTTTTTTTGGCCTAAGTTGCCCTTGGCCAGACCTCATCTCGGACGGATGTCCTTATCTTTTGTTGAGATCAAATAAAAAAATCCTTACACAAGCAGTGCACATGTTTACCATTATGCAGCCATTGTCTAAACTTGTAAATGCATGAATGTTGGCCTTTCAACATATTTGCCTCATTCGTGTGGTCAGACTAACATCATATGTGGAGGCCCATCATATGTAAATGTGTTTTTGGTTAAAATGTGACAATTGGACCAATTCCCTTCTCCTCCCAACTGCTGTGTTTGGATGAAGTAAAACACAGAAACAGCGTTCTGGCTGGGTGTAGTATTTGCTTTATCTGGTCCTATGCGTTACAGAGTCCGATACAAAATACCTTACTGATGGTTTATTCCAATAGTACTCTTAAACTTGTAGGAGCCATACCACATACAAATAGAGGCACACATCGGCCTGTATTGGGTTTCCACATCACAGTAACACACCACCTCAGCCCACAAGGTACTTTTGCTTATTGAAAGGTTATCTGGAACACAGTGATCTTTGGGGGTCCCATCATGGCAGCATCTGTATTGTTGCGAGTGCTTATGCTGCTTGTGTGGTTCCCAACCCTATCAGGTGAGCAGGTCATAAGTTACACCATCCTAACCTGTGGCCTACACATAACACTTGATTTAGCACATTATACACCCTTTGTTACATAGTTAACGAATAGCCAGCAATATTATTATGTGTAAACAAATGTAATCGAAGGTGTGGTCACCCACATGATATTTTCACCACAGCAAGTAAGGATTTTCATGGTGTCTGTTGGCCACCAGTGAGATCTGTACACACTGAACACCCGGTTTATATTTTTGGAGCTACAATTGGGCCACCTTGAAATTTTTCAAAATCCAACAATACGGGGGGTATGTTTGGGAAGGTAATGCATGTACACCATGTGTATTTTGGGTTGGAACCTTCTTTGTGGTTCACTTCCTCGGCGTTAAGATCTTAGTCCTATATGGGTGGACGTTCCTGTAATTGAAGTGTACCATTCACCTCCCCAAACCCATCAATATAGGTGTTAGAACATATACTCAAATAATTTAAGATTCTTGCTAAAAGTGCACATTAAGTGCAACATCACACACAACGTGCACACTAACTGCACCTTGCTGGTTTTCTGAGAGATTATCCCAAACACAGTTATGATGGTCCCAATGTGGGACCCTGTTTTAAAAGAGGGCAACATGTTAGTACTAACATACTCCCTATGGTCCAAATGTTGGACACTATAAGAAAAGAGCCCAACGGGGGCAAAAAAAAAAAAAAAAAAACAATGCCAACATGGCTACAAACAATGATGAGGGTCCAACATGGACAACAGTAAGTCCGGCCACATGGACCATTAAAGTTTATCGTGTCCTTCTCATGGGACAACAGCATGTCCTTGCTGGAGGGCATCCAGCATCTGCCCTAACCGGGCCAACTCCTGGAGATGCCGTTGGTTTGCAGAGTGGAGTTGGCGTGCAAATTCAGAGTGGGCCTCTATCACATCCACCAAAGTAGGGACACCTGTTTTGTTAAAAATAACAACATTATAATCCCAAAAAAACTGTGTTGCTTTTCACCATTGTCAATAAACTCAGCTTCTTACCCTCATGCTGCCCATAATCTGAACTATCATGGGATGATGGGGAGGCACTGAGACTCCAGCCGGCCTCACCGGCACGTTCCCCATCGGCAGAAACATGATTTAAAATTTAAATACACAAGAAACGTCAAACATCCTGAAAGAAAACAAACCCTTTTAAAAAAAATGGGCACAGGGTACAGCCTCCAAAAAAACACTTACCACCATAGTCATCCAGGTGTGGGTCAACAACTGGCTCCAGCATATCCTCCTCGCCAGGCCCTGTTGGTGAGGCAACCTCGGCCACATCAGGCTCGGGGGACATGGCCACCCCTGTGCTGGCCACCAAGCTGGAAATGGTGGGAGGTGGTGTAACCACTGGGCTGGGGCTTTGAGGCCAGAGGACGTGGCCGTGAGGCAAAAGTGGCCCGGGGCTAGAGGGGGGCCCATCATCCAAGCCAGCCGGTGGGGAAATGTCCTTGCCATCCTGTGGCCATGGTGGGGAGGGGAGGTCGAACTCATCATCCATCCATGGCTCCGACAGGTTTGATGGAGACTCCTGTGTCGCCCACTCTACTGAAACCCTTTCATCCGCCTGTGCAACTGATGCCATCTCCACATTGGCCTGGACAGGAATCATAGGGGGTGATGGTGTCCCGCCAGCCTCCTGTTGCGGTGGGGTACGTGGCACATCTGGGGGTGGGTCATGGTTGCCCTCTTCAGCTGCGGAATCCTCTGCATCTGTATTTGGAAGCCCAATCACAAAGCTTTTCAGTCAAAGGTGTAAAACATTTGTGGCGACCATTTTGAGAGTGTGCCTCTTTGAGTTCAACCATTACCTAATATAGTATAAGCTGATGGTGGATGCATATACTCATGTGTTAGCCATGTTGTTTGTTTCAAACACAGTATGCTTAAGCACAGGAGTTGCACCACAATGGCAAGATAGGTTGCGTGGCGGTCAAAGACACCAACACATGGTGGTTGCAAGTATGGTTTTTGGGATGGAACACATTTAGCCACTGTACTTTCACCCATGTGTACCTACACATCAAGTTCAGGTTCTCTTTGGAGGAAAGTACAAACATCATGATGGGTGTACATTGGCACCTGTGTAGGGTGCAACATCTGGGGTGCAGTGTGTCATGTGCGTGTTTAAGATGGCTAATATGAGGCCAAATAAACTCGTCAATGTGAAGCACGTTGCAGGGCAAGGATAGTGAAGTAACACCTGAGTCGGAACTTCCCATTTGGGATGAACTGAACTAGTTTACTCATATTCCTGTCTGTGTCTCAGCCACCAGCAAATGCACATTGTTATTACATACACATGTTTACGCAATAGCATTTGGCAACATTTATTTTTGGGATCAGTCAGTTGGGTTTTTACCCTTGCTAAATGTTGAAGAATGACCAGTGTTACAATTAGCCCATTCTAGAGGCAGGTTTCAGCCAGCATGCCAAGGGGAGGGAGTGTACAGTCACCTGGACTACATGTCACCTATACTACACAGTCCCTCCCTTGCCAGGATGGCTGGGACCTGCAGACAATTAATATAAAGAGGCAGACTGAACATTGTCACAGAGTCGAATAAAAGTTTTCCTAATTATGTTTTAACATTTGTGAGTTTGCTCAATCAGGGAGAAATGTAGGGCCAGGCTCCAAATGAGGGTGAATCTATGCCACAACATTGTTGGGGACAGGCCGGGGTACACACTATCCTTGTAATATGTTTGTGGACATTGCTGTGTATTTTGGTACATGTACTTGTTCAGGTGTGTGTTTGTGGGCAACAATTACTCACCACGCAGCCTCTGAATCCATGCACGGATGTCCAATATGCGGCCTGGGCTCTTAAATTTAAGATCAGCGATCTTATGCTGGATTGCCTTGACCTCCCTCTCAACACACAGCTGGCAGAGCAGGGATCGCTGTATCTTCAGCACAGTGCGGCGGTTGCGCAGCCTGGGGTGACGGTGGTGATGGTGTCCCCAATAATCGTATCGATCGCAGTGATCGATTAAGAGCATGAGCTCTGCCATCCCCCACGTGGCAGCGCGGTGTGTGGCGGCCATGATTGTGCTGCACTGGGCATGGGAGGGCTAGCACCTTGCATGCAGGCGGAATGAAACTGAAACCAACTTCATTACATCACTACGCCCACCAGCGTGCCGTCTGAAAATTTAAAGGCGCCGCAGGCGGCGCCACATTTCAAGGGTCACTTCTGTCGCACCTACGGGACAATTACCCGCGGCCGTTGCGTAACGCCACTTCCTGCTCTGCGGACAGAAATATCGTGGAGTTTAATCGGACAATGTGCACACTATATTTGGAACATAACATCATAGACTTTGTTTTGCCTGGCGCACTTATGTGGGGCCGTGATGTGCAAATAACAATATTAAATGATCGTGCACACGGTGCCTATGTGCAGTGCTGAAGGGACAGCTCCTCCAAAATGGCGCCCTGGGAACGTATGAGCTTCCACCAATAATACATGATCTTGGCGCCGGCCAATAGGAACGCATTTGGTGGGCCGCATATGGGGCGTGCATAACGAAGTGTCGGGAACGCCTACAGAATGATTTGGCTGAACTCAGACATCGCCTGAGCCATTGCTATCGCTGCGTCACACGCCAGTAGCTATGCGGATCGCTCAAGCTCTATTGCCTGATTTCCCAACACTGTTGGGAAATCTCTGAATTCCGAATGTGAGTTTTATCGCCGTTCGGTCGCCCTGTTCCACGCGGCGACGCACAGGCGATGTCGCTTCAATATCGCCTGAACAGGCAGATCTCGGCAATATCACCGGCGATATCTCCCTGTGTGACGGTACCTTAAGAGTGTTGCCAACCAGTACTGATTGTCAGCCAAGATGTTCTGAACGCGAGGGTCACGAGCCAGGCAGCTTACCATAAAGTCAAACATGTGCGCCAGACTCTTAACAGCCATCACTTCAGTATCCTGACCAACACGATGACTGAACATGCTGTCCACCTCCTCCTCCTCCTCATCTCCCCTGTCCTCTGGCCAGCCACGCTGAATCGAGGGTATGACTGGTGTGCATGTCATATCCTCAATTTGGCCAGAGAGTTGCTCCATGTCTTCATCCTCCTCCTCCTCCTCGTCATAGTCCTCCACTGCACGTTATGATGACATGAGGCTGGGCTGTGTGTTATCACCCACACCCACTACAGTTTCTTGCTCCACGTCATCGCGCTCCGCCTGCAATGCATCATCTTTGTTTTTCAGCAGAGACAGTTTTAGAAGGCAGAGTAGCGGTATGGTGACGCTAATGATGGCGTCATCGCCGCTCACCATCTTGGTGGAGTCCTCAAAGTTTTGGAGGACGGTACATAGGTCGGACATCCATCTCCACTCCGGAGGTATTATGTATGGAGTTTGACCCATTTCCCGACGGCTTAGGTGACCAACATGTGCAGAGTTGAATTCCAACGCGCGGGGACATCACACACCAGTCTGTGGGCCGGAAGACGCAAACGGCGCTGAAAGCCGGCAAGGCCGGCTGAAGCAGCAGGTGACTTGCGAAAATGCGCAGACAGGCGGCGAACTTTTACCAGCAGATCAGACAGCTCTGGGTATGATGTAAGAAACCGCTGAACCACCAGGTTGAGCACATGGGAGACGCATGGAACATGCGTCAGCTGGCCTCGCCTCAAAGCTGCCACCAGGTTCCGGCCATTGTCACACACAACCTTTCCTGGCTTTAGATTCAGAGGTGTCAGCCAGTGATCTGCCTGCTGTTTCAGAGCTGTCCACACCTCTTCTGCATTGTGGGGTTTGTCACCTATGCAGACTAGCTTCAGCACAGCCTGTTGCCGCTTCGCAGAGGCAGTGCTGCAGTGCTTCCAGCTTGTGACTGGTGTGGAGGGTACAGTGGATGAGGATGCACAGGAGGAGGAGGAGGAGGCTGAGGAGCATGATATTCCGGAGCTGTAGAGTGTCGGTGAAACCCTGACAGAGGTAGGGCCTCCAATCCTTGGTGTGGGAAGGACGTGGTCCGTCCCTCGCTCAGACTGGGTCCCAGCTTCCACAATATTAACCCAGTGTGCCGTCAAGGAGATGTAGCGGCCTTGCCCACAAGCACTTGTCCACGTGTCTGTGGTTAGGTGGATTTTGGCTGAAACAGCGTTGTTCAGGGCACGTGTGATGCTTTGGGACACGTGGTTATGCAATGCGGGGACGGCACATCTGGAGAAATAATTGTCGATGGGGACTGAGTAACGTGGGACAGCAACCGCCATCAGGTCGCGGAATGCTTCCGTCTCCACCAGCCGGAAAGGAAACATTTCTAGCACTATGAGTCGCGAAATGTGAGAATTTAGGACTGTGGCATGTGGGGCGTTGGCAGCGTATTTGCGCCTGCGTTCAAAGGTTTGCTGAATAGATAATTGAATGCTGCGCTGGGACAAGGACGTGCTTGATGGTGGTGTTATTTGTGCGTGGGCAACTTCAGGTGCAGGGCCGGAGGCTTGTTCGCGGCCAGCATGGACTCTGTTGTACTTCCCACAAAGTTGGGTGCTTGGCTGACATGTGTCTGATCATGCTGGTGGTGGTCAGGCTGCTAGTTTTTGTACCCCTGCTGATACTGGCATGGCAGGTGTTACAAATGGCCTTTTTAGAGTCATCTGGAGCCAACTTAAAAAGCTGCCAGACTCAGGAAGACCTAACATTTGCACAGACACCTTGTGTCGTGTTGTTGTTCCGGGAAACGGTTGCCTGCCTTCTGCCTGCGGACACGACCCTACTTCGTACTGCCTGTTGGGATGCCAAGCCTCCCTCCCCCTGTGCACTGCTGTCCTCGCTCTGCATATCCTCCTGCCAGCTTGGGTCAGCTACTGGATCATCCACCACGTCGTCTTCCTCTTCCTTGGCTAATCGCTGGACTGCTCCTCCTTCTCCTCATGTGCCACCATGATGACCGTTACAATAGTTAGGTTGTTGTTTCAGGTATACCCCCAGTGGTAAATTTTTACGCCCATTCTTTTAGAATGGGCATTACAACAACAGGATACCCACTCCTTTTCAATGGGAAAAATGTTTTGAGGCCCTCCTGCACGTCTCTATCCAGGGACAATGTGGAGCCTCCCAATTTTTGGCTGCCCTGCCAAAGGGCTATACTACAATACACCCACTTGAGGTTTACAGGCCCTCCTGCACGTCTCTATCCTGGGACAATGTGGAGCCTCCCAATTTTTGGCTGCCCTGCCAAAGGGCTATACTACAATACACCCACTTTAGGTTTACAGGCCCTCATGCACGTCTCTATCCAGGGGCATTGGTGAACCTCCCAATTTTGGACTGCCCTGGCAAAGGAAAATACTACAATAGACCCAGTTCCTCAAAATGGGCACATTATGTCAAGACAGGGCTTCATCGGAGTGTTTCACAATGTTTTCACGTAAAATCTTTCATGTGATCACAAAAAGTAACATACACCAGCTGTATCTCACTATTGGGTATGTGCCCTTAACATTTACACCCTAAATATTCATTTTCGTGTCATTTTGGAAGGTTTTCTGGTGACTCTGTAAAATTGGCGTGAAACTCGGACAACATTGTTCACAGCTGTGACTTTTGAGTGAGAAATGCTTCCAGGGGTCTTCCCCATGGTGTTGCCATGTCACTTGAGCACTCTTCTGAGACTTTTGTGACATTTTTAGGGTTTCTACATTCTGCCGGCAGTCATTTCATAAAAATACTCGGGTCTCCCATAGGATAACATTGGGCTCGGTACTCGGGCCGAGTACACGAGTATCTTGGGATGCTCGGCCCGAGCTTCGAGCACCCGAGCATTTTAGTACTCACTCATCACTAGTTGATACCTTTTAATGGCTAACTGAAAACATGGTAAGCATAGCAAGCTTTCGGGACACTATGGCCCCTTTGTCAGGCTGATAATGACACAGATTCTGAAGACACATGTATATACCAGCACCTCCCTGCTTCCCTCGGAGCTGTAAAGGCTGTAATTGGGCTGTAAAGGCGCAAACGCGTCATTTCTGGCATCGGGTGACTTCAGTACACCCGTGCTGCTCTGCGGGTTTCTTGCACCGCATTGCGGCGTGGGTGTACTGACATCACCCGATGCCAGAAATGACGCATTTCACGTCATTACAGCCCCATTACAGCCTTTACAGTGCCGAGGGAAGCAGGGAGGCGCTCATACACTATGCATTGAAGATCACGCCTATTAAGGCGTGATATTATGAGTACGAGAGCCCGCCTTGGTGACTAAAGAATATAGCCACCGCTCATTAACATGGATAATGAGTAAGTTAAATAACATTTTTCTACATTTTCACATCATGCATTTCTGAGCCAAATGGAGTGTTGGGATAAGTGATAATATGCTGCAGGGACATGTTTTGATACCTTATGAGGCGTTTTGGGGGTGACAGGATTCCTTTAAGGAGTTGTAAACATCTGAGAGGAAATCTGAAGACACAAGTTGAACATCACTCTCCATCCAGCATACATGCTCTAAAAGATGATGTTCTTGAAAAATGGAATTGCAGATGTTTCAATTTGTTAAGTCTATGCGTATGCTGTCCTTAAAAATCAAGGCGATCATACAAAATATTAGATATAGTTATTTTTCTGTTTGTTTTTATTTTTGCATTAAGAAAACTGAAGACTTTGTAAGGAAAGTTATATTATTACTAGTGATGAGCGAGCAGTAAAATGCTCGAGTACTCGGGTTGAGCATATCGAGATGCTCGGGTGCTCGACCAAAGCACCGAGCCCAATGTTAACCTATGCGAAATCCGAGCATTTTTTCGGTGTCACACCTGGCAGCCTGGATAAACCCTAAAAATGTATAAGAACAGTGTACAAATGACATTGGAACAGCTTGGGGAAGACCCCTTTAAGCATTTCTTACTCCCAGGTCACTGTTGTGAACAATGTTGTCTGAGTATTTTGCCACTTTTACAGACTTACAATAAAACGTCCAAAAACTAAATCAAAAAGGATTTTCCTGGGGAAAATGTTAAGTGCTCATACTCATTTGTGACTGTGTTGGTGTATTACATTTTTTTTATTACATTAAAGATTAAAAAAAATAAATTGGGATGCACTCCGATGCCTCTTTTAAGAGACGTGGAGGAGGGCCTCATAAAAACAACGTTCCCATTACAAAAGAGTGGGTCTCCTATACTTGTAATGCCCATGCAATAAGTATGGACTGAAACATTTACCCCTGGGGGTATACATGAATATACTGTCTTTTTTTGGGTTACGGGCATCATAAACACCATTTAAAAATATTATGTGGGTGTTGCATCATGGACCACAATAACCCTGGTGAAATGGTGGTGGAGGTTGAGGAGAAGGAGGAGGACTAGAGCTAATAGCCAAAATCAGGAATCTTATATCCATGTGTGGGGATGAAGAAGAGCATGGGAATATATAACTCCAAAAAAAGACACTGGCTTAGAGTTTATATTACGCTACTATCATTTGGTTGTGTTGAAAATTCTGGGCCAAGCCAGCTCTTGTTCATTTTAATAAGAGTCAGCCTGTCAGCATTTTCAGTTGACAGGTGGGTGTGCTTATCAGTAATAATTCTCCCTGCGGCACTAAAAACCCACTCTGACAAAACGCTAGCGGCAGGGCAGGCCAGGACTTCCAAGGCGTAGAGAGCCAGTTACTGCCACATGTCCAGCTTGGATACCCAATAATTATAAAGCACAGAGGCATCAGAGAAGACATTGGTATGGTCAGCAAGGTACTCCTTCAGCATCTTCCCAAACTTTGCAGTCCTTGTGAGAGTACCCCACACCTCAGGGCCTGTGCCATGGGAGGGGCTTAGAAAACTCTCCCAGAACTTTGAGAGTGTTCCCCTGCCTCTGCTGGATTGGAGTTGTGTCTCTCTCGCCTGTACTCCTTGGTTATTCACCGGACTGTGACCTCTGCCTCCAGCAGTATCAGAAGGGAAATTTTTTACTAATTCTGCAACAAGGGCCTTCTGGTACTGCCATATTTTTGTAAACCTCACCACCTCGGAAATAAGAGATATAAAGTTCTCCTTGTAGCATGGGTCTAAAAGTGACACTAACCAGTAATAATTGTCACCCAAGATTATGATAACACGAAGGTCATGGGACAGGCAGCGTAACATAAAATCAGCCATGCGCCAGACTGGTAACATGCAAGACGTCCGTGTCCTCACCAAGAGAACGACTGACAATGCTTTCCTCCTCCCTGTCCTCTGGCCATCCACGCTGAACAGATAGTATGACAGTTGTGCAGGTAGTACCGTCTATAGCGCATGAAACTAGCTCCGGGTTCTGCTTCCTTCTCATTGTACCCCAATCCAAGTTGGGACAAGATGACGCTGGGTTGTGTGTAATCTGTATGGTTCCTAGCTCCATCTCATTGTGCTCCACCTTCAATTCATCCTCTTTGATTTTGAGCACAGAGCGTTTCAGAAGACAGAGAAGCGGGATGGTGACGCTAATGATGACGCCATCACCGCTCACCATCTTGGTGGAGTCCTCAAAGTTTGGAGGATGGTACTTGTTGGACATCCATGTCCACTCCTGAGTTCTTATGTGTGGAGTCTGAACTGAATACCGACTGCCTTGTTAATGCTAATAGTCAAAAACTGCACTCTTCTGCTAACAAATCCTGATAAACATCTGCATTGTCGAATTCCAACAAGTGGGGACATCACACACCAGTCTGTGAGCCGGAAGCTACAAATGCTGCTGGAACCTGCCAAGGGCGGCTGAAGCAGTAGGTGACTTTCTAAAATGTGCACACAGGCGGCGTACTTTACCAAACTGATCCAACAGCTTCGGGTAGGATTTAAGAAGCCACTGAACCACGAGGTTTAGCACATGGGCCAGGCATAGGATATGTGTGAGTTCGACTCGCCTCAGAGCCACCACCAAGTTCTGGCCATTGTTACACATGACCATTCCTTTTTGTAGATTGAGTAGTGTGAGCCACAGATCTGGTTCCTCTTCCAGAGCTGTCCACAACTCTTCAGCATTGTGCAGTTTGTCACCTACGCATATTAGCTTCAGCACAGCGTTTTGCCGCTTGGCCGAGCCAGTGCTGAAGTACTTTCAGCTTCTGACTGATGTGGAGGATGAAAAGGAGAAGGAGGTGGCTGAGAAGGATGACGTGCAAGAGCTGTAGACTGTGGGGGCAAGCTTGATTGAGTTAGGGTCCGCAATCCCGGCTTCCACTATATTAACCCAGAGTGCCGTCAGGAGATGTACCGTCCCTGCCCACAAGCACTTGTCCATGTGTCCATGGTTAGGTGGACTTTGACAGAAACTGCGTTGTTAAGGTCACGGCTAATGTTTTAAGACATGTGCTTGTGTAATGCCGGGAAGGCACACCAGGAGTAATAGTGGCAGCTGTGGACCGAGTAACGACCGACAGCCGCTGCCATCAGGTTGCGGAATAATTCCATCTCCACTAGCCTAAAAGGCAACATTTCGAGTGTAAGCATTCGCAAAATGTGCAAATTGAGTAGTGCGGCCTGTGGGGCGTTGGCTGCAT
The DNA here is from genome assembly GCA_033576535.1 of Allobates femoralis. Classification (NCBI taxonomy): domain Eukaryota; kingdom Metazoa; phylum Chordata; class Amphibia; order Anura; family Aromobatidae; genus Allobates; species Allobates femoralis. The sequence goes on from JARQOC010000004.1 coordinate 513,597,233, forward strand.
ATTTGCGCTTGTGTTCAAAGGACTGCGGTATGGACAACTGAACGCTGCACTGGGACAAAGACATGGACGTGGTTGCTGATGGTGCTATTTCTGACAGGACATAAGGCATCTTTGCGTGCACTATGGACAGGGGATTGCCTTGCATGCACAAGAGTGGAAGAAGAAATGGTATCACCTGCAGACACTGCTCCTGGATCCAGGGGTTCTGCCCACAAAGTCGGTTGCTTTACTGCCATGTGCCTGATCATGCTTGTGGTGGCCAGGCTGGTAGTTTTGGTACCCCTGCTGATGCTGGCATGGCAGGTGGTGCAAATGACCTTTTAAGAATTATCAGCAGACTCCTTAAAAAACAGCCAGACTTGGAAAGACGTAAGGGTTGTTCTAGCAGCTTTCGTCGTGTTGGTGTTATGGGGAATGGTTGTCCACCTTCTGTCTATGGCCACCACACTGCTTCTTCCTGCCTATTGGGGTGCTATGTCTCCCTTCCCCTTTGCGCAGTTGTCCTCACTCTGCATGTCCTCCTGCCAGGTTGGGTCAGTTACTAGGTCATCCACCATGTCGTCTTCCACTTCTTCACGCTGGTCCTCCTCCTGACTTTATGGCAATTGTGTGTCATCATTGTCCACCTCTTGTGACACTTTCCCACCGTCGCCTTCATGTGACCGTGGCTGTTCAAATATTTGGGCATTGCTACATATTATCTCCTCAAGCCCATCTTCAAGTGGAGCAGGCGCGAGGCCCAAATCTATGAATGGAAAAGTGAACAGCTCTTCAGAGTGTCCATGTGTGGAATCATTTTTGTCCGGGCACTCAGCATCGTGGGAGGAAGGAGGGTAAGGGTGAGGAATATGCGGTCTAGACTCCTGGCTACTGAGACTTGACCGTGTGGAAGGCAGGGTCGTTGTGGTGGTTGCAAACTGACTTGAAGCATTATCTGCTATCCAACTAACAACCTGTTGACACTGCTCTGGGTTAAATAGTGGTGTGCTGTGGTCCCCTAGGATTTGGTACAGGAAGGTTGGGCGAGAAGATGTGAGTGTTTGTTTTGGCACAATTCTAGCTTGCCCATGACCTCAGCCTCTGCATGCGCCATCACCATCACATTCAGTTCCTCGTCCCTTGCCACCAACCTTGTGCATTTTGAACAGTGTGCTATATAGGCTTTAAAATTATGCTATATACTCTGCCTGTATATAGCTAAATTAATCCGTAAAAGGACTGTTGTTTTGATGGAGATAGATATTAGAAGCCTGTGCACCAGCCCCAGATGTACTGACTGGTATACAGCCACTTATGGTACACCATAGTGTGCTATATACCCTGCCTGTATGCAGTTAAATTAATCATTAAAAGGAATGTTGTTTTGATAGATAGATAGATAGATAGATAGATAGATAGATAGATAGATAGATAGATAGATAGATAGATATTAGAAAGCCTGTACACCAGCCCCAGATGTGCTGACTGGTATACAGCCTCTTGTGGTACACCAAAGTTTGCTAAATACCCCTCCGGCCTGTATATAGCTAGATTAATCCTTAGAAGGACTGTTGTTTTGATGGATTTTGTATCCCGTAGAAGGACTGTTGTTTAAATGGATTTTGCATCCCAGCACCCACACTACCTAAAAGACCCAAAATCACTCAGCAGCACCTCTCCCTACACTAGCTGACAATGTGGAGCAGAGTGACAAGCACAGTGCGGTCAGGTCTTATATAGACTTGATGACGCGGTGCGGCCAGCCAATCACTGTAATGCCACAACCAACATGGCTGTGGCATTACAGTGTGTGGCAGCCAATCCCTGCATGTGGGCTGGCTCTGTAAAAAGTGCCAACATGCAGGTAGGTGGACCCGAGCATCTCGCCGGTACTTGGTGCTCGCCGAGCATTGCGAGTACTCTGATGCTCGGGCCAACACCGAGTACCGGCGAACATGCTCGCTCATCCCTAATTATTACCTTTCTTTCATGTTATGGGTTGGAAATGTTCTATAAAACTCAGCCTTTCAAAATGTTGGAATTATTATCGTGTTCGGTGAGAAATTGATTAAAATCTTTCTTTTCAAAGGGGATGTACAAATTTATACTGAGCACTGTACATATATTGTAGAATATGCATATACTCTACATATACCATACATTTAATAGGATAAAATATATAAGTGGAGTGTGCACATTTGGCTTTAATACTTGCTTTGCCTTGCTTCTCTGAGAGAATACAGCTGATATGTGACATTGCTCAGTGTCATATTCCTTCATCCGTTGTGATTTTCTTTTCTTGTTGTGTTAATGGTTCTGCCAAATCCAACATTTGTGACTTCGCTTGCAGAAACCATTGCATTGTACTGCATATGTTAAAATGAACAAAGGTTTTTTTCTGTTTAATACAAAGTATGTGCTTTATTTTCTATGATAATAAAATGCAATACTACATTCTTTTTTGTAAACTTTTTTCTTTATAGTAAATTGGAAGTTAAAGAAAAGTTGAATATGTCCTTTGTGTGTCATTCTAAAGAGCCATTATTTCCTAATGGGGCTTGCAGGATCAAACTTCATGTCATCCATTTTAGGAAAACATTTTTTTCATTATTTTTGACATCCAGCCTTTAAAGATTTTGATATTTTTAGGGTTATTTGACTTTTGCAAAAGACTTTTAAAGCTGAACACAAAAAGACAGGCTTCAGCCTTGACTTCAAAGACAGGAAAATGACATTGCAGCATTTACTATCCATTTTAAGTGTCCTAACTGTCACACAATCAAGGCTTTTCGTTTTTAAAAGTCAAAGCATATGCATTTTTGCTATGTTAAATATGCCAGTTTCACTATTGTTCTGACTTTCGCAGATCACAATAAATAATGCCTATTCTAAGTTTTAGGAGAGGTTGATTTTTTTGTTCCCTGAATAGCTAAACTGTAGCAAACCACATTATGTATAAAGACACTCATTTATTAAGTCCGTGTTTTGTTAGTTTTTTAAATGGATAGCACAGTGAAGGATGGGACTTCTGCTCCATCCACAAATCCATTCTAACACCGGAGCTGTGTGTCTGATCTCTGAACTCAAAGAATGTCCTAATCTCATCAGTTCTGCAGATCAGACTCGTCTATTGAAGTCTATTGAGATCCATTAGACACCGATGAAAACCAGAGGGCTGCTTTACACACACCAACTTCTGTGACCAACTTCTGAACAGATCTCGGGTTGCAGTGAAATCATGGATACATTGTTCTATTTTGTGGCTGTGTACAATGGAGCAATGTGTCCATGATTTCACTGCAACCAGAGATCTGTTCAGAAGTTGGACACAGAAGTTGGTGTGTGTAAAGCGGCCCTAAGAACAACCTTTTTACTTAAGTGCTCGATCTCTGTTTAATATGATTTTCAAATTGATTAATGTGTGCCGATCGTTTAACTCCTTCAGTTTCAAAAATGCATTAGAAAACTAGTGAAGCAACAAAGATGCAAAATGGAGGCAGAATGGATGACTTATGAGAGAAAAATGGTCCATTTAAGGCTGCTTTCACATCAGCTGTACTTACCGCATAACGGCCGCACTTGCGGTTCACTTGTGGCAAGCCCCATGCAATGTCTGTGGCTTGCGGTAAGTGTGAGGCAGGCGCGGCAAGAGCAATTTCAGCACTTGCGGCACATGCGGCCGGGAGAAAACCGCAGTTTTTTTGCTGCCGCATCTGCCGCAACCGCAACTGTACCGCACTTGCCGCACCTGCCGCAAGCCCCATAGACATAGCATTGGGCTTGCCGCAGGTGAACTGCAAGTGCGGCCGTTATGCGGTAATCGCAGCAGTTGCGTTTTTTTCACCGCAACTGCCGCGATCAGCGATTACGGCTGATGTGAAAGGGGCCTAACACAAATGTAAAAATAGACATGGAATTGTAAATGTGGGCAAAGAAAGTTATTTCAGTTTAACCCTTTCTCAATGGAAATTGTAACTAATTTTAATATCGGGTTCATGTCTATGGAGTGGGCTGAGGAATTGAGCTTGTGCTATAGCGAGCAAATGTCAACTGTTATTTCTAGCTGGCATTGGTCAGTAACTACTGCAGCCAGAGTGCACTCCAGTCACTTTAGTTTAACCAGGTAAATGTTGCTGAAAATCTATGACAAAATAATTTAATGACATCAGTGCTGGTACACACGATCACCAACTTCTACCGGCCCTCTTTGTCCACCTATGAAGCCCAGGCTGTGGGTGGACTTCATAAAAGGAGAATGACTTTTTTACTGTATATTTCACCACTAGGAATGAGCAAATTGTTTGCATTTCACCGGTGTTGCCCTGTTAAAGTATGCAAACAGTTAACACACTTACCGGGTAGGCGTTCTCTCTTCCTGCTGTGCCACGTCCAGGCTACCCAATTTCTTCTGGTGGCTTGTAGGACAAAGTACCGTGGGTCCGCGCTGCCACTTCAATTAATGGAGATAAAAAACCAGCCACACGGGAATGTCTGGATCAAACAGGATTCTTCTTTATTTGTCCAACATGTTTCGGAGTTATCTCCCAACTCCTTCCTCAGGACATTCCCTGAGGAAGGGGTTGGGAGATAACTCCGAAACATGTTGGACAAATAAAGAAGAATCCTGTTTGATCTAGACATTTCCGTGTGGCTGGTTTTTATCTCCATTAATTGAAGTGGCAGCGCGGACCCACGGTACTTTGTCCTACAAGCTGATTGAACCACGGTGACCTGTGGAAGTACGGTCCTGCAGCAAACCACTCACAGATGAGCGATCATTACCAGTTGTGGGTTTTCACAACTGCATCAGGTGAGCAGCTCCCTCTTTACACATATTTTAGCCTTATAAAAGAAGGTATTACCCTATGTGCGCATTCTTGAATTGCTTTTAGAATTTCTTCTGATGGTATGTGATTGACTGTTGGAGCCAGTCACGTGCATACTCCCAGAGGATAATGAGAGGCCTGGAAGTGACACAGTGCCACAGCACATATGAAAGGGAGGATGCTGACCCGTTAATTATAATGAGTATTGTTATTAAAAAATGAACAGTTCGCCCATCCCTATTCACCACATCAATATAGCAGTTTATAGTAGCATGTAAGCCTGCAAGAGCCGGGTCTTCTTCCCTATGTACCAATCAGTCACAGTTAATTTATATGCTGTACCCTATATCTGTATTTGTATGTAACCCCTTCTCATGTACAGCACCATGAAATTAAGGTTGCTATATAAATTTATAATAACATTAATAACTGCTGCAAGAAGAACGCATAGACAGACTAGAAGCATATGTATGATATATTTGCTCAGATGATTCACTGGAACCTGTGCCATAATTACCATCATCCTTTCACAAAGAACTGGTGGGATCATAAAGCTGAAAATGTTATTGTAAATGAATATGCAAAACTACTATGGGACTTCCGAATTCAGACTGACAAAGTCTTGGAAAATAATACTCTGGACCTTACCATTGTAAGACAAAAGGAAGTATGGATCGTTGATGCCACAATACCAGGCGACAGCAGGATTAAAGTAAAGCAATTGGAACAATGGACGCGATATGAGGATTTAAAGATCAAACTCCAAAGTCTCTAGCACAAGCCAGTGAAGGTGGTCCCAGTGGTGATCGACACATTGGGTGCTCGGCCTAAAAACCTTGGCCAGCACGTAAAAACAATTGGATTTGACAAAGTTACAATCTGTCAGCTGCAAGAGACCACCCTACTGGGCTCTGCATGCATCATTTGCCGATATATCACGCAGTCCTAGATGCAAGGGAAGTGTCTGACTAGCCATTTAATACAATGTCCAGCATAATGATTTTATTTGTTTTAGATTACTGCGGTTTATGTATAATAATATAGCAAATAAAAGGTTCAAGTCCACTACTGTACCTACAAAACTTCATAAAGCCAAAATAAAAGAATGGAAATGTAAATATTCCAACTCATTTCCTCTATTGAAAATAGCTGCAAATTAATTAAAAAATAAATATATTTCTTATTGCTAGACATCATGGTGGTTAGCAATCTTACTGAGCTGTAAGCAGTGGATTAAAATCCTGACATAGAGAGCTTAAGCAAGTTTGTTCTCTCCATGATGTTGTTAGTTCCCTCTGCGTACTCCGTTTCTGTTTTTTCCCACAATCCAAATATATACTAATAAAAAATGTATATGTCTGTAAAGCATTGGAATTGATGGTGTTATATAAGCAAGTAAAACAAACAAATGTTGCTGCATATGTAAAAGTCAGGTCTATCAAAACATAAAATTACCCCAATCAATAAATCCTGAAAAGATTAAAACACGGAAACGCTAGAATTGTGATTTTTCAGTCACAGCAAGACCAGTTAAGCCATTTGTTAACCACCCATGAGGGTGGCCCAAAAAACTTCTCTTATAATAGACAACTAATAGTAAGGAGAATAGTAATGTATATGTCATGGAACTAGAGTTAAGCTTACACTCCTACGCCGCCAGGCCACGGCAACGTGGGGCAAGCATCCCAGGTAGAATAGTATGTGGACCCACTGGACCACAGGGGAAACTTGGGCCTGCCCAGACTAGGGAAAGGCAGCAAACGGGTTCTTTGTGAGCTTTGGTAAATGTGGCAACATGCAGGACTAGATGACACTGCACACTTCAGGTATAAAGAAGCAAAGTTTACTGAAAAACAAAGGTACAGTACAAAGTGACAAGACATTAAGCTAGGCTCCCGATTCCGCACATTGGGCATGGGTGGACATCTCAAATAGGCAGACATAAAGGCATGGCATGGCAGATGGTCATCATGGGTTCATGCAGTCCAGGGTCCTCTGGCACGGGCATATCAGGAGAACCTCTCACTTAGGCCTCAGACGTAGTACAGGCTCAGCAGGAGAACATAAGACACATGTCATCACAGGATGGACACCAGGGAATATGCCGGACATCAGGACACAGGTGGAAATGGAGACCAAAGGTCCAGGAACACAGACAGGGCAGCTTAGGACATAGGCTGGTCAAATCCAGGATAGACAGACAGAGCTGTCACTGGTATACAAGGCTGGAGACTCCCCAGGAATACAGAGGGACACATTCTGCCTGGTTTTGGTACACAAACAGGATGGAACCTGATCAGGGAAAGAACTGCAGTGTAAAACCAGCCTAATCATGTAGTACAGATAAGGTCTGGCAGTATATTCCTGAGGAACCTGTTGCAAAAGGAAAATATCTCGAATGCCAATGCTGTTTGATATCTGGAGTGACAATACTGTTTAGGATTTATTCTGCCTCAGACAGTGGAGATCTATCTGTCATGATGTTCTCATTTTTTGCTAGTTTAGCACTCTTCACATGAACAGATATTTTCTATCAATACTTTCTATCAATTGAAGTGGTTAATGTCCCAGTTTCAGCAGACTACACATGCTAAGGCAAAGGGGACTAATTTGCCAACTTTTTTATAAACTAATAATTTGACAGTCATATCAAACCTCAAGTAAGGAATATGGTCTATGATCATTCCTTCATTCTAGTCCCATCTAGGAATAACTAATATTAAATATCCACAGGGACACAGACTGTAGTGGGCACCTGTGCAAAAAAAATGTTTGCCCCCCCATAGTGCAACAATGTATGTAAATATATAGATTGTAATATTAATAAATGCTGCATGCATATGTTAGTGCGGGAAAATCTGCAGCATATCAATTCTTACTGTGGGTTTTCCAACACTAAATGGGCTGTATATATATTATTGAGGCTATGCAGGGCTGTATTTATTATCTGAAGGCTACTTACAGCCTCCAAATATTATATACAGCCCAGCACAGCTCCAAATAACATATATAGCCCAGCACAGCCTCCAGGTAATATATATAGCTCAGCATAACCTCCAGGTAATATATAAAGCCCAGCTCAGCCTCCAGGTAATATATACAGCCCAGCACAGTGGCCAGGTAATATTTACAGCCCAGCATAGCTTCCAGGTAATATATACAGTCCAGCATAGCTACCAGGTAAAATATACAGCCCAGCACAATATTCAGGTAATATATACAGCCCAGCACAACCTTCAGGTTTCCTGTGTGCTCTGCAATAGCGCATATCCGGGGATTCTCTGTGGAGTCGGCGAGTGCGGTAAGCATCATATCTGCTCCTGCCAGGAACTTGAGTTTCTGACAGATTCAGCAGGCTGAGGGCAGACGCAGGTCTGACCCTAGCCTGACACACACTGGAAAATATACATGCACACACACTAGAAAATATACAGACACACTTACATACAGCAAAATACACATGCATGCTCATACACACAGGGAAATACACATGCATGCTCACAAGTATTGGAAAATACACAGGCATTCTTATACACACAGGAAAATACAGATGCACAGATGCACAATCACACACAATGGAAAATGACATGCACGCTTACACTGGTGCTGTACATGAGAAGAAGTTACATACAAACAAGTTAAAAATACAATGAACAAACTGACAGTGACAGACCTATACAGAGGGGAGAGAGAGGACCCTGTCCTTGCGGGCTTACATTCTACAGGGCAATGGGGAGAGAGACAGTAGGTTGGATCCGCTCTGGTGGTGGCAGAGCCCAGGGTTTGATGGCAGTGGAGCGCCGGGTCTGATGGTGGTGGAGTGCCAAATCTAGTGGTAATGGAGCACCGGGTCCAGTGGTGATGGAGCACTGGGTCATTGGAGGTGAGGTTGCATTGTGGTCATTGTAGGTTGTAAGCTGTTATGAAGAGATGGGTTTTCAGGTTCCGCCTGAAGGTTCTGAGTGTGGAGGACAGTTGGACGTTTTGGGGTGCAGAATTTCATATAATGGGGAATGCTCGGGAGAAGTCTTTCAGGCGGTTAAATGAGGAGCGTTCAAGCGTGGAGGAAAGAAGGAGGTCTTGGGAGGATCGAAGATTACGAGTTGGATGATATCGGGAGATTAGTTCAGAGATATATGGGGGTGGACAGATTGTGGACAGCTTTCTAAGTGAAGGTTAGTAGTTTGAATTGGATACGCTGGGGAATTGGGAGCCAGTGGAGGGATTTGCAGACGGGAGAAGTGGATGAATAGCGAGGATAGAGGTGGTTTAGTCGGGCAGCAGAGTTAAGGATAGATTGGAGAGGTGCAAGAGTGTAAGCAGGAGGCCACAGAGGAGGAGGTTGCAGTAGTCAAGACAGGAGATGATGAGGGCATGCACTAGTAGTTTAGTAGAATGAGGGTTGAGGAAGGGACGAATTCTAGAAATATTTTTGAGTTGGAGGCGACAAGAATTGGCAAGGGCTTGGATGTGCAGTTTGAAAGACAAGGAAGAGTCAAGGGTTACTCCGAGGCAGCGGACTTCAGATACAGGGCAAAGTGTGATGTAATTTATTGTGATACATAGGTCTGGTAAGGAAGGTGTGTGAGATGGAGGAAAGATGATGAGTTCGGTTTTGTCTACATTGAGTTTTAGAAAGCGAGAGGTGAAGAAGGAGGATTATATGCTAAAAAGTTGCAATTCAAAGTGATGTATGACAACCAAGATGATTGTCTATAGAGGGAAGATAGTCTCACGTTCAAAGTTGTAGTGGATGTCTGTGTAATTCAAGGCAAGCTGTGGCATACCTTATGCAACAAGACATTGAGATTTGTGACTATACGGTGGTGCATAAATATCTAAAAAATCAGAAGCAGCTCTCGCCAACTCTCCCCTCAACAAGACCTGCATGACAAACTCAGATCTTTTTTTATAAATTTAAGTTTATTGAGGTCAATATCAAAACAAAAAAGCAGTTCTGTGAACATAGTAGCATACAGAAGATTCAAGAATGACAAAAGACACATTAAGGCATGCGTAGTATTGTGTATAGGCACACAGGGAGAAAGAAGAGAGTATGAATTCCGGACTGCAGCAGTACCTGTGGAGCTAATGCCGACCACTAGCCAAGAGGCGTCGATTAGCTTCATGTACGCAATCCATCTTCTCCAGTCTGGTGTAATGGTAGGAAGGGGAGCTAAGACTTAAAGTGAACCTGTCAGGTGGTTTATGCTCCCCCAGCTATCACTATCTGTTCGTGCAGCCTCATAGTACTATTCTAATCATCCCTGTCTGAGCTCATAGTGTAATGGTAAAGATGAAAAAAAGCATTTATACACGTACATTTCAGTCTACACAGTGGAGGAGAGGGACTGTCTGGCAGGATAATAGTTAACTCACTGTTAACTTGCATGGCTAAAGGACCTGTGTGATATAATGATCATGTGACCATAGTGGGTGGAGCTAAGCAAGCAAACGTATTATGTTCTATGTTATAACATCACATTAGGTCTCCCAACATGTTCTAACATAAGGCTGAAATGTTAACTGTTAACCTACCAAACAGTCTCCATCCTCCAAGCTGGAGACTGACTTCCTCATTACATAAGGAAATGTAAGTGTATAAATGCTTTTTTTTCACCTTTCACATTACACTATGAGCTCAGACAGGGATGATTAGACTGGTATTATAAAGCTACAGCTACAGACAGTGATAGCTGGGGAAGCATAAATGAGCTGACAGGTTCCCTTTAAGTAGAAATTAAAAACTCAAAGAGACAAAATGAGGCATGAGCGTAAGGGAGAAAGGAATAAGAAAGTTAAAGAAACGAGAGAAGAGGCAGGGATCTGGGTGGATCAATGCGGAAAACAGAGGGGGGAAGGGGCTGAACAACTATCTAGGGGAGGTCACAGTGTCACTCAACCTGTGTCCAACAGTGAGGCATAGTTATCCGATCCTTTAAATTCTGACCAGTAATACCAGGTTCAAATGAACCAGTCCTGGGAATTGTGGATGATGGAGGTGAGGTCTTCGAGTAACATCATCTCGGACAAACTCAGATCTTGCTTAAACAGTGACATTCTCATTTAATAGTATTGAACACATCACCAATTTTGTAAGTAAATATATTTCTAAAGGATCTATTGGAATGAATTGTAGACCAGATGTCGTAACATCATATCCAATCCACACAGGCAAAAACATTAACCCATAGATGTCCATAAATTTAGAGATGTGTAGTATTAAGAAATGTCTCAAAGAAAAAGTATTGAAAATACTGGAATGTATTTAATACTTTGTACATAAGCCTTTGTTAGAGATGACAGTTTCAATAATCCTCCTGAATGGATAAACTAGTGGCATGCATTGCTCAGGTATGATTTTGTCTCTTTTCTTCACACAAACACTCTTCAATCCTAAAGGTTTCAGGGGCTGTGTAACACATGCTGAGGGGTGGCAAGTTTCCTGAGGTGTGGACCCACTGGACTACAGGGGGAATCCCAGCCTACCCATAGTAGGGCAGGGCAGCATCTGGGAATTTGGAAGCTGAGCCGGGATAGGTCTTCAAACACTGACTGGCCCTAGACATCAGGCAGAGGTCATCAGGCAAAGACATTAGGCTAAAAATATCTAGAGGCCAAGTCAGGCAAGTGAAGGTGTAGTGGCCCCACAGGTGTGGACCAGATCAAAATGGTATTGAAACTGCAGGTGTGGACTGAAGCAGACTGGTGAACGCACAGCAGATGCGGATCAGAACAGAGTAGTTGCAAGTGTAGATCAGAGAAGACTGGTATAGGTTCCGCAGGTGTGGACAGGAGCAGACTAGTATAGGCTCAGAAGGTGTGGGCCAAAGTAGACTTATAGGCACAGCAGTTGTGGACTGAATAAGACTGATATAGGCACAGGAGGTTCAGACTATAGCAGATTGATGTACAGTGCGTTGTGAAAGTACTTGGCCCCCTTGATATTTTCAACTTTTTGCCACATTTCAGGCTTCAAACATAAAGATATAAATTCTAATAATTTTGTGAAGAATCAACAAGTGGGACACAATCGTGAAGTGGAATGAAATTTATTTGATATTTTAAACTTTTTTAGCAAAGAAAAAACTAAAAATGGGGCGTGCAATATTATTCGGCCTCTTTACTTTCAGTGCAGCAAACTCACTCCAGAAGTTCAGTGAGGATCTCTGAATGATCCATTGTTGTCCTAAATGACTGGTAATGATTAATAGAATCCACCTGTGTGTAATCAAGTCTCCATATAAATGCACCTGCTCTGTGATAGTCTCAGGGTTCTGTTTCAAGTGAAGAGAGCATCATGAAGACCAAGGAACACACCAGGCAGGTCCGAGATACTGTTGTGGCAGTTTAAAGCCGGATTTGGATACAAAAAGATTTCTTCACCGATTCTAGAGGGGTATTAGAATTATTCAATCTTTTTATAACAATGACTACAGGATATTCTCTTTTTAGATAGTTTTCATTGTATTCTCTCTAAAAAATGTCCTGTGTGGACTCGTGTCACAGGGCTAAGTGTAGACAAACAATTTTACATATAACCCTCCCCCACACCCAAAACACACAATATCTATTGTATTATGGGAGAAATGATGATCCCATATATGTTATCCTCTCAGTAATTATGTCACACGTAATCCTTATTGGGGTTATCTGGTCGTAGGTCGCCAGATTTCAAGCCCAAAAAGGATTATTGATAATTTCGTCAGTCTGTCACACTTAGTTACTGCTAGTTTGTGTCATATGCGGAGTTCCCTGGTTTGTGAATGTCAGGGGTCAGGTCTCCCAGTGATCATATAACATCAATTATCAATCATTTATCATCCTCTTTTACACAATAGACGATGTATAAACCTATATGACCACAGATTATGGTCTTTTTTGCCCGACACGTTTCGCTTTTCATGATACTTAATGGCTCTTCAGTTGCTTCTGCATCAGGGTATATGTATACATCAGATGATGGGCAGATTCCTTTCGATACTCAGGTCAACCGTATTGTGGAATCTGATCCCAGGTTATTCCCCTTGTTTCCAGTAGAGTGGTATAGCTTTTGTCTGTTGGTCACGTGTGTCTGTAATAGCCTCCCACACGAATGGGGGTCCTTTCTGTAGGTAGTAGGAAAAGAGGCTGATTTGTCATACTGGATATGGTATTTCCCCGTGTATCTGTCTTAGTGAGGTTAACAAAAAAGGGGTCAGATCTATATAGAGGCCAGCACCAGTGAGTAGAAATGGTGTTGGTTGCTCTCAACTAACTAGAGTATCCAACAGTGCTCATGCAGATATATGCTGTCCCAGTGTAAATGAGATTCCACAGATATCATATCCCAGGGGGACACCTTGTAATAGATGTAAGGTTAATGTAGCATACTAGTAGTCAAGCATGGGGGTGGGGGGTGTTTTTGTGTGGGGTATTTCACCTTATTGGTGTATACATGTGTATTCACATGAATACCTCTATCAAAAAACATACCCTCCAAATTTGTCTACAGTGTCCCTCAATTCAGGATCCCACTGTCACAGAGTCTGTTGGCCTAAAACAAACATATGTTATATGGTAAATTATGGGGAAGAGTGTGAATTTGTATAAGTTTTCCCATAAGCAATGTGATCTGAGAGCCTACCTTGTAGACAAGGTCAATATTCCCTTGTAGAGTTCGGTAGTCTCAGTTTCCGTCTTGGTAGTCCTCTTGTGTAGTCCCAAAAGCCCTTGTTTATAATCCTTTTTTAGGTACTATTGATCTCCTTGTGTATAGACCAATACGTTTTATGTCCCAGTATAGTGAGGTTAACAAAAAAAGGGGACATATCTATATAGAGGCCACCACCAGTGAGTAGAAATGGTGTTGGTTGCTGTCAACTAACTAAAGTATCCAACAGTGCTCATGCAGATATATGCTGTCCCAGCATGAATGAGATTCCACTGATATCATATCCCAGGGGGAATCCTTGAAATAGATGTCATCTAGTGCTGCCGTCATAAAAGAGACACCGCAGGAAGTAGCCCTCATAGGGTTAGCATGAAACCAGCCTTAATCTCATTGACCCAAATGGGTATAAGAATATAACCATACATAGTTACCCTACCATATCATATATCGCTAAACGTAGACCCCTCTTACAGTAAGATTTCCCAAGTTTTAAACATCTCAAGGAGCACTGTGCAAGTGATCATATTGAAATGGAAGGAGTCTCAGACCACTACACATCTACCAAGACCCGGCCGTCCCTCTAAACTTTCATCTCGAACAAGGAGAAGACTAATCAGAGATGCAGCCAAAAGGCCCATGATCACTCTGGACTGGTGAAGGCTTAGCCAGTGCAGACCAGAGAAGACTGATAAAGGCTCAGTAGGTCTTCAGGTGCAGGGTACAGACTGGTAGGTGCAGGTATGTTGAAAGAGCAGGAGTCTCCGGATTCAGGATATGCCAGTAACAGGGTACAGCAGTCCCTGGATATGCAGGTACCTGAAAGCACCGGACTGAAGGTAAGCCCGACTCAGAATAGATTCAGGCAGCTGACCGGATGGAAGCAGAACACTGGACATCACAGCACAGAACTGGTAGCAGGCACGACTGGTGCTGGATATGGACAACCAGAGCAACAAGGTGGACTAACACACAGAGCTAGGTTAAGAAACCGAATTCTTTGCTTGGGTGATCTCCAACAGGGAAAGGGAACTTTTAATATCTGATTCCTATCAGCAATTGCATGGAGATACCAATTCAAGTTGCTCACACTGCCCCTTTATGAGAGGGGAAAATGTGCAGCACTTTCTATGCTATAATCAGGAACTGCTGCAAAACAAGCACAGGGCCTGATGCCTAAGGACCTCGGCAGGAGCCATGGACTGAAGCACATGTGAACAGCCATGGAGAAGAGCCGGGTTCTGCAATACGGGTGGGCGGCAACACAGCAATGCAGAGGACTACACAGCTCTTTGGTGGCCATGTTTGAAAACAGAGGACCATGCAGCATGAGGATGGCCATGCAGGAGAGCAAGGAACCAAGACACATGTGGATGGCCATACGGAAGAGCTGAGAACCACACTACTGTATATGTAAATGCATGTAAGGACAAGCAGGCAGCAAGATAGATAATACCATTGATGTCCCTGCTGGGTAAGGGAAATGTACACACCTGCATGGACAAGTGGGCAGCCAGAGATTAAACAATATTGATGTTTCTGTTGGCTGAAGGTAGAGGAGAGTACAGGGACATCCGCGCTAGGATGCACCTGGGCCCTGGAGCATGTGGAGACTCTAATGCCGGTACTACACTATCCCTCTCCTCATGCATGAAGAGGCCATAGCACTAAAACTTTTAAGGTGAATTAATTAATAATAGACTACATTTATTTCACAAGTATCCATCAAATTATATATAACAGAGCAAATATGGCCATACCTTTAGTTTAACAAGTAAAATTGTGATGATAGATTCTCTTTAAGTTAAACAAAAAAAAAAAAACAATCACAGAGCTTTAGCCTTCTGTACAATTTTAATTAATTAAAGCAATTAAGCTAATTATGTAGTCCACTAGATGTCATTGTTTCTATTTCTTTCAAGTTAAAGATATCTCTCCTTTGTCTCTATAACCTTATAAATCAAGTCATTTTTCATCTAGTTCAGGTCATGTAGACATTATATCACAAAGTACTTATTCTTGTATATCATTATGGAAAAATAACAGACATTTACATTACTTTGGCAGAATGTAGAGAATAAGTAATTGCATTGTATATTTTTATATTTGAGTGATCAGAGATTTTCGTCTGCAACTGTTTGGTATAATCTCTGAGAAATTGTACTAATAGAGAGGCGTGGCTAGCAGCCCTATGGAGTAGACTGGAGATCTGGTGCCCAGCAAAAAGCGACGGGATTATTGGTCTGTTCCAAGATAGATTCTCCCACCCAAGCTACACCGACTGATCCAATACGCCCCAGGGGTCACCTGGACCGAATTGAGTAAAGATCTGGCACAGGACTGTGAAGCAAGACCAAGTTAAGTACAGATCCGGTATCCAGCAGACACAGAGTGCCTTCTTCCCTTTGGGAGATGACCCCCGGGATCTCCCCTTCTCCACCACCTTTTGGCCCACAGAACGCTCACAGAGGTCCTGACTAGCCGCAGGACAGAAAGGTAAACTCCAGAAAATCCACACTGTCACAGGCGAGGCAGGGAGCTGGGGGAGCTCAGCCATTACTGTGGTGCCTGCACCCCTTACCCAATATCTGGTACCCGACTGAGGAGAAGACCCTGCCAACACCCAACAAGGCTTCCTAACTGAAGGAGCTGCTGGAGGAACTGAGGAACGGAGGGCATAGACCAGGGGACTCTTTGTTTGGAGGCCTGCAAGACCTCGTGGAGAGAGGAGAAGGCTGCAGATGGATTTCATAGTCTCCTATTGTACTCACTGATAAACAGCACAACAGCACCACCTAGTGTTCGGTGCTCGCTCTGACTTAACTCAGAGTGCAGAGTGAAGCAGCACAGAAAAGTGAGAGGAGACAGCTCTGGAGCCTGGATCCCGAAGGCAAGAAAAGAAGACAGAGCCCTGCAGACAGAGGAGTGTTCAACCGGATCATCACTGCGACCATCCACCTCAGAATCTCCTGTTACCATATTACTGGACACCTAAGAATCTCCTTCTCATCAATCCCAGAGGTAATCATTATAGGGGGCACTTGCTGATCCCTCACCCCCCTCCAACCCCATACAGCTTCTGAACTTTTTTTTACATATAGCTACTCTGGGTGAGTGAAGGAGGCAGTTGGCTTACGCTACCACCAGCCCTATGAACCTTCTTAGTTTCAACCACAGTTATTGTGACTTTTCACTGCATTGAACATTACAGAACTTATTATGGTGATTCTACTTGGATAGATAACTGTTAACTACTCAATCAGATATATTGGGCTATTATTTACATAGCAGCCTATAGCTTTCTGTACATTTCAGCACCAATTCACCACTGTGGGACGGCGACTTTGGTAGAGTCTCCATTTATTGATAAATAGGAACGTGTGAAATGTTTTCTCTTACTTCCTGATTGCTTTCACCTCCTTTTGTGGTCCTGAATCTAGCTGGTTTTACATCTTTGGACAAGGCAGAGGAAAGCTATATCTATTGTCTAACTAACAGTAACATATAAATCCTCTGTAATTGCATGTATAACAACATACTGTACTAGACTACTGTGTATAACTACCCTCTTAACCTCTACTAGGAATACTACAAGCCTGTACACTGACCTGAATTTACTTACATACTGTATATTCATTGACCTTTACTCAACTGACTTGGCCATCCAACCTTAGAGGCACTACAAGTACTCTCCCAGATGCTCCCCTTGACTGGTTATAGCCTATATTTCCTCTTCTAAGTGGAAAATAAGCT
Source organism: Allobates femoralis (assembly GCA_033576535.1). Taxonomy (NCBI): domain Eukaryota; kingdom Metazoa; phylum Chordata; class Amphibia; order Anura; family Aromobatidae; genus Allobates; species Allobates femoralis. The sequence goes on from JARQOC010000004.1 coordinate 513,614,441, forward strand.
AGTA
>JARQOC010000004.1:513614544-513655307 GCA_033576535.1 Allobates femoralis
TTCCTACATTATGTTGCTCTCGGTTGAGGTAGTAAAAATCTTTTGACAGATCATCTTTAAAAATGTGCTCATCATTGGCTAGGGTCACACATGGCAGTCAGTTTTTTTTTAATGGATCCATTAACGGATCTGTCATTTTAAGGCTGTTTTTTGAGCCTCCTGTGCTGCTATGCATTTTTTGGACTTTGCCAATTTTTGCCAAAAAATGATAGCAAAAACGGATCTGTTAATGTGATCCATTTCCCATAGGCCCCATGTTAAAAAAAACGGATCTCTTTTTTTACTGCACCCAAAAAATCTGTCTATGCAGCATTTTTTTGTGTCCTGTTAAAAAACGCAAAGCAGAGCAGTCACACCTGAGTCCAGGAGCCGTTACCAGCATCAGTTTGTGGGCTTAGAATTCTAAAGATGAAAAACTGATGCAAATAACGGATCCAGGGCTTATGTGTGACCCTAAGCTTTGAGTATTTCATGTTTCAGACATGTCACTGTCACTTGGAAGCAAGTGAAAGCATGTATATATGGCAACATGGAGAGAAAGAGTGGACAGGAATGGGTAAGGGGAGATGGTTTTCTTTTCTTATTAATGAACAGGATGGGCGGTGTGTAAAAATGTTCAGGTGTGGACAACACTTTTACATTTTGGTAGCATTGAAAATCATGTAGAGGCACCAAGTGACAAGACTAGAGGAAATCAGTGTATGTGCTACCCTGAACCTCAATTAATAGTATGCGGCAGAAACAAAACTTATGATCATACTTCAGCTCCAAAAGAGTAAATATATTTAAGTGTCCTGAGTAAAAGTCCCGGAAAGCCTTTTAAGACCAAAGTATGAATGTCATACAGAAGACATAAATTGACTAGTGAGGAGAAAACCTTTGATTAAAAGACAATGAGAAACTATAACATAAAACATCTGTTAGCTGTAAAACAGTCAACCAGTAAATGGGAAAATATATTGAATAGCTCTGATGTTTAAGAAAAGATGAAGCTCATAAAGTTGTTTTGGGAAGAATGGTTGTTAATCATTAGACAACATTTCACAAATCCCCTTTATCTGTATTATAGTAAAAGGAGCTGCTGGACTTATTCTCCTAAATAAAATTAAACTGTACTGCAGTTGTCTACAGCACTAAGTACAAAACTGTGTATTCTTTCTGTAGTACATAATAAGTGGCAGCGACTCATAGATAATGTATTTACATTAATAGGTATTAGGTATTTTGCACATTTTTTATGACAGCGGATGGTCTAGATCTGTTGGTCTCTTTTGTGCACTCGAAAATACAACAGTCATTATGTGACCCGGCCCAGATAATATCCCATAACAGTCATTATATACCTTTAAGTACCCCTTGACCGTGAGTAGCCCCTGCAAACTACAACTCACTTCCTAGTCACCCCTTTACGCTTAATCTTTATCGTTGGTAAGCTGCAGATATCTATTTCCAGTCACCTTTAGCTTACATTTTAATGCATTTCTCATTTGTTGTTCACCATCTGCTGGTGAAATGCATGATTTATATCACTTTATATTGTACGAACATGACATGCAAATTGAGTGTTGTCCTATTGGCCACTTATCCACTCACAAGGCTCAATAAGTGGAGCTACTTCCAGTCTCTTGGCTTGTTCACACTAGTTCGCTCTGACTCAGTTTTTGTCTTTAATTCCACTTCACTACCTGTCTCCTGGCAATTAGAGAGTGCCCCGCCCTTTCCTTCCTGAGCAGATGCTGTTATAGGCCAGGGTCACACAGCTGCGTTGGCAGTATTTAGCGGGACTCCGCTAAATACTTAGATTTTCTCAGTGAAGCGGAGATCTGACATCCCCGCCGCTTCCTGGTGACGCAGCCCCTGTCCGCTCGGCTTAAGCGGACGCCAGGCAGCCTGATGTGTAGATGGTTACCACGATCAACATTGGGTAACCAGGGGCTGCGTCACCAGGAAGGGGCGGGATGACTTGATCTCCGCTTCATTGAGGAAATCTAAGTATTTAGTGGAGTCCCGCTAAAAGCTGCCAACACAGCTGTATGACCCTGGACATACTGCTATGCGATGTATTGCATGCCATAGCAGGAGGCGGGGCATGCACTTCAACCTCAACCTCGCTCTGCGCTTGTGTCAACACCACAAGGACGTGCAGAGAGAGGAGGATTTGAAGGGAACGAGCGAGGCAGCGAGGACAAGGGTGGCACAGAGGTGCAGGGGGCGTGAAATGCCCCTGTGGACGAGGTTCTTGAATCACAAGGGCCCACCTCAATGGATTTTTACTGTAAGTTTTTATAAGCCTATATATCGGGGTAGCAGCCCCACAGAGCCATGGGGACCCCTTGCCTGAATGCAGCAGACATGCTGCATTCAGTGCTGGACTTAGGGTACCGTCACACCTGGTGATGTCAGCGGCGATTTTATAGGCAACGCTAATGTGACTAGGCAAGGGCGATGCATTTGAGTGGTCGCCTGTTTTCACAGCAGCGCCGCATGTAACACGCTGACTGGTGATATCACAGGCGATGGGAGCCATAGGCTCCCATGTTACGGCATCACCGCTGTGGTTTTTAGACACCCCAGCGACGCCGCCGCCTGTGAGATCGCCGGTCCATCGCCAGAGGTGTCGCCGCATGTAAACATGCAACATGCAACGGCAACGCTGGCTGGGCGCCAAAAACGTGCGTTCTCCCGCCCTCACCTTAGAGTCACATCCATGGGGATGGGGTGACAAGTCTCCTTTAAATCCCACTGATTTCTGTGACATTCTTAGTGTTACATAAGCACATAATTATCATATTTAAGATAAAAACTTACAATTGCTGGTTAAAATCATATTATTTTTTAGATCTGTTCCTCATTGCTAAACTTTTGCCCTCTGCCATTCTATTGTAAGGGATGTAACTTGCTTATTTAACTTTGAAAGAAAATTAGGATCACTTCATTTTTACTTCTGTTGTGTTATTTAACCTCCAAACTCAATAAAGTAGGGAAAAATATGAAATACTGCATATAAAAATAAACAAAATGTCTTTGTAAAAAGTACTCATTTTCATAATGTACAATATAGCTACATCGTGTTTGGGGAACAGCAAATCTCTAAATTTGATTGATATGAAATTGTAATATCCCGGTCTCATAAATAGCCTGTCCACCGTCTAACAAGAATGTCAGTCACTCATCCTGTAAATCCTTAGTTTAGGATCTAACAAGAGATTTACTGCCTAGAAATGATTCTTTATTGATGACACTACATGAACATGTCTGCAAATCCTATGTACTTTTAATGAGAAAGCACAAGTCAAAACTAGTCTCAAAGAAAGTTTTATTCAGATGTTTTATGCTTGGACCCTATGTGGTCTGAACCCAAATCCTTCATTTAGTCTATGTACAGGTGAATGTCAATGAATTAGAATATTATCAAAAAAGTGAATTCAGTAATGCAATACAAAAAGTGAAACACATATATTATATAGAGTCATTACAAAAGAGTGATCTATTTCAAGTGTTTATTTATGTAAATGTTGATGATTATGGCTTACAGCCAATCAAAACCCAAAGGTCATTATCTCAGAAAATTAAAGTTGGGAGGATGAAGGGTCTGAGAGATAAAATATTAACCAAATAGGTATGAGGCTTCACCTTGTGTGGTTGTGAGAGTCACAACCACTATAAAAGCATATCATGGCTGCTGCAGTCCCCAGTGTGGTGCATATAGAGTAGGGAGGATAAAGGATTAAAAACCACGCTGCCATATTCCACGTGACATCAAGGGTGAATATAATATTGATTTATTAGTCAACACGTTTCAGGGCTCCCTGGCCCCTTCCTCAGGACAAATCAATATAATTTTGCCACGTTTTAGGACATTTTAGGGAGTCCTGAAACATGTTGACTAATAAATTAATATTATAGTCACCATTTGATGCCTCATGGAATAAGGCAGCACAGTTTTTAACCCTTCATCCTCCCTGCTTTAATTTTTTGAGATAATGATCTTTGGGTTTTCATTGGCTGTAAGCCATAATCATCAACATTAATAGAAATAAGCACTTGAAATAGATAACTCTGTTTGTAATGACTCTATATTAGGGATGGGCGAATCTACTCGCTAGGACTCGTTACTCGGCGAGTAGTAAGGGACTCGCAGGACTCGGTACTCGGCGAGTTTCCCAGTGATTACTCGCACGAGTCCAATGCAAATCAATATCAATCCTAGTTTTGTCAGAAACGCTGACAAAACTAGGATTGCCATTGTTTGCATTAGACTCGTGCGAGTAATCACTGGCTACTGTGCCAGTGATAGCAGGGAAACTCGCAAAGTAACTGCTGTTTCTTTGCGAGCCGAGCCCAGCTGTCTTCTCTGTGCAGCTCCAGGGTCCTAGAGCCCGCCTGCTGCCTGATGTAGCAGTGCTGAGATTGTTCTCAGTCTGCTCATTCCCTGTGTACAGACATGAATGTCTGTGCACAGAGATGATGTAGCAGTGCTGAGATTGTTCTCAGTCTGCTCATTCCCTGTGTACAGACATGAATGTCTGTGCACAGACATGATGTAGCAGTGCTGAGATTGTTCTCAGTCTGCTCATTCCCTGTGTACAGACATGAATGTCTGTGCACAGAGATGATGTAGCAGTGCTGAGATTGTTCTCAGTCTGCTCATTCCCTGTGCATAGACATCTATATTTATGCACAGGGATGAGCAGAGAGGACATCACGTTTTGGACTGCGTCGGACGGAAGAGGATTTTTTTAATTAAAGATGGAGTCCCTAATGGCTTTATTTTTTATTTCAAATAAAAATTTTTCTCTGTGTTTTTTTAACCCTTTATTGGAGATTCTTAGTGGCCGGGTCAAACGTGGCCTGACATTAAGAATCTCGGGCTTAATACCAGCTTGTATAACAAAGCTGGTATTAACCTCTTTATTACCCAGCGTGCTACCGCCACCAGGGCCGCTGGAAGAGCGGGGTTCAGCGCCAGAGGATGGCGCTTCAATGAACGCGCCATCTTCTGGGGCGGCTGCGGGCTGCAATTTGCAGCTGGGGGTGCCCAGAAAGCTTGGGCATCCCTGCGCTGCGGATTCCAGCCCCCCAGCTGCTTAGCTGTACCTGGCTAGACATAGAAATTCCGCGGAGCCCAACGCATTTTTTTTTTATTATTTCATGAATTTCAGAGTCAGAGTCTCAGAGTCAGAGTCTCAGAGTCAGAGTCTCAGAGTCAGAATCTCAGAATTTCATGAAATAATTTAAAAAAAATGCGTGGGGCTCCGCGCAATTTCTATGTCTAGCCAGGTACAGCTAAGCAGCTGGGGGCTGGAATCCGCAGCGCAGGGATGCCCAAGCTTTCTGGGCACCCCCCGCTGCAAATTGCAGCCCGCAGCCGCCCCAGAAGATGGCGCGTTCATTGAAGCGCCATCCTCTGGCGCTGAACCCCGCTCTTCCAGCGGCCCTGGTAGCGGTGGCACGCTGGGTAATAATGAGGTTAGGGCCAGCTTTGTATTATCAGCTGGCCCTTAGCCCGAAATTTATGGCGGTCACGCCAATATTAGACATGACCGCCATGAATTTCTATTAAATTGTTTTAAAAAAAACACAACACAAAGAAAATTTTTTATTAGAAATAAAAAAAAAAGCCATTAGGGACTCCATCTTTAATTAAAAAAATCCTCTTCCGTCCGACGCAGTCCAAAACGCGATGTCCTCTCTGCTACATCCCCTGTGTATAGATATAGATGTATATGCACAGGGAATGAGCAGACTGAGAACAATCTCAGCTCTGCTACATCATCTCTGTGCACAGACATTCATGTCTGTACACAGGGAATGAGCAGACTGAGAACAATCTCAGCACTGCTACATCAGGCAGCAGGCAGGCTCTAGGACCCTGGAGCTGGCAGCCAGCACAGAGGAGAAGTCAGGACTCTTATCTGTGCGAGTTTCCCAGCCAGCGATTACAGTTGCAAAGTAAACTAGTCCAATGCAAATAAATGACACAACTAGGATTGCTTCAGGCTGAAGCTTCCGACACACATCTGCGATTTGTAAATCTCACACTACTCGCTATTACTCGCTTCCCCATTCATTAACATTGGACTCGCTAGACTCGCAACGAGTAGCGAGTCCTGTGCTCGGACTCACTAGAGTCAAGCGATTCCGAGTAATTTAGGATTCGCCCATCACTACTCTATATAATATATGCGTTTCACTTTATGTATTGAATTATTGAAATACATTAACTTTTTGATGATATTCTAATTCATTTAGATGTACCTGTATCTGAAAAACCTCCACACATAAAGTTTACCACTTTTTCTGTGAGAGTGTGACCCAAAATGAGAGGAATCATAACCATTATTTGGGGTGCTTTATAGTCAGGACAAAAGAGCAGACCTGGAAACAAGTGTGAGAGCGGCACTGAAGCACAATAAGTATCATTTAACTGGTAATTCACCATTTTGCTTCCTTTTAACCCGAACCTGAACAGTAGCATGGATTTCCCTGAGAAGTTTGTGGGCCGTGCACAGACAGTTAGTGTCCACATAAAACCCCAAACTTTACCGTTCGGGTTTGTCCATCATTACAAATGAGGAAAAAGGCAAGGTTGTGAATGGGTTATTGAATTAACATTTCAGTACTTTGAAACATTATTATTTTTGCAAATATTAAGTTGCGGAATATTTTGTTATGTCAATTTTCTGATTTATGTAGAGGAAACTTAGCAACAAATCAAATAAAACATCTGTTAACACGATTGAAAATTATAAATAGATACCGACATTTCATTACAAACTTTAGTCCCTCATCCAGTGACAGCTCTTATTTACTTGTCTCTTGTACTCCTCCATCTGAACATCCCTTACAATTGCTCAACAGTAATCTACCAGCATTGATGGATTCCATTTTCCTGGGTATCTTTTCCATATAGTCGCAATATCTTGGTGAAATCTCTCATTGTGCTTGTTGCTCATAGTTTGGTAGAAAAAGTCTAGATGAATGTAACAATTAATCTTTAAAGACATGCCACAGCCAAGCTCCTTATACTGTATGTTTTTAGGAGATTTTCCACCAATGCTTCATTGTTATTTGTTTTTGAGTTTCACAAAAACTGCTACTAATGTGAATTCTACCATGCAGCCTTTTCCTTGACCAGCAAAAAAAACTCAGAAACTCTCATTCTGAAGAAGCTTACGAATCTGAAATCCAATAGTGACTTCTTCCCTTATCTTGCTTCACATAACCTTGGAAATGTATCAATGGGATGCTTGATAGCAATAGGTAAGAAAATCTAATGCTGGTCAACAAGTGCTGGATGCAAGACATATTTACTTCCCGGCTGAAGAGAATGTCATTGAGGCCAGGTTATTTTATCTTAGTGATATTCTCTTGCACGACTATCCCACTCACACAAAAAGCGTCAGAATTTTGTGTCCAGCCGGGAGACCAAATAAGAGGGCAAACACCTTTAAGTCCTCACAGAGGGGCCACAAATTTTGGTCACAGTTTAGACACTGTAAAAGCTTTCATGTTGTCAGATGTTTCTTGCATGTGGACTACATAACCAGCTGGATTTGAAGGTAGCAAATTGCTATAATATGCAATGGCTATTATACTTTTAGGCTTGTTTTGGATGAATCCATGAAGAGCCTCCATTCCTCTGGAATATGTCATCAAAGCTTCCAGTAAAGTGCAGACATTGCTGCATGTCACAAAATTGCCAGTGATGAAAAAGTATTTGACAAAATCTTTATCATGGTTGCAAAACAAAGAAATCCGAACATTGCCCGTCAGCAGATTTAATTGCAGTAGCCTGAAATCTAAGCACTCAGCCTTAAGGCACCGTTACACATAACGATGTCCCAGCGACCCGACCAATGATCGGGTTGCTGGGACATCGTTATCTTATCACTGGTGAGCTGTCACACAGGCAGACTCACCAGCGATCAGCGACAACACTGGTAACCAGGGTAAACATCGGGTAACTAAGCGCAGAGCTGTGCTTAGTTACTCGATGTTTACCCTGGTTACCAGCCTCCCAGCATGTACTGTGCGGCGCTGAGAGGTCGTTGAACGTTGGTCTCCCGCTGTCACACACGCCGATGTTGGCCACCCAGCGGGAGACCAACGATCAAGAAATGGTCCTGGCCATTTACCAACAATCATCAATCAGCGAGCTGAACGCTGATCGTTGATACATGTCACACGCAGTGACATCGCTACGAGGTCGCTGCTACGTCACAAAGCCGATAATGTTGCAACAATATCGTTAGTGATATTGTTGCGTGTAACAGGGTCTTTACTCTTGGATAGATCCAAATCTCTAACAAGATTGTTCAGTTCCCAAAAGGTACCGTTACACGGTTCAATTTAGTGAACGATATTGTTAGCAATCTCATGTACGCGTGACCGCTAACGACATCGTTCAGATCGCTGTTGAGCTGTCACACAGGGAGACTCACCAGCGATCCGGACCAGCGAGAACGCTGGTATCCAAGGTACACATTGGGTTACTAAGCGCCGCGCGGTGCTTAGTAACCCAATGTGTACCATGGTTACCATCTCCCAGCATAGGCTGTGCCGCTGGGAGATCGTTCCGCGATTCACACAGACCGAGACAGCAGGTTGTTTGAGTTGAAGTTGACAGGTTTACCAACATGGTTGATAAACCTGTCAACTCCGACGTGAACAACTATCGTTGTTGAATCATTCGTTTACACGCAACAATTCAATAACAATGTCGTTTTAACATCGTTCAAAACGCCACTTTTGAACGATGTTGATAACAAAGTCGGCCCGTGTAACGGTACCTTTAGTGTTATAAAGTGTGGTTCAGTTGAGGATGATGACAGAAGGTTTAGGTTGTGGGAGAAAGATGCTTCATGATACCTTGTTTAAATCTCCTTATTGTGATAATTAAACAACAAAGTAGTTAATTAAAATAGTAATACATTCATTTACCATTAAAAAACGGGAAAAACAATCAGTTAATAGTATACAACGAGAAACACATAAAAGAGAAAAATAAATAAAGGGGAGTAGAGGAAAAATAAAGGATCAAAGTAGTATCAAAGGAGAGGAAAGGAGAAGGAAAAGTGTGACATAAATTAAACCGAAAAGGGGAAAAGGCAGAAGTAAGGAGAAAGGAGGGGAGGAGGGAGAAAGGAAGAAAGGGGTCAATAAAATGGTGTATCAATCCAAACTATATACACTGACACAGTGGGTTACATCTCTAAAGATCATAATAAAGCGCAATCTCCTTAATCAAGTACAATCTATAAAGAAGAATAAAAGTAGATAAAGTATGTTCATTGATTCTATAAATGAGCAAACATACATACAACTCAGGAAAGAATAATCTATCAATCAATATCAAATGTCAATGTCGGAGATGATATCATGATATCAAGCACACTATTTTTCAGCTTGTAGGCTTTCCTTATCATGGTAGTGCAAAATTAACTTCTCATATGTGGACTGTAGGCTGTCACGGGTGGGGTACTCTCTCCTCCTGTTCCTGTCTGTGCCTTGTGTTGTTAATGAATAGTCTACTTACAGTATCTCTACTGTGTATAACCCTTTTCACATGAAAAGCGTCATGGAATAAATGGTGCTGTAATAATAAATAATATCAAGCAGATCTAACCGCTTTACACTGTGTGCAGAATTATTGGGCAAATGAGTATTTTGATCACATGATACTTTTTATACATGTTGTCCTACTCCAAGCTGTATAGGCTTGAGAGCCAACTACCAATTAAGTAAATCAGGTGATGTGCATCTCTGTAATGAGGAGGGGTGTGGTGTAATGACATTCTCGCGCCAAGGGCTTGGGGTACTCTGATCTCGGGCGTACTGGTATGGGGATGTCACAGGTGGTCGGTACCCAAGTCCGTGCCCCTGGTGACAAAATAAAAAGGGGCAGCAAGGTGTTGTAGCTCTCTACAGGAAGAGCCGGTTCCCCGGGGCAGTGCGGTATGATCGTGGAATAAGGCAGCACGGTAGGAATGGGGTAGCGTAGTGGTTGTGGTGTGGGACAGGTTGAAGAAGGGACACGCACACAATAAGTCTTTTTCTGTACCTTTTACTGATGGTTCTCCAGGTACACATCCAGGGTTGAAGTGTGCACTTTGGGATTTCCACACTGAGTGAAGTATAGGCCTCTTTGAAATTGCAAAACTTTTGAAGTGTGATTACCGAACAAGAAGCCTGTTGGGCAAAAAAGGCGCAAAATAACTGCCCATGAATTGAGGAAAATCAAGCATGAAGCTGCCAAGATGCCATTTGCCACCAGTTTTGCCATATTTCAGAGCTGCAATGTTACTGGAGTATCAAAAAGCACAAGGTGTGGTATACTCAGGGACATGGCCAAGGTAAGGAAGGCTGAGAAACAACCACTTTTGAACAAGAAACATAAGATAAAATGTCAAGACTGGGCCAAGAAATATCTTAAGACTGATTTTTCAAAGGTTTTATGGACTGATGAAATAATAGTGACTCTTGATGGGCCAGATGGATGGGCCAGAGGCTGGATCAGTAAAGGGCAGAGAGCACTACTCCGACTCAGATACCAGCAAGGTGGAGGTAGGGTACTGGTATGGGCTGGTATCATCAAAGATGAACTTGTGGGACCTTTTCGGGTTGAGGATGGAGTGAAGCTCAACTCCTGGACCTACTGCCAGTTTCTGGAAGACAACTTCTTCAAGCAGTGGTACAGGACGAAGTTGGTATCGTTCAAGAAATTATTATTTTAATGCAGGACAATGCTCTATCACATGCATCCAACTACTCCCAGTGTGACTGGCCAGTAAAGGTCTAAAAGAAGAAAAAATAATGACATGGCCCCCTTGTTCACCTTATCTGAACCCCATAGAGAACCTGTGGTCCTTCCTAAAATGTGAGATCTACAGGGGGGAAAACAGTACACCTCTCGGAACAGTGTCTGGGAGGCTGTGGTGGCTGCTGCACGCAATGTTGATCGTAAACAGATCATGCAACTGACAGAATCTATGGATGGAAGGCTGTTGAGTGTCATCATAAAAAAAGGTGGCTATATTGGTCACTAATTTTTTGGGGCTTTGTTTTTGCATGTCAGAAATGTTTTTTTCTAAATTTTGTGCAGTTACTGTATATTAGTTTACCTGGTGAAAATAAACATGTGAGATGGGAATATATTTGGTTTTTATTAAGTTACCTTATAATTCTGCACAGTAATAGTTACCTGCACAAACAGATATCCTCCTAATATAGCCAAATCTAATAAAACCCCACTCCAACTTACAAAAATATTAAGCTTTGATATTTATGAGTCTTTTTGGGTTTATTGAGAACATAGTTGTTCACCAATAATAAAAATAATCCTCTAAAATACAACTTGCCTAATAATTCTGCACACAGTGTATTATGAATCAGACATACCTGAAAAACATATAGAAACAAGTCAATATGCTAAGAATCTAAACTAAGAAATCCTAAAAGCTGTATACTTTATATGACAACATGGACTTGTTCAATGTATGGCATGGGTTAAGTTTCTTAAATAAGCCAGACATGTTGGTCTTTTGTGTGTTAATTTATGATAAATCAGTTATTGTTTCTGCAAGACTCTTCGAAGTCTGACAGTGTCCAAAGGTTTTGTATTGCTAATGTAATTATCTCACCCCCTCTGTCAGAGATGGTCATGACTCAAAGAGAATTAAGTCTCCCATTGTCCTTAGGTTGTGTATTACTAATTCAATGTAAATTAGCTATCCAAAAAGGGACAGTGTTTATCTGATCTGCACTGCTCATACGTTGAAACAATCACAATTGTCTGGTGATGGTGGCTTTATTCCAGTGCATTTCAGAGCGATATCCCCGCTCCTTCTCCAGGGAACCAATATAATCTGATTATGTTGGTCCCTGAGGAAGGAGCAGAGATATCGCTCTGAAATGTGTTGGAATAAAGCCCCCATCACCTGACAATTTTGATTGTTTCATCAAATGAGCAGCTTGGATCAGATAAATACTGTCCCTTATTGGATTTGTCTTTTACTACCACTGCGTACACGCGGAGTGTGGATCCTGCAGCAACCATACAATATGCTTATACCGGTTATTGTTCACACAACCATTCCAGGTGAACAGATACACCTTTACTACATGAAAGTATTTGTGTGATAAGACCCTATTGCGCTTTCTTTCTTTCCTATAGCTATCTTTGAATGTAAATTACCTTACCCTTCATCCCCTCATCCCCTCATCCCCTCTTTCAGAGATTCTTGACTCATATGGATATTATGTATGCAGCGTGAAATCCATCCAATGAGAGCAGTCTTATTCCACCAGTCCTGACGTAGCCAAAGTCCTGAAATGAGTGCTCGAGATTTATAAAGGGAGCATGTTCATTAACCAGGAGTTCTTATGCTAGATGGTTTCCATCTATGATCTGCCGACGTTGGATGGCCGTAACCCAAGCCTGGGTTCTTCGGTGCCGGCTGAGGGATCAGAACCTAGATTATAATATCATATGGACTTCAGTCAAGGAGCCTAGGATTCGACTGAAATATCGAAGACTATGTAAGGAAGAGACCCAGGTTGGGACAATTCAATCACCTGGCTACAGACATTGCTATGCTCAGTCAGCTTCCTAAGCTTGTCACTATTCCTTTCTCAGTGCGTGTCCACCGAAAGAGGGATGCTGATGGATTGGAGTAAATAGTCCTGGAAACCCTGAGACATGAACATTCTAATCCCTGGTAAACCAGTGGAAGGGTGATACTCTGTTCCCTGCTACATTTTGAGTTTTGCTTGTTTATTTGTTATATGCCTTTAACTGTCCAATAAAGTCTTACTATTGTGGTTCCCTCACCCTGTGTTGTCTGAGTAGTTCCGCCCACAGTTAAGAATATCGGACATTAAGTTGGGATGAGCCCTGGTCTATGTAGTGTTTCTAAAGGCAGCCAGGCCAGCTGGTGGGAGCACCCACTTACCCTCCGTGTCTCTACACCTTAGGATACAGACACACTGGCGTCAAACTTGCAAGAGTGCAATGTTAGAAAATCTCGCATTGCACTCGGATCAATGTCAAACAGTCAGGTCAGATTGTTACTTTTTTCCTCTGCTGAACTTGAATTGTGTGTCAAAATACAGTATGCTGCGATTGCATGCGTATCTCGCTTGCGAGAGGCCAGTGCAAGTCAACGGGTGCAATAAAAAAATCGCACACAGACAACACACTGAGAGTTTGAAGCAAGGGCTTTCCCATGCTGGTAAAAGTTAGAATAGTCAGATAGATAGATAGATAGATAGATAGATAGATAGAAAACATAAAGCTTTATGAGCAGCAATGCCTGTGGGTGCAGATTCAGCTCAGCCTTCTTCGCAGCTTTATATACATACGATACAAAGAATTCAGCTGCAGCACTCCATTAGGATGTCATCTTATGCCTTTATTGCGTCTTCAAGTTCAGGGCACAGGCTACGTTTCAGGCTCCCTCGCCTCATGTCAAGCCTTGACGTAGCCTGTGCCCTGAACTTGAAGCTGAAATAAAGGCATAAGATGACATCCTAGTGGAGTGCTGCAGCTGAATTCTTTGTATTGTAGATAGATAGATAGATAGATAGATAGATAGATAGATAGATAGATAGATAGATAGATAATAGATAGATAGATCACAAGAAAAAAACTGCACAGCACTCACAGACTAGTATGAACTGGTGCAAGCAAAGACGCAGGGTCAAATAATTTGAAAAAAATTCTGCAGCACACAGCTACTACCAATTATGTACAAATGCTATAAGCTATATGTATTTGAGGAAAAAGTTTAAAAACTCAAAAATTCTAATTTTTTATTTCTGAAGTTCTTAGTACACACATTGGCCAATGTCTGCTTGCTCATCAACTGCGACAAAGTGACTTCAGGTCTGATGAGTCCTACGCTGATATCCCTATCCTCCTTGTCCACCCCCCACTTCTCAGTGGGCAGACTCCATCTAGACCCTCGATCAACTGTAGGTTAATGAGGGTGCACATTGCAGCAAGGAGCCTACAAGTCCATATGATAAATAACAAGAAAAAAACTGCACAGCACTCACAGACTAGTGTGAACTGGTGCAAGCAAAGACGCAGGGTCAAATAATTTGAAAAAAATTCTGCAGCACACAGCTACTACCAATGATGTACAAATGCTATAAGCTATATGTATTTGAGGAAAAAGTTTAAAAACGTACGTTTTTTTCAAAAAACTCAAAAATTAAAATTTTTTATTTCTGAAGTTCTTAGTACACACATTGGCCAATGTCTGTTTGCTCATCAACTGTGACAAAGTGACTTCAGGTCTGATGAGTCCTACGCTGATATCCCTATCGTCCTTGTCCACTCCCCACTTCTCAGTGGGCAGACTCCATCTAGACCTTCGATCACCTGTAGGTTAATGAGGGTGCACATTGCAGCAAGGAGCCTGCAACTCCATATGATAAATAACAAGAAAAAAACTATCATTATCATATGGAGTTGTAGGCTCCTTGCTGCAATGTGCACCCTCATTAACCTACAGGTGACCAAGGGTCTAGATGGAGTCTGCCCACTGAGAAGTGGGGGGTGGACAAGGAGGATAGGGATATCAGCGTAGGACTCATCAGACCTGAAGTCACTTTGTTGCAGTTGATTAGCAAGCAGACATTGGCCAATGTTTGTACTAAGAACTTCAGAAATAAAAAATTAGAATTTTTGAGTTTTTAAACTTTTTCCTCAAATTCATATAGCTTATAGCATTTGTACATCATTGGTAGTAGCTGTGTGCTGCAAGAATTTTTTTCAAATTATTTGACCCTGCGTCTTTGCTTGCACCAGTTCACACTAGTCTGTGAGTGCTTTGCAGGTTTTTTCTTGTTATTTATCATATGGAGTTGTAGGCTCCTTGCTGCAATGTGCACCCTCATTAACCTACAGGTGATCGAGGGTCTAGATGGAGTCTGCCCGCTGGGGAGTGGGGGGTGGACAAGGAGGATAGGGATATCAGCGTAGGACTCATCAGACCTGAAGTCACTTTGTCGCAGTTGATGAGCAAGCAGACATTGGCCAATGTGTGTACTAAGAACTTCAGAAATAAAAAATTAGAATTTTTGAGTTTTTTGAAAATAACGTACATTTCTAAACTTTTTCGTCAAATACATATAGCTTATAGCATTTGTACATCATTGGTAGTAGCTGTGTGCTGCAAGAATTTTTTTCAAATAATTAGATAGATAGATAGATAGATAGACAGATAGACAGACTGATAGAGTAAAAAAGTGGACAGCAGCACTTCCTTTAAAAGTGTACAATTGTGGATTTATTCCCTAGACCGCAACTTTTCAGTTTATCAAAAGCCTTTGTCAAGCAGTACAGTCTGAGTTACAAAGTGCGCAGATGTATAAAGCCCAACACAGGGCCATCAAATTACAACAGTGATTACACAATTAGTGAAAAAATAACAATATATCAGTGTTGCCAGTGTTATAAAAGTATACAATCACTTAGGTGATAAAGGTAAAACCTAATCATCATTCTGAGATAAAGATCAATCATATACATCATAAAATATAACCATAGTACATCTGATTGATTATAAATTAAATAATAGGTGCACCTGTGACAAAGGGAAGTGAGTACAATTACATGCTCCCAAGTATGGGGCTCACACATACCATCACAGTGTTCAACGGCGTTCAATGGAGAGCTCTGCACATTTCTCAATTGATGCTGACTCATTCCTGTTGCTCACAAATCTTGTCCATGCGCAGTCGCGGCGGCCATCTTCATCACCCTGGAAACCATAAACAATAAATAAAGTAACCTTTTGAGCAGCAATGCCTTCCGGGTGCAGGACAGTTTAGCTTTCTTCACAGCCTTCCAATACATACAGTTTTAAAGAATTTCACTGCAGCACTCCATTCAGATGTAATCTCAGCAGTCTTTATTCAGGCATCAGATAAACAGGAGATGTCTACGTATCGGGCACACACGCCCTTTGTCATTTTTACAGGCACGAATCACACTGAGAGAAAAAGTACACTAAACCACTCCTCACAGAAACAAGCTCTCAACTGAAGCTGAGGGGGCAGCTAGCTGTTATTTTCTGACTAGAACCAGTCAAACCACATTTTGTTACTCAAGGTTGTACACTCACATCTGTTCAAAGCAGTTAAAACTGGTTTGAATCATTGACTGGTAACCAACTTATGATTTTACTTAAAAAACTGCTTTGACCCAATTAATTTGCACAGCAATGTGCTTGCATATTCACTGCACTATCAGGCAAATAGCCAATCACAGAGGCTCACACTCACTTAGTCCTAATTTAGGAAGAAGAATATGCCTCTTTATGACTTAAATAGAAGTTCTGGGAAAGGAAGGTGTGTCACAGTCCGCGCTGCCAGGGAATCCGCTCGTGAATAACGCTAGTAGTCGGTGTTCAAATCAATCCTTTTTATTCATCCAACGCGTTTCAACGCCCTCCTGGCGTCTTCCTCAAGGGATCCCTGAGGAAGACGCCAGGAGGGCGTTGAAACGCGTTGGATGAATAAAAAGGATTGATTTGAACACCGACTACTAGCGTTATTCACGAGCGGATTCCCTGGCAGCGCGGACTGTGACACACCTTCCTTTCCCAGAACTTCTATTTTCGTCTACCCGAGTGGAGACTGGTGGAAGTCCAGCAGCAGCCATCAGGACACCTATTCTATCAGGCCTTCCAACCAGTTGTGGGTGACACAACTGGACTAGGTGAGTGGAACCTTTTTCTCACCTGCATTGTTTTAGTGTCGAGTGATAAGGGCACTATTGCGCCTCTTGTCCCCCCCCCTCTCTTTTCTTCTTTATGACTTAAGGGCATCTGATTCCTGCATGGCCCAATGCTGGGCTGAATAAATTGATCCCATGCCATATTATAAAGTGCATCAGCATAGAATTGTGGTCATTTTTACTTTAAAAACCCTAACTATATACACATTTTTTTTGCAATCATTAATTAGGAAGGAATTACATTGGACTGTGCTATACATGCCTGATAATGTGCAACTGCCTAACAAATAATGCCACCCCCTTCAGATATCCTAATTGATACCATGTATTGACAATCCCACTTGTATACATTTCTATCAGGTCTTAGTAATGTACTGAGGAATACCAAAAGAGTATTTTTTAAAGCTGTAATACATAAGAAGGAATGGAGGGGGACCCTGGGAAAGTGTGACTTTAAGAGGCACATATTCACCAAAGAGCTAATACAGTTTATCTACAACCAATTTACAGTAGAGAATAAATGTTTGGGTAAACTAGTCATTGAAATTTACTTGGAGCCTCATCACAGGCATGTAGATTAGCTGGTTTTAAATTAATTCTGTTGGCAGCAAATATAATGTGAATATCCCTCAAACGTGTTCTAGTTTACAATTTTTACTGTTTCTAAAATAAGCATGAAGCTTATGTGAAAACGCAAATCACAAGTTGAAGGTTGCAATCTCTTTGCTTATTTCAATGTTGCCTTTTTAATTTTAAGGCTATCCAAGTAATTTATGAATCTTAGATAGTGTCGTTAAAGTAGCAATCCCTGCGGATTAGACACATCTGCCATAGAGATTCACCAGCTCTGAGAATTGAATGATCTCATTTATATATGACAAGATAAAACACCATATAGCATGTAATAAAAGTATAACTCTTTAGTAATGCTACCAAGATGTTTAGGTTTAAAGATGAACATCAGCTTCCATTACTTCTCAACATCTCAGGATCATTTATACAGTATCGGTATCGTATTTCTCATTAAAGGTTTATTATTGTTACGAATATCTAATTCTTGTGATTACTATATATATATATATATATGCATGCAGCGCATTTATAAAATATTTGTACCCTGCAAATGTCTCCACATTATTTTCATGTTATACCTACAGAATTAAATCTATTTTATTGGGATTTTATGATGTTAAATATATCAATATGAAAATCATGGTGTGCATTTGTATTCAGTCCCCCTGATTCAGAGCTTTATTGGACCAATTTCTGCTGCAAATAATGCTTCAGTTCTTTTAGGGTTCTTCTGTTCCAGCTGTGTACATTTAGAGGCAACTTGAACTCAGACTGTGAATATCGAATGTGGTAAACCAAACTCATTGCTTTGGGGTTACTAGCTGTAGTTACAACTTTTACAACACCAGATTATAAAAACATAACAAGAAAGCTATAATATTATAGTAAATTTGCATATGGATGTGGCAATTTACGCAGCATAGAGGCTACTAGCAGATATCCAACACATCATCAACATTTATCCAAGCTTCAACCTTTGATTATTGCTGATTGTCAAATCCAGACCCTATTAACAACCTTACTAAACCAAACTTACTGTATTAATACATTCCAGTACCAACTGCAGTGTAGCCAGATGGCAAATATGGGACTGGTGATGCCCTATGCAATGCACTTATTATACAAGGACATATTTATACACACAACACTATATACACCATGATGCGCTCATCCACAGCTCAGAACATGCAAGAACATACTCATAGACAAAACATATTATACAGGTGCCCACTCATAAGCACGTCACCACATACAAGAACATACTCATACACAAAAAAACATGTACAGAGGCGCACTCATACACATATGTACAGATAGAAAACAAAAAACAACTCAAATAGAATAAATAATCAACATATTCATAATTGCATGTGTGGCGCCCCTGCGGGTATTAGCCACAGTATAAGATCATAATAGTTGCACTCACTTAGAAAGCCAAGCCACTGCACTACCACCTTTGGCCAGTAGGGGGAGCTCCAGAGACACCAGAGACTTCCCTAGAGATAAAACACTGGTTTGAGGTAAATTTTCAGACAGTTGGAGCCAGGGACTCAGAGTGACAGGAGCTGCATTGAGTTCCTGAGGACTGGCTGACAATTTCCAGGGCCAAGCCATCGGTCTGAGGAGGAGAAAACTGATAAGAGGAACACTTTCAGAATCGGGTAGCATCATTATCTACCCTAGATAAAAAGCGCAGATACGGATACCGGATCCGTGGCTGCATTAGTTATATACAATACAGCAACCGGAAAAACGTGAGGTAACAACAAGCTTCACAGGGCCAGACACAGCAACATACTAAGAGTTCAGCAGTACTCCCGGAGGGGTAAGCAGAGAGAGACAAAGGACTCAAGTTGCCTGTTGAGTGGGACCCAGAGAGGACAGATTTGGGCCAGCAGCGAGTTCACACACGGCAGCAGGGCCACATAGACAGCGCAAGCAGGAGGTAAAGGACCCGGTGGGGCCTGAGCAACTGAACCCCTATTGCAGACTCCGGAGACGGGACTTGTTGTATTATAGTTTGGTTGAAAGTAAACCAGTTAAACCTCATCTGTGCCTCAGCCTCTGATTTAACAGCTACCATCTATCCAGGATTGGGACCATCACCGCTGAGAGAATTTGCTGTGAATCAAGTAAGTGTCTGTGTCCTTAACATCTCCTCACCATACTTCCATCTTCATCCATCATTAACTTTAACATCACCTGTCCAGGGGACCCTACAGCCCTACCCGGAAAAGGGCTATACCATCTCAGCTGCCTCTCACCATCATCCCCTGGCCAGTACAAGGCAGCGGTGGCCATATATAGCCACATTATTCTGGGTGGCGTCACGACAATAACATCTACAAACTTTATAAATTATATAAACTTCTAAATCCCCTGTAAATACCCCCTTTTAGGAGTGTGCCAGCCTGGGGCCACGGCCTGGGTCCAGCCACCAGTGACTTCCCCAAGGAAAGGGACCCTGCGCCGGGTATCCCGGTCCCCTAAGCTGGGCGGCACATCTCTCTTTGGCGTCACGAACAGGATTTACCGTGCCTGGTTAAATCGGGTACTGTGTGCCGTGATTAATGCCGAAAATTGTGAGAAAATCCGAGAAAAATTGACATTTTTATCAAAAAGTGATTTTCCCATTGGAAACCATTGAAATAGACTTTTCCCCATTGACTAACATTGAAACAAAATGGCCGCCAGCCTCTGAGGTAAAATTGCATCATCACTAATTACCTCATAACTGCCACAGCACGAGACTGCTATTTGAACTGTGTCATAGCCCTGAGCTCTGATCTGACTGAAAAATTTCAGATTCCGCCATTACTGAGCTCACGGCGAGCAGAAGCAGCAGGGGGCGTGTCTTTGTGGGCGGCACCAAGCTGAGAGCTCTGACGTCGGCAAAAGGGGAAAACCAATCCTGCTGCACAGCGGAACGATTATACGCCATCCCGACGGAAGCAGAGGACCGGAAGGGTCCGGATTAACTAAGGGGGCGCAACATGTCGCAGCACGGAGACGCCGAAACACTCGGCGACACAAATGCAGCTGAAGCACAAAACAGAGCGCTCGGCAGCACAGCGGCGCAAGGTGCAGCGCCCATTATGCCGATGTTGATACCCCAGGTGCTCCATGGCTTCCAGTGTATGAAGGTAAGCCTAATACTTTTGATGATTTTAAAGAAAAACTGCTGGCCTATTTAAACATGTTTCCAATGGCAGAAGCTCAGCGTGTCGGTTTGCTGATGGCACAGTTAAGTGGCAATGCCAAGCGAGAAGTCACAGCATGGTCCGCTGATCTAAAAGACACTGCTGAGCATATTCTAGCTGGATTAAAGGCAGTATTTGAAACTACTGCTGGTAGCAAAGCGAAGACCAAATTCTTCAATTGCAAACAAAAGGCCAATGAGAGTGTGAGAGACTTTGCCCTGAATTTACAGGAGGCCCTTAAAGCGCTTACACTGGCTGAACCAATGTTTAACACTGGCGCTGATAAATTGCTAAAAGATCAATTCATTGAGGGACTATTAACCCCTTCTCATCGAGGGCATGCGAGTATGCTGACTTTCAAGGACCCTGAAGTGACATTTGCCCAGTTAAAGGAGAGCGCTATTCGTCTCCAGCAGGCAGAGGCACTTTGGGATCAGGATCCTGAGCAATCCATTACAGAAACCCCTCAACAACAGAGAGTGCCAGTGACATCAGTTAAGCCCCTGGAGGCCAGTGCTAATGATGCTTTCCAGCAAAAGCTTG
The DNA here is from genome assembly GCA_033576535.1 of Allobates femoralis. Lineage (NCBI taxonomy): Eukaryota > Metazoa > Chordata > Amphibia > Anura > Aromobatidae > Allobates > Allobates femoralis. Next base: position 513,635,608 of record JARQOC010000004.1, read on the forward strand.
ACTCTCTAACAGACATTGTTACCTCAATGGCTAAAACCATGCAGGAAATGAGAGAATCACAGACTACACCCAAGATGGAGTTGGCGAACCGCAGAGAGGATATTCCCTGGATGAGACCCCAGAGATACCCAGCGTGGAGAGGACGACCCAACGACCGTTACCAGCCGGATGGACAGCCTATTTGCCGCCGTTGCCGGAAGCCAGGCCACATCGCCCGCAATTGTGATTTAAACAAGGATCCCCTGGGAATGCGGGCCGCTTCGCAGGAGTGAACTTTCAAGGCCCAACATCCTGGCACGATAAGTACGTCGGAGGACGTCCCATTATCCCCATCGTGCTGGACGGTATTCCTCTCAATGCCTTGTTGGACACTGGTTCCCAGATTTCATCTATACCACATATCCTTTATAAGAGGTACTGGGCAGATTCAGACATTGATAAAAGACCATCTAATGTTGAGCTAAGTATATATGCTAGTAATGGAAAATTGGTACCGCAAGTAGGATTTAGAGAGATGACCATTAAGATTGGTAGAGCAGAATTAAAGAATCAGGGTATCATAATTGTTGATGTTAACCGACGGGAACCTTTTGTATTGGTAGGTATGAATGTTTTAGAAAATTGTTTTTCCGAGGTTATTACTATTTTACAGCAATTTGCGGAAACTGCCCAATCCTGCCAGCAGAGAATTCTCCGGAGAGAGATAAAAGCATTGGTGCTGAAGCAACAAGTAAAGGTTGCAGGTGGAGAAATCGGCAGTGTGAGGGTAAGTGACCCAACTCCTATAGTAATACCTCCAAAAACTGAAATGCTGGTATGGTGTAGAGCAGCCATTGGTATTAAAGGACGAGATTACCAAGCCTTGGTAGAGCCTGTGTACACTGATAGTAGACCCACGATATTAACGGCTAGAGGAATAGTCGAGGTACACAGGGGAAGAGTGCCCATACGTCTTTTGAATTGTGGAGAGGAAGAGGTCACTTTACCAAGGTATGCTACAATGGCCAAGCTATACACTGTTGACAACAATGCCATCATAGCCATTGGGCCCTTGAATCCGTCATGTCAGGCGGACGACAATGGTTCAAGTGGAGAATTAGAAGATTGGTGTCAGCAGCTGCATATAGGTACAGATTCAACACCTACCCACCAAAAACAAGGGGTGTACCGACTAGTAGAAGAATATGAACGGGTCTTCAGTAAACACCCATTAGACTTCGGACAGATTAAAGGGGTAGAACATACAATTCCTACCGGTAACCACCCACCAATAAAAGAGAGATATAGACCCATACCGCCCGCTCATTATCAATGTGCTAAAGACATGCTGAGGGAGATGAAACAGGCCGGGGTAATAAGAGACAGTTGTAGCCCCTGGGCAGCCCCTCTGGTAATAGTTAAAAAGAAAGACGGAACCATGAGAATGTGCGTAGACTACCGGCAGATTAATCACATTACCCATAAAGACGCCTACCCCTTACCTAGAATTGAAGAGTCATTAGCTGCTTTAAGATCTGCTAATTATTTTTCCACCTTAGACTTAACAAGTGGGTATTGGCAAGTCCCTGTGGCTGAGGAAGATAAAGAGAAGACAGCATTTACCACACCAATGGGTCTCTGTGAATTTAATTGTATGCCGTTCGGACTCTGCAACGCACCCGGTACCTTTCAGCGATTGATGGAATGCTGTCTCGGACACAAGAACTTTGAAGCCGTCCTTCTGTACCTAGATGATGTAATAGTCTACTCAAAGACTTACGAACAACATCTACAAGATCTGGCAGAAGTGTTCGAAGCCTTATCCCGGTATGGTATGAAGATCAAGCCATCAAAATGTCACCTTCTAAAGCCAAAGGTACAATACCTGGGACACGTTGTAAGTTCAGAAGGAGTAGCACCGGATCCCGAGAAAGTAACCGTAATAAGGGATTGGCCAAGACCTACTAGCGTGAAACAGGTGAGGCAATTCCTGGGACTGGTGGGCTACTATCGTAGATTCATCCAAGGGTTCACCAAGCTAGCAGCACCTCTACAAGACATCCTGGTAGGGCAGTCGAAGAAGCCTTCAAACCGCAATCCTCCTTTCCAGTGGAGTGATGAGAGGGAAGATTCCTTTGAAAAGTTGAAGAAGGCATTGACCGGAGAAGAAGTTCTGGCATACCCCGATTACCATCAACCTTTCATCCTTTACACAGATGCCAGTAATGTGGGACTGGGAGCAGTACTATCTCAGAAGCAAGGAGGCAAGGAGAAAGTCATCGCCTTTGCAAGTAGAAAGCTCCGGCCTACTGAAAGAAATCCTGAAAATTACAGCTCCTTCAAGTTAGAACTACTGGCAGTAGTCTGGGCTGTGACTGAGCGTTTCAAACACTACTTGGCAGCTGCAGAATTCACCGTCTATACTGATAACAACCCATTGACCCACCTGGATACAGCCAAGCTAGGTGCGCTGGAACAGCGATGGATAGCCCGGCTGTCTAATTACAACTTCGTGATCAAGTATAGAGCAGGCCGAAAGAATGGAAATGCAGACACCTTATCCCGGATGCCGCACTTGAGAGACGTGGAAGAAGAACCGGTAGAACTTGAAGAAATTGAACTACCCGCCTTCCATCGTCCCAAGGTAGGACAGTATCAATCCAGTGCCTACCAGAAACATCAACAGGTGAATCTCAACCCATTAGCACACCACAGATGGGCTGACACTCAAGACAGCAATCCAGCTGTGAAGTTGGTGAAAGAACTGCTGACTGAGCAAAGTGCGTATCCCAATGAAAATGCACCGAAAGAGACACATCAACTCTGGAAAGAGAGAGGCAAAATGTTCCTGTACCAAGGAAAGCTGTGCAGAAGATATACCAATCCAAAGACGCATGAGCTAGTATGGCAGATCATTGTGCCTAAACAAGATGTAAAAATGGTCCTAGAAGCTTATCACAATGGTGCTGGTCACTTCGGGTGGAAAAAGCTAGAAGTACTTTTAAGAGAAAGATTCTACTGGGTTGGAATGAGAAGATCAATTGAAGAATGGTGCAGAAACTGTGGTCCGTGCAACCTCAGAAGAAAAGATCTAAAAAACCAAAGAGCACCACTCCAGCCTATAGTTACCAAGCAACCACTTGAGCTCGTAGCAATAGACCACGTGAAATTGACACCAAGCCGGTCCGGCTATGTCTATGCTTTAACCATCGTGGACCATTACTCACGCTTCCTGGTAGTAGTGCCCGTGAAAGATCTCACTGCAAAGACAGCAGCTAAGGCGTTCCAGACATACTTTTGCAGACCTCATGGATATCCGGAACAAGTACTCGCAGACCAAGGTACAGCATTTGAATCAGAGATCTTCAGAGAATTTTGCAATATGTATGGCTGCAAGAAGATCCGTACAACAGCCTATCATCCGCAAACAAATGGCTTATGCGAAAAAATGAACCATATTGTAATCGATCTCTTAAAGACTTTACCAGAGACAGAGAGAAATCTATGGCCAGAGAAATTGCCTGATTTGGTAGACCTCTATAACAATGTCCCGGTAAGCTCCACAAACTGTACCCCAGCTTACCTTATGCGTGCAAGACCTGGCAAGCTACCAATAGATCTAGAAATGGGCATTGTAAAACCTGACGCAGAAGTGCAGGATTCCAACTGGGACTCCCTACGCCAACAACAGTATCGCCAAGTGCAAGAATGCGTAGAAAGGAATCTCCAGAAAACTAGAGAAAGACAAGAGCAATACTTCAACCAGAATGCTCTAGCAACCCCATTAAAACCTGGTGATCAAGTGCTCAAGAGAAACCGTCGCACTAATAAACTGGACAATCAGTGGGAATCCGTCCCATATACAGTTTTACCAATGAGAGTGAACAATTCTAAAATGTGTCTTATAAGCAAAGATGGTGGATTAACATCAGTACTAGTGTCAAGAGACAATCTAAAACTATGTCCAGAGACATTGAAAGAAAAAGAAGTCATTCAACATGAACCAGAAGTTATTCAACCAGTACCGGTTCAATCTGTTAAAGAAAAAGAAGAAGATGGAGTATATCACACCTATCTAGGAGACTTTCCTAAAACTTGGCCAACCTACAATGGTGCAGTAGTAGTTCCCATGATGGCCTTCTATCAAACACCAGAGCCTGTAATACCAGAAGTCCCAAGACCAATAGAATTAGAAGCAGACCCTGTACCACAAGACGTTCCAAGACAGGAAGAACAAATTCCTAGTAATAATAGTCCTGGACACGGTGGAATTGCCAACCCCACAAATGTGGAATTATCCCTAGCAGAACCAGAAGTACTTACTAGGTATACGTCCACTCACACCATCACATTGAGTACACCCAGTACACAAGCGTTACGCAGATCACAGCGTAGTACTCAGGGTCAATTACCAGCAAGATATGCAGACTACCAAATGTAAATAGATATTTCAACCAGAAATATCTGAAAGGAACTTGTTTAGTTGTTAATCAGTAGTTATTAGATGTAACGTTAAAAAGCTCAGTACCTACAGAGACTATTCTGTATGAACTACTTGCATATTCTTGAACTCTTTTCTTCATTTATCAGCCCGGAGGCGGTAAATTAAAGCTCCGGAAAGACTGTTTTTTGAACATTCTTAAATTATTCATAAACTTTGTTGGAAAAATGGACGCTAATTGCAGTGCCTTTCCTAACAAATAAATAGCCCTCAAGGACAGAGCTGTATTAATGGACGCTATTTGAAGTGACTTTTTACAAGACTCTATTTTTTAAACTTGAGTGGTTTTTGTAACTTTTTATTTTTTTTTTAAGACTCTGTAGATATTATCTGTTATATCTTATGTTTATTGTCCCACAGTCCCGGAGTACTGTTCTTAACTAAGGGGGAATGTGGCGCCCCTGCGGGTATTAGCCACAGTATAAGATCATAATAGTTGCACTCACTTAGAAAGCCAAGCCACTGCACTACCACCTTTGGCCAGTAGGGGGAGCTCCAGAGACACCAGAGACTTCCCTAGAGATAAAACACTGGTTTGAGGTAAATTTTCAGACAGTTGGAGCCAGGGACTCAGAGTGACAGGAGCTGCATTGAGTTCCTGAGGACTGGCTGACAATTTCCAGGGCCAAGCCATCGGTCTGAGGAGGAGAAAACTGATAAGAGGAACACTTTCAGAATCGGGTAGCATCATTATCTACCCTAGATAAAAAGCGCAGATACGGATACCGGATCCGTGGCTGCATTAGTTATATACAATACAGCAACCGGAAAAACGTGAGGTAACAACAAGCTTCACAGGGCCAGACACAGCAACATACTAAGAGTTCAGCAGTACTCCCGGAGGGGGTAAGCAGAGAGAGACAAAGGACTCAAGTTGCCTGTTGAGTGGGACCCAGAGAGGACAGATTTGGGCCAGCAGCGAGTTCACACACGGCAGCAGGGCCACATAGACAGCGCAAGCAGGAGGTAAAGGACCCGGTGGGGCCTGAGCAACTGAACCCCTATTGCAGACTCCGGAGACGGGACTTGTTGTATTATAGTTTGGTTGAAAGTAAACCAGTTAAACCTCATCTGTGCCTCAGCCTCTGATTTAACAGCTACCATCTATCCAGGATTGGGACCATCACCGCTGAGAGAATTTGCTGTGAATCAAGTAAGTGTCTGTGTCCTTAACATCTCCTCACCATACTTCCATCTTCATCCATCATTAACTTTAACATCACCTGTCCAGGGGACCCTACAGCCCTACCCGGAAAAGGGCTATACCATCTCAGCTGCCTCTCACCATCATCCCCTGGCCAGTACAAGGCAGCGGTGGCCATATATAGCCACATTATTCTGGGTGGCGTCACGACAATAACATCTACAAACTTTATAAATTATATAAACTTCTAAATCCCCTGTAAATACCCCCTTTTAGGAGTGTGCCAGCCTGGGGCCACGGCCTGGGTCCAGCCACCAGTGACTTCCCCAAGGAAAGGGACCCTGTGCCGGGTATCCCGGTCCCCTAAGCTGGGCGGCACACATGCAATTACCTTAATAAAGGTATGCCAGGATTATGAGAGCCATCGTAAGAACAATTAGTAAAACTCAAAAAGGAAAAAAACGACTTTGCAGCTGAATTTCAGAAAAGTGCAAATTTATTAAAGAGTAGAAATGATAACAGAGGGGTTTAAATAATCACCAAAAGAAGCAGACAGGACCAGAAAATTACTTCACTATATCTCAGCTATATACCATATTAACCTATCTAGAATACAATTCATATATATAAAGTGCTGATTGCATAAATCCTTGCTAGATTAATAAATACATTAATTGTACATTATAGTAATGCAGGTGCACATTAAGTAAACATGCTCCTATTTGAGCACAGGGAATACATCGGTGTTAAAGCTTAATGCGTTCCAATACATGTACAATCAGCCTTATACATCAGGATAGGGACAAAAAATAAACCAGTTTTAAGTCATGAAGTATTTACCTCAGGGTTCCAGCTGGCACCTAAGCCCTACACGTGTTTCAGAGACCCTTCTGCACTGGGCATGTTAGGGAAGGAGAGAGAGCGTGCTTAAAAAGGCCTCCCCACCAATCATAACAATGTGCCTCAGTGACGCCGCCGCCACGTCATGGTTGCCATAGCAGCACAAAAATGCGGGAGCCATGCCAGGGATCACATGCATACCAATGATAAATCACATGATCTTAGCTATTAAACACAGACTCCACCGCAATCGTGTATACCACAACCAGTGATGGCGTCACAACGCGGACACATTGCGGATGATAGAAAAATGGGGGATAGAGATAAATTTTGACTGCGATGTTTAAAATTTTAGAAGACAGCAAACAGTATATTTATATAGCGGAAATACATAGGCATATCCCATACTATCAAGATGGAAAACACTTAATATCAATATCTTAAAGTGATATATATATACACATGACAACCAGCTCATACCTAGATGTAAAATTAGAAAGCTGGTTATAAAGGCCTATCAAATTATGATGTACTCCAGCACCAATCAATTATATAGAGATACTGGCCGTCATGCACATATCTCCCTATACAATACAAAAATGGACATCAAGATATACTCAGTCAATACAATTCAACGTTAAAGATATACAGAATCAATTATTAATGGTTTCATCAAGAACATTATGTTGATAGAAGATATCTTGTACGTCATGCGTAATAAATACACCGGATAGTTGTCCGCACATAGTCAATGGTCAATGGCCTAATAAAATTTAAAAAGAAAAAATTAATTACACAAAACACAAAATACCAGACATTAAATAAAAGGAACAAAACTGAGGTGCTCGTTCAACTCATAGGGATGGACAGTATTCAACGTCCAAATCCATTTTGTCTCTTTTTGCGCTAAACGTCTACAGACACTACCACCCCTTATGCCAAGTACATCAATTCCTTTAACGCCGATGTATTCCCTGTGCTCAAATAGGAGCATGTTTACTTAATGTGCACCTGGATTAGTATGATGTACAATCAATGTATTTATTAATCTAGCAAGGATTTATGCAATCAGCACTTTATATATATGAATTTTATTCTAGATAGGTTAATATGGTATATAGCTGAGATATAGTGAAGTAATTTTCTGGTCCTGTCTGCTCCTTTTGGTGATTATTTAAACCCCTCTGTTACCATTTCTACTCTTTAATAAATTTGCACTTTTCTGAAATTCAGCTGCAAAGTCGTTTTTTTCCTTTTTGAGTGTTACATATGTTCAGATGCAAACTCATACATGTCACCACGTATAGTTGTGCACTGATACTTATGTCAACATGTACAAAGGTGAATTCATACGCAAATCACAATGATCAGGGCTCAACTTTCCAGATGTTACCACGTACAAGGACAACCTCATACACACAACACCATGTACAGGGGCACAGTCACATACACATCACCACATGCAGGTACATACAAGAACTGTGTGCGGACGCTCTAATGGTCTCCACTCACTGCATGTAACCGTGCCTGGACATCGATTGGATAAATTCATTCCATGTGGTTTACCTAGCCATATACAGAGCCCAAAGGAAACTTTCCTTACCAAGTATGGCTCATAGCAAACTCCATAAATATGCAATTATCAAAACAAAGACAAAAAGGAGCTTTTTCTGCTTTCAAAGTGAAAAAGTTTTATTGCAAAGTGTCACCCATTAAAAACAATGCACTTTGTAAAATGGATGCAGTAGGTACAAGTAGCACAGACAAAATCACAAGCAGCACTTAATAGTATTGCACATATTCCCTAATATCAGTTACAAATCTAACATGCACATACATCAAAGTATTGACATCAGTATTACGATAACATAGTCAATGAACATGAAAGAGCCAAGGTTCAATTGAATGTAAGTATACCATACCAAAGTGCAAAGAGGTACCAGTGCTTGACAGTACCAGGGGGAAGGGGAAGGAATCCCCTCTAGTAGAAGACCCCACATATGTTTTGCATATTTTTCATTATAACAGCTTCATCAGAGGAAGTCATGTAACTAGTGCCAGTCTCGCCTGTTAAATAAGGGTACTGACAGAAATGCTGTTTACTCGATCCACCCCAGGAGCGGATATCAGTGCTCCAGCTCCCATCTCCGCATCACATGACTCATCCTGGAAGTGCGTCATCACTACTCACTTCTGGACACCCAGCGGTTGCTGGGCAACCTTACGGGTGCAGTGATTGAAAATGCCCCGAGAGGAATGGGAGGCAGCCAGAGAGAGGCGGGAGCGCACACCGACAGGGGCAAAGTATGCAAAGAATATCAGTGCACAGTCAATTGTAATTGTGAATTCTTGATATTCAGTCCTTCTTCAAATTCTCAGTTTACAAAGAACCAGGCATAACAGACTGTGTAACCAGGAAGGAGGCTCTGTTGGCACAAAATTACAAAATTGCACATAAACACTAATTAAAAACATTTTAAAACCAAATATTGTATGCACAATTACAAAATAAACAAAATACTAGAGGGGGAGGAGGGAAAAAGGGGAAAGGAAAAGGGGAAAGAGGAAAAGTAGGGGAAAGGCAGGATTACTGCCAGGATTGGAAGGGAAGAGGAAAAGTTGAGCAAAGAGAAATGGGCTATTTAAAGAAAAAAAGTGAAACTTCTGGTCTCATTTAAGGTCTGGGAACTTGCTATCAACCTTATGGAGACAGCGAAGTAGGTGAGGAGATTGTAAGCCACTTCCCTCCTCTCAGATATATGCAAATTTGCAAATTTGCACTTCACTAAGGAAGTTGAGAAACTCCAGTGCCACATTTAAGCAGCTTCCTCAAAGTCATAATCGCTTTCCTACAAGCTTTTAATATAACTAAGGGATTTGTGCCAGATCAGAACCCCAAACTACAGACGCTGCGTTTGGGGGTCTCATTTAATTCATTTGGGGTCATGGTGTCCATCTTGTTTCTTTCTGCAACAAGATAAGTTTAAGATTTCCCCTCCCGATCCCTCAATATACTATATATATCCCTCGTACCTTCAGCGTTTTACTGCTACTGTTATTATGTATTTTAAAATGATATGGCAAAGATTGCATACTGCTCACGTCATCATTATCTTTAGAGCATTCAATATCTCTCACATGCTCACGTATTCGTGTTTGCAATTCACGTGTTGTTAGTCCTATATATATCTTTGGGCAGCCGCATAATGTATATGCCTTTGTGCTAACAGAGCCTCCTTTCTGGTTACACAGTCTAATATTCCTGGTTCTTTGTGAACTGAGAATTTGAAGAAGGACTGAATGTCAGGAATTTGCCCAGGTCGGTGTGCGCTCACGCCTCCTTCTGGCCACCTCACACTCTTCTCATGGCGTCTTCAGTTATTGCACCCATGCAGTCACCCGGCAACCGCTGGCATACTTACATTCAAGTGTACCTTGGCTTTTTCACATTGACTATTGCAATTGCAATACTGATGTCAATACTTTGATGTATGTGCATGTTAGATTTGTAACTGATATTAGGGAATATGTGCAATACTATTATGTGCTGCTTGTGATTTTGTCTGTGCTACTGTATCCATTTTACAAATTGCACCGTTTTTAAATGGGTGCAATATGTAATAAAACTTTTCACTTTGATAGCAGAAGAAAACTTCTTTTTGTCTTTGTTTTGATAAGTGCCTGGACATTGCTTTTGATTATCGTTGGAGGATATGTTTGGGCTTAATAAATCGGTGACAGTGGGTTGCTTGTGTGTTTTATTTACAATAATAGATTTTTCTCCTTGTGTTTTATTTACAATAAAGAACTTTTCTCTGCATCTGTGTTTTTAAATATTTACTTACAGGATTGGTAATGTGTAGGTATCATAGATGCCTCAATATTACCAATCGGGGCTTAATGACAATCAAGGATATCGGCTGCAACACTAACACTAGAAAAATGTGAAAAAGCATAATGGCTAATGAATGCAATGGCTGGCCATATTCAAAGCTGCTCAATGTGAATAGGGTATACAGGCACTGCAGAAAACTGCTTCATGATATATAGAAAAAAAAAAGAGAACTTAGCTAATGCAATGGCCATAGCATTTCAGCCCGGTAAACAGCGTCAGGTCTCTCATACCACCGGGTCCTATCTTTGTGCCTCTTCCTGCTGTATAAATTGCTTGAATGGGTGTCTGTGCCATTAACTGCAATTAAAACCTGTGTGTATGGGTGTGTAAGGACCTAGGCTAAAGCAGGATGTAGAATCTCAACATGGCTACAGGGTGGGGGAGGGTGCACAGTCAGAAAATGTATCATACTGACGCTAAAACATCTGCCGGCGACACCTCCATATGTGAAATGTGCTAGCCAGAAAACACATCAACAGGCAAGGATATCAGCTGCAACACTAACACTAGAAAAATGTGAAAAAGCATAATGGCTAATGAATGCAATGGCTGGCCATGTGCAAAGCTGCTCAATGTGAATAGGGTATACAGGTACTGCAGAAAACTGCTTCATGATATAGAGGAAAAAAAAAGAGAACTTAGCTAATGCAATGGCCATAGCATTTCAGCCCGGTAAACAGCGTCAGGTCTCTCATACCACCGGGTCCTATCTTTGTGCCTCTTCCTGCGGTATAAATTGCTGGAATGGGTGTCTGTGCCATTACCTGCAATTAAAACCTGCGTATATGGGTGTGTCAAGACTTAGGCTAAAGCAGGATGTAGAGTCTCAACATGGCTACAGGGTGGGGAAGGGTGCACGGTCAGAAAACATATCATACTGATGCTAAAAAGTCTGCCGGCGACACCTCCATATGTGAAAGGTGCTAGCCAGCGGTGGTGCCCTTCACGGCATTCAAACCGTGCAACAAGCAGCAATACTCTTCTGATTGGTTGCCGTGGCAACCAATCAGAGAAGTAGTGAAAGCCTTGGCGCGCGGTTTGAATTCCGCGTCTCTAAATGGTCGCCACGGTGACCAATCAAAAGAGTACTGCTGCTTGGCACATGGTTTGAATGCAAACCCCATCCTTGCAGCCTCCTCCATCCCCTCAGCCTCCTCCATCCTCACAGCCTCCTCCATCCTCACAGCCTCCTCCATCCCCTCAGCCTCCTCCTACCTCACTGCGTCCTCAATCCCCTCAGCCTCCCCATCCTCACAGCCTCCCCATCCTCACAGCCTCCTCCATCCTCACAACCTCCCCATCCTCACAGCCCCCCATCCTCACACCCTCCTCCACCCTCACAGCCTCCCCATCCTCACAGCCTCCTCATCCTCACAGACTCTTCCATCCCCTCAGCCTCCTCCATCCCCACAGCCTCCTCCATCTCCTCAGCCTCCCCATCCTCACAGTCTCCTCCATCTTCACAGCCTCCTCCATCCTCACAGCATCTCCATCCTCACAGACTCCCCATCCTCACAGCTTCCTCCATCCCCTCAGCCTCCTCCATCTCCTCAGCCTCCTCCATCCCCTCAGCCTCCTCCATCCTCACAGCCTCCTTATCCCCACAGCTTCCTCCATCCTCACAGCCTCCTCCATCCTCACAGCCTCCCCATCTTTACAGACTCTTTTATCCCCTCAGCCTCCTCTATCCTCACAGCCTCCTCCATCCCCTCAGCCTCCCCATCCTCACAGTTTCCTCCATCCCCTCCAGGCAGATGATGGAATGGAGCGCCGGTGAATGTCCCCGCAGCGTGCGGGCTCCTCACTGCCTCCTCCATCCCCTCAGCCTCCCTATCCTCACAGCCTCCCCATCCTCACAGTCTCCTCCATCCTCACAGCCTCCTCCATCCTCACAGCCTCCCCATCCTCACAGCCTCCCTATTCTCACAGCCTCCTCCATTCCCTCAGCCTCCTCCATCCTCACAGCCTCCTCCAACCCCTCAGCCTCCCCATCCTCACAGCCTCTCCATCCTCACAGCCTCCTCCATCCTCACAGCCTCCTCCATCCTCACAGCCTCCCCATCCCCACAGCCTCCTCCATCCCCTCAGCCTCCTCCATCCTCACAGCCTCCTCATACCCCTCAGTCTCCCCATCCTCACAGCCTCCTCCATCCCTTCAGCCTCCTCCATCCTCACAGCCTCCCCATCCTCACAGCCTCCTCCACCCTCACAGCCTCCCCATCCTCACAGCCTCCCCATCCTCTCAGCCTCCTCCATCCCCTCAGCCTCCTCCATCCTCACAGCCTCCTCCAACCCCTCAGCCTCCCTATCCTCACAGCCTCCTCCATCCTCACAGCCTCCCCATTCTCACAGCCTCCTCATCCTCACTCCTTACTCCTGTCTATTAGGTCTGTCAGTCAGTGTGACACAGTTTACTCCTGTCTATTAGGTCTGTCAGTCAGTGTGATGAACTTCACTCCTGTTTATAAGTCTGTCAGTCACTGTCATGAACTTCACTCCTGTATACAAGGCTGTCAGTCAGTGTGACGAACTTCACTCCTGTATACAAGGCTGTCAGTCAGTGTGACGCAGTTCAATCCTGTCTACAAGGCTGTCAGTCAGTGTCACGAACTTCACTCTTGTCTACAAAGCTGTCAGTCAGTGTCACGAACTTTACTCCAATCCTGTATATAAGGCTGTCTGTCAGTGTGATGCACTTCACTCCTGCCTACAAGGCTGTCAGTCAGTGTCACAAACTTTATTCCTGTCTACAAAGCTGTCAGTCAGTGTGACGAACTTCACTCCTGCCTACAAGGCTATCATTCAGTGTGACGCACTTCACTCCTGTCTACAAGGCTGTCAGTCAGTGTGACATAGTTCATTCCTGTCTACAAGGCTGTCAGTCAGTGTGACGCACTTCACTCCTGTTTACAAGGTATTCTAGAATACCCGATGCGTTAGAATCGGGCCACCATCTAGTATGTTATAAATATGTAACAAATTGTATTTAGTATCTATACATTTTGTTGTTTGTGTAGTCACTTTTAAATTTTTTTAAGCTTTTAATGATGTTTTATATATCATTTTTACATAAGTACCACTAAGAGATCATTAAAAACCTCTAAGGTGTGTAATTTTTTTCAATTTATTTACATTTTGATATTAGTGGCAGCACACCTATACATGGACGGTAAGAATTTTGGCACTCAAGAGACCTTTGGATAGGAAGCAGCCAGCTGTACTGAGTATGGTCTAAAGGTACTGTTACACGCATCAATGTTGAAAGAATATCACTAACGATCTCATGGGCGCCCGGTCGTTAGGACATCGTTTTGACATCGTTGGTGAGCTGCCACATGTGTAGATATCATGGAAGACGCACCAACGATGTAGCGAGCAGTGATCGTTTGCACAACCCAGCGAACAACATTTGTTCACTGATGTGAATGGGCGAAGTTGTGAACGACATCGTTATCGTGGTGTCACACACAACGATGCTGCAGGTTGGTTGATCGAAGATCTTTTGATTTAAGAACATGTTCTCAAATCTGAGATCAATGATCCAACAATTTATCGTAGTCGTATCTCAGTGTCACACACAACGACATCCTAACAATTTCATTTCAACGACTCCAAATCTGTGACGCTTCAGCGATATCGTGAACAATATCGTACCGTGTAACAGGACCGTAAGTCAGATATAGAGCTGTGTGTAATAGGACAAAAGCAGCTAAAAGGAATGAGGATAAGCACTGTATAACTTGGTCCGGAAAGTTTAGGAATGATCCTAGGCCGACCAGGCCAGGGCACTAGCTAGTAGTAGTAGTGAGCTACCGAGAGCAAGAGAAAAACCAATGTGGAGATGGGAAGTATGAGCTGATTATGTCTTGAATTGGAAAAGCACTTTGAAATTTTTATGGTGCCATGATTTGCACCTGCTTACAACTGTACTATGTATATATGATACATGGTATTTTAACATTTTCAGAAAGCCTTTATATTGATGATAGCTATCAAGCATACCTGCTTTGCCGCTTCTTTGCATTATGTTGTTCACCTAATAAAGGGAAAATATGTGCTTATATTAAGAGTATAAGCTATAATGTTTAGGTAAAAATATTTTGTCAAGAACAAACCTAAAATAAACCCATCTCCTATAGGCCTCCAATACTGGACACTATTTTATTGCCACAACGGCGGCCCTGCAGCAGCTCTAGGATTTGTTTGCACAAAGCTCACTTTTCCCTCATCATATTTTCAACTCTTAAAGGGTTAAATAAAGTTTTTCTTTTTCACTTTAATGCAATTACCTACAGTGTCTAAACCGGATTTGTTGACATTACAAGTTTTAGGCAATTCAATTTACCGTGTGAAAAGAGTGTGAAATGACTAATAATCACTTATTAACTACTGTAAATGGCCTGGGCTTCATAGCCCTTTGTGGTATTACTGTGAGAGCTGGTTCATGTCCCTCAATGCGTATTTAACTACGGCTTATATTGTTTTTCCCGAGGGGCTCTCTTCACAATGTCAATATTTTGTATGGTGTGAAAATAATCATTTATGGTACTGGATTTTATTATAAGTCTGTAAATATTCCTTTTTTATTGTTTTAATATTTAAAATATTTATATATTAGTTTATCTTTTTTACAAGGAACATGCAAAGAGAAAAATGCGTTTAGCAATTATTCATGCGAAACAGACTCGCATCTTAAGGCTGTAGGAAAACTGGTGCTTATTTCTTGTTGTTTTACTCTAGTACAGTTAGTAAAAAGAATAAGCCAGCTGAGATAAGCTGCCAGTATACTCCAAGAATCTATGACAGCTACCGTGCCTCTTTTTTTTTTATATACATACAACATTGATTAAAGGCATGAGAATTGTTGTGGACTTGCTACTTGTATATAAAACCAGGCCATATCATAGGGCATATTTAGATATTAAGTAGGATGATAATTCACCAATTATTGGCACGTGTAAACACCTTCAAAATGTGGTGCTGGAGAAGGATGTTATCAATACCTTGGACGGCAAGAAGAACAAACAAATCACTTTTGGAACAAATCGAATCCGACATGTCATTCAAAGCAAGGATCACCAAGCTACAACTTGTCTACTTTGGACTCATCATACAAAGAAAGCAATCACTAGGGAAGGACATTTTGGTAGGAAAAATAAAAGGAACAAACTGAAGAGGAAGACCACTAACTAGATGTCTTGGTACTATCAAGATAACAGTGGAGAAGATCCTGGTGGACCTATACAAGTATCTAAATTATTTACATATGTTTATTTCTGATTTTATCATAGTGTAAGTGGCTTTTGTAATATAGAAAGGATAGATGTTTTGATAAGGGAGCTGTGGTAATTGTTGGTAGGTTACAATGGCTAACACTCAACTCTTTTTAAGGCCACGTTACACACACAGATATATTGGTCACAGATCTCTGGTTGCATGGACACATTGCTCCATTTTGTGGCTGGGTACAATGGAACAATGTGTCCATGATTTCACTGCAAACAGAGATCTGTGACCAATATATCTGTGTGTGTAACATGGCCTTTAGTATTATGATGCTAGTGAAAGGAGCCAAGGATTCCACAGTCAATGGTTAATGTAATCACTGCACACGTACTAGCTGAAGATATGCTTAAGGTGAATCTTTGTTTATAGTGCTTGGTGATGCAACAGACATGACATTTTGGCCTAATATACGCCTTTATCACATAGTTGCTGTAAGAAACAGAAATATATACAATCAGTGCTTTTTGCCATATATACATGGTATTTACAATATATGTACAAATGATATATACATATACATTCTGGTAGAAAGACAAGTCATTTTGCCATAGGAAATAACTTGATGAACATGGAAATCCATTCAAATACGAGTATAACAAAGAATATCAAAAGAGGGGTTAAAGAAAGCGCAAGGTGTTACCAAGGTATTAGGATGATTGGATAAGGCCCTTTTCACATCAGCGGTATTACAAAAATGCGGCAGTTGCGGTGAAAAAAACGCATCTGCCGCATTTACCGCATAACGGTTGCACTTGCGGTTCACTTGCGGCAAGCCCCATGCATTGTCTATGGGGTTTGAGGTAAGTGTGCGGCAGGTGCGGTAAGTGCGGTTTCGGCACTTGCGGCAGATGCGGCCACGAAAAAAAACGCGGCTGACCGCATTTTCTTTGCAGCCGCATCTGCCGCAAGTGCCAAAACCGCAACTATACCGCACCTATACCGCACCTGCTGCAAGCCCCATAGACATTGCATGGGGCTTGCCACAGGTGAACTGCAAGTGCGGCTGTTATGCGGTAAATGCGGCAGATGCGTTTTTTTCACCGCAACTGTCGCATTTTTTTAATACCACTGATGTGAAAGGAGCCTAAGACAATTGTGACATTACGGTACCCTGATTGGTTTAGCATCAAAATAAAGTAGTTGTGCCCCTAAGGGTTGGATAGTCAACCAACATGTGGTATAAGGTACCCTATGGAAAACAATAAAATGTTATGAGCACTGGTGTGGTAGTGTGATAGAGATGGTGTTGTAGAGAAATATTTGATTGTGGACTATCAATATTGCATGATTGTTCCCATAAGAGGAAATATGAGGTTATGGTATATAAGTAGGTTCAAAGTGGGGACACTGGGGATTGATATATTCAAAACTCAACCAATTATGTGTATGAGACGACCACAGAACATCAGAGATAGATTAATTAGGGACGACCTTGGATTGGGTAAGCAGAGTCAGACATGTACCTTTACTGGCCACACAAGGACTGGCACTTTCCCATGTTTGAGCTGCATGAGCTGCTCAAATGTGATGAAGAGGAATGAAGTTGTGCATCCACGAACATGTAAATCCTATCCAATCAGAGACTTCTACACCTGTGTGTCCAATTTTGTTGTCTACTTCATAAAATGTCTGTGTGGGTTTGGTTTACATGGGCGAGACCACCCAAGCCATTAGGGATCAGATCTCTAGCCATAAATCAACCATCAGATGTGAAAAAATTTGGCTACCCTACTGGCACATTGCAAGGAGGCTAGACACAACGTATACCAATTAAGATTTGAGGTGATTGAGAAGGTCCCTAGACCAAGGAGGATTGGGAATCACATTCAATTACTTAAACAGAGAGGAACATACTGGATATATACCTTAGGGCCACGTCACACACACAGATATCTGTGCAGAGATTGTTCGCAGATCTCTGGTTGAAGTGAAATCATGGAGACATTGTTCCATTTGTATACGGCCACAAAATGGAACAAGATGTCCATGATTTCACTTCAACCAGAGATCTGAGAACAATCTCTGCACAGATATCTGTGTGTGTGACATGGACTTAGGATACACTTATGGCCACTTTACATGCGGCTACATTTCTAGCTTATCCACAGGTAACTTACTGGCTGTAGTGAAATCATGGAGACATTATTCCACTTGTACACAGCAACAAGATAGAACCATGTCTCCATGATTTCACTGCAGCCAGTAAGTTACCTGTGGATAAGCTAGAAATGTAGCCGCATGTAAAGTGGCCATTAGTCCTAAAGGTACCTTTACACGCCGCTACAACAGGATGGATACAACCCGCTACTTCACGTGCGCGAGCACGCCCAAACGGTTACAAACGGGAAACGCACCACCTTTACACGCCGCCACAAGGTGCGCTACGCTACGTTACATCTACAGCTAGATACATCGCCGGGTGTCTCAAGTAGCCATCTGTAGCTCATCGTACCTCATTTACACACCGCTACAACAAGCTAATATGGGCGGACCTGGTGCAGCAGGGACAGCACATAGGCGTGCCACAATTGTGGAGTACGAGACGTCCGTACGCTGATAGGACAAAGCAAGAAACCCATGATTGGCCAGGCATCGCAGGAGGCTGATTAATACATGACGCCCGAGCAATTGTGTAGTGTGACTGGTCAGCTCCTTAAATATGCCGCCCTGTGCAGCGACAACCAATCGCAACGCAGGAGCTTCCTCCAATGATCGCTGAAGGGGCGTGGTATCCCGGAGGCTGTGTCACGCCCCAGCTACATACCAGGTACATTGCCTGGTGTATAGACATCCCTTCTGTAGCTTCTTTACACGCCGATACAGGTCGCTACAATCAGCTTTGTAGCCATCTGTTTTCGAGCAGTGCTCGGAAACAGATTTATCTGTTGCCGGCTGTCACGTCCCGTCTTCACACGCGGCTACTACGGGCTATATTGGCGCTACAAGCTACATTTGTACATTTGTCTTTATAGCGCGGCCACATCCTATCACTCGCCGCACATCTCCTCGTACCCCGCTGGGACGCACACAAGGTAACTGAGCTCCCGGTTCACACTCCATGAGCTCTGTCTTTGCTATGACTGCTCCTTATGGCTGTATTCCTTTCTTTTCCTCTATAGGTTCCATATACCTCTGAGCTTCTGACTCAGCTCTCATAGGTCTGTATTTCTGCTACACATTTTGAGGACTGTTTTTTCAATCTAGTTCCACTCATCTTAGCTAATTCTTTTTATCTATAGATGTGCCCAAGCCCCTTGTTAGGCTCCTCAAGGTAACCCACACTGTTTTATTGTATGGCATCCTTTCTCACTTTAGGCTTCCTTGATTTATATATTTAGTCTCTCATGTAATCTCCACACAGTGTTTACCCTCTGATAGCATCAGTACCTGTCAACTTTGTGTGACTAGTCTGGTGCCCTACCTTGGATTATCTCCTGATTCCCACAAACTTTAAGGTACCTTCTCACCATGACTAATCCTTTTAAACCCCCGATCTCCTCCTCTCTCCTTTCTGACTGTTTAAACTGCACACTATGAATTTTCCCCTTTTCTTCTTCCACACTTGTCGGTGGTTCATATTATGCAGCATGATCTCACACATGGAACTTAGTGGTTGGTACCTTTTATCCTCTGTGATATTGATCATTTCTCCTGAAATAGACTACTTAGTTAACACACAACCCTAACATTACTCACCCTTTTAGCTCACACCTTCTTTTTTCCCCCCTTTTCCTTCTCTGCTGGTTTTAATTCGCTTCTTATTTCTAGAATTTTGGAGTATTTATCCATTGATTGACCCTTGTCAGATTTATTCTGGTTTACCTTTGACCCATCACCAGTACTATGGGTAATTATGTTATCCCATCTATGTCCTATCTTGACTCCCCTCGCCTTGCCTTCTTTTTCCTTTTTTTTCCCCCTTTTTCTCATTTTAATGGAAGCCTTCTCTTAACTGTCCTATATTGAACCCCATTGACCCTTACTTCATCACCGGCATCACGAGATCCGTTTTAGTATACCACACCTGTCTGTATTCATGGCACATAAACTCAACC